>OZ038478.1:136879693-136947193 GCA_964036315.1 Acanthosepion esculentum
AGGTGAGGTCAATGGGTTGGTAGGAGTCCTTTGATATCTCCGTTGGTGAAGGAAGGCTGAAGGCATCGGGTTTGATGGGTGAGAAAAGCGTAGCGACATTCACTGACGGTACTTCAAAGCTTTCTCTCTTAGAAGTGAATTTATCGCTCTATTTATGTGTGCCCATCGGATCAGAGTCAGTCTGCTGAAACAAACTGTTGGGTATGGCGCGGAGCCGTTTAATTGGTGGAAATTGCTTATTATTCTTTTTATTTCTTTTTAGTTTTCCCCCGGAAATTCTGCGTGGAGCCGGGTGGGCAAAGACCAGTATTGGTCATTTGCTGTCTAAACCTCTGAGGGTTAATATCCGGTCCTTCGCTTGCTCCGTGCCCCCACATAACTTTCGCCCCAGTAAACGGAGTTGTTGTTGTTGTTTTTTTTTTTTTTTTTTTTTTTTAGTAATAAAAATATGTGTTTTCTTTCTTCCATTTAATCGTTCTACCGGACTTCGTTCTAGTTTCTGGTTTGTTATCATTAGTTTCTTCGGAACAAGATAGGGAGTTATCCAAATCCGGTCTTGATCCAATGGAATCTTTTGATTTTATATTTTCAGAAATATATGCAGGTTTTAGTCTATCTATTGAAACATTACTATGTACGTCATCCGATCTTTTAATAGTAAAATATTTTTCATGACGACTTAATACTTGGAATGGACCTGTGTATGGAGCTTCCAATGGCTTTCTTACTCTGTCTGTTCTTAGCCAGATACTTTTACATGTTTGTAAATCTTTTGGAATGTAAGAATTAGGTATTGTATGCAGGTGTCCCCTGGATAATTTGTCCATGTCAAATTTTTGCATCTCGTCGGCTAGAATTTTAACGTGCGAGTTTGTCATTTCACTATTCTCGTTCTTGATAGAGTCAATTAACAATCGGGGGACTTGTGCATGACTCCCTGTTACTGCAGTAAATGAAGAATAGTTTGATTCGTTAGGTGTTATCCTCATTCCCAAAAGGACGATAGGAAGAGCTGACAACCACGATTCTTTCCTGGCTATAATAGCCGTTTTTAAAGTTCTGTGTGCTCGCTCAACTAATCCATTCGTTTGCGGATGGTACGCCGTTGTTCGTAATCTGTGGAAGCCTATTATTTTTGATAGTTCTGAGAATAATTCGGATTCAAATTGGCTTCCTCTGTCCGTAACGACATGAAGAGGAACCCCGAATCGGGAGATCCACAGATTGACAAAAGCCGTTGATATTGATTTTGCCGTAATTTCTGTTATTGGGCATGCTTCTATCCATCTCGTATTTCTATCAATGCATGTTAATAAATATCGATATGGTGAAAAATAAGGGTCAGTTTGGTTCTTTACTGGTGGTAAGGGACCGACAATATCCACATGCACCGTTTCAAAACGACTGGAAGGTAATTCAAATGGATTTACTTTGCTCTTTGTGTGTTTTATTATTTTTGCTTGTTGGCAGTGTTGGCATTCTGTGCACCAGGTTTTTATTGACTTGTCCATCTTCGGCCAATAGTATCTGGATTTTATTATTTTTCTTGAAGATGTTATTCCTGGATGTGATAGATTATGCAGACTGTCAAATACCGATTTTCTGAGCTTTTCAGTCACAAAAGGTCGTGGAAAAGGTAATGTCGTGTCACATAATATGGTTTCATTTTGATTTATTGTGTATGGTTTCAGTTGATCTTTGAATGCCTGAATTTCATTGTCAGTAGCTTGATGCTTCACTATTTCTTGTAAGTCACATATATCAATAGTGATCGCGTTGACAGGTCGTGATAAACAATCAGCTACTATATTTTGTGAACCTCTTATATGTGAAATGTCATTTACATATTCGCTGATAAAACAGAGGTGACGCTGTTGTCTATCTGATTTTAAGGAAGACTGGCTTTTAAAAGCACTGCAAAGTGGTTTGTGATCCGTCAGTAACATTACATTTCTGCCTTCTATTAAATGTTTAAAATGGAGTAGTGCTAGATAGGCAGCTAGTAGTTCTCTGTCAAAAGTAGAATATTTTTGTTGGGTTTGGGATAATTTCTTTGAAAAGAAACCTATGGGGATGGGTTGATTATCAATCATTTGATGAAGTGCTGCACCCACCGCATAATTCGAACTGTCTGTTACAAGTTGATAGTTGTTAGCTTTCAAGCTGGGGAAAGCCAAAACAGTTACATTTGATAAAGACTTTTTCATATTTTCGAAAGATTCAATTTCTTCCTTTGTTAGGGTTAATGACTTGGAATTTTGGTTTAAACGTATTTTTTTCCGTGAGAGGTAGTATGATATCGCTGAAATTTGGCACAAGTTTTCTGTAAAAATTTGCCATTCCGATGAATCGGCGTAGTGATTTGGAATCGTTTGGTTGAGGAAATTCACTTAATTCATTCAACTTTTTAGCACTAGCAGAAATATGAAATCCTAAAAAGTCTAATTCATTAGCACTAAATATGCATTTGGAGAGACAAATTTTAAAATCGTACTCACTCAGTTTTTGTAGTACTAGGTCGATATGCTTGGAATGAGTTTCTTCATCTTCTGAGAATATAAGGATATCGTCGATATATACAAAGGTATAATCAGTATCACGAAAGATATTGTCCATCATTCTCTGAAAAGTACATGATGCGTTCCGTAGTCCGAAAGGCATATAGTTATATTCAAATAACCCAAAAGGGGTAGAGATGGCTGTCTTGCAAACATCCTCCGGATGTACAGGTATCTGATGATAAGCAGACGACAGGTCTATCTTTGAAAAGAACTTCTTATTATGAAGCTTCGAAGACAAGGAATTTATATTTGGGACTTGATATCGATCGGCTTTTGTTATGGTATTTAAATGTCTGTAATCGCCAACAGGTCTATATGTGCCGTCTGACTTCGGTACCATATGTAAGGCTGAACTCCATTCAGAGTTTGAAGGGGAAATTATTCCTGCCTTTAGGAGTTTCTTGAATTCCTCTTTTGCAATTTCACATCTCTGAGCTGATAATTGTCTGGCTCTGGAGAAAGTAGGAGGGTTGCTACCAGTTTCTATTCTATGGAATATCTTTGGTTTTGTTGCATTCGTGTCGCGATGAGGAGAAATTAAGTTTGGGTATTTCTCCAGAATTGCTCGTACCATTTTGTTAGCATCTTTATTCGGTACTAAATCTATATTCATGATAATAGACGATGGATGTGCATCGGATTGTCTATTAGTCATTTTATCAATCAGCTTATTGTTTGTGCAGTCCACCATTAGCCCGAAATGGTTTAGGAAATCGTATCCTAGGAGTGGCTGAGCAGTTTCGGCTATTATAAATGTCCAGGTAAATTCTCGTCTGAGGTTCCGTAGTGTTAGATTCAGTACTGCTTGTCCTGAGCATTCAATCTTTTGACCGTTGGCAGACACTAAAGAGATATTGGTTGGGTATGTTACAGCTCCGCTTAAATATCTCTTCGGAAGTATAGATACGGCAGCTCCTGTATCCACAATAAAATTTAAACTTTGAGCTCCTAACCGTGCGGCTACAATGAGAAGCGGCGAGGAAATGGAAGCTAACACCTCTCGCCTAGTTAGTTTTCCGAAATCTCACGAGGAACTGGTGAATTTGGGCGAGAGTTGGGTTGCATTTGAACATTCCGTTTATTTGGCCATCTGCACCACGGCTTACAAAATTTTGCACGTTCCGCAAAGTATAAATGCGCTCGGCAAATTAGAGGTTTTTGGTCCTTGTTAAAAGGGCGAACACTGGTAGGGAATTTATTTTCACTGTGGGAACAGCCATGTATCCTTTTAGTTTCATTTTTATTTTGCTGTTCATCCCTTTGCTTCCCCGAAATCTGTCGAATATGTGCGGTGTCTTGTTTGTTAAAATATAATAGTAAGTCATCCGCCATTCTTCCAAGGCGATCTGTGTCTAAATCGACTTGTGCCGCTACCACTGGTTTAATGGAGTGAGGTAGGGCTTGAATAAATTTGTGACGTACGATATCGTCCCCTACGCCAATTCGGCTTGCTAATGACATAAGTTCATTCAGGTATACTGAGGGACGACCTGTTACAGTCGATGACGACATTAATTTGTCCAGCATCTCTGGTTTTGTTTTCTCGTAAGCGCCCGTCACTGCTTCTCTTAGTGCGTCGTAATCTTTTGATTGCAGTATAGTTGGCTGTATATTTCCTACTATGTCCACAGGGAGAGCTGCCAAAGTGTTAAAAAATTTTTGACTGGTCTGTCTTATATTTGCAATATTAAATTGCGCCTCCATTATCGCAAACCAAGCTATTACGTTTGATTCAATGAAGTTTGGTGGTTTTATCGCAACAGCTTGGATTGGTTGGTTTTGATTAATTGTAGTTTCTTCAGCGTCATCTGCCATGTTTTTGGTTTGTGTTGAATAAAAATTCTAATTTTGTGACAGTTCAATTTTTTTTTTTGTGCGTGCGTGTATATATATGTGTTAAAATCACGTCGGGGTCACCACTTATGGTGATGGGGGGTAGAGTTCTCGTTGTTAATTGTTGCTTGTATCAGAAGGTAGATAAATAGTAGAAGTCCTTCGGGACAGCCGCTAGTTTGGCCTAAAGGTTCAACAAGCAATCAATTTGGGGTCACCATAACATAAACAAAATAACATACGAAAGAGAAGGGTATATCAAAAACACTTTGTATTTAAATGCAACATCAATGAATAGTACAATGTTTCTTGATTTACACGCACAAAGTCCGTTACAAAATGTTCATTCATAGAAGAGAAATCCGATTATTAAAAGAATATAAGTGTCTTTTGTTAATACTTAAGTTCGTGACGTGCTGGTCACATGGGATGAAAGGTGAGGTCAATGGGTTGGTAGGAGTCCTTTGATATCTCCGTTGGTGAAGGAAGGCTGAAGGCATCGGGTTTGATGGGTGAGAAAAGCGTAGCGACATTCACTGACGGTACTTCAAAGCTTTCTCTCTTAGAAGTGAATTTATCGCTCTATTTATGTGTGCCCATCGGATCAGAGTCAGTCTGCTGAAACAAACTGTTGGGTATGGCGCGGAGCCGTTTAATTGGTGGAAATTGCTTATTATTCTTTTTATTTCTTTTTAGTTTTCCCCCGGAAATTCTGCGTGGAGCCGGGTGCGCAAAGACCAGTATTGGTCATTTGCTGTCTAAACCTCTGAGGGTTAATATCCGGTCCTTCGCTTGCTCCGTGCCACCACAGTAGTTTCAATTTGTTTTTTAAAAAATGTTTAAATATCCCGCATTGTGATAACGGAAAATCTACCAAGAATGGTGATACTTTGTAAGAACCTGCATGCAATTTACTATAGCTGAATTAGCGATTAAACCAATTTTGTAGACATTTTCGTCCTCACTAATTATCTCTCTATTAATTAGAGTCGCTCTTTTTATGTAAACAATGTGTTCATTTTCGTTACGTTTTTCTTTTTATATAGTCTTTTGCTTAAAATCCTTTAGCTTTTTCCAATATATTCTTTCTGGCAATACTTGCAGTTGATAGAGTAAATTCCTCCTTCAAGTTTGGACATGATGTTTTGTTTTGTATTGATTAAATATTTTATTGTTTTAAATATAGTTTTGACAAATTCTGTGCTGAGTTTAGAAAAAATCGTTTCATTTATAGTTGTGGTAGTGTTAGTGGATAGAATAATATAATTTTGTTTGATTCGTTGGATTTGTCAGGAAGTACAGCTTTTCTATTGTGGAATATTTTATGTGAATTTTGAATATGAAATAGGATAATTAAGGGATTTTGTCAATATATTTCTCCTCTTCGTGTAAATATTGAGGGCTGCAAATTCTGAGTGCTCTGAAGTGGAATCCAATGGTTAATACAGATTCTATTACTATGACGAGAATATACGCTTATTAAGTCATTTTATTAGCTGATTTTCGGTGAACACTTAGTTTTAGGCTGGTGTCAACTCGGTGTAACAGGAACTCTAAAAATGTAATGTATTGTTTTCTTTCATTTCGTATGTAAATTATATTATATGTTCGACTTTGTTTGGTTTATCTACAAGATCCAGTAAGTTAGTATTAATAGAGAATTATCAATATATCGGAAGTAAGTTGATTGTTTAGGTAAAATATTTCGATAAATTCTATAAACATACAATCTATCTCTTCCTGAGAGACGTTTTTTGTTTATAAAAATTGTTATTAAATTTGAAATGACATTGATAGGTGATGTGACGCAGATGTTTATTATTTTAGCTATTGGTAGACAGAGATTTACCTGTGGCTTTTTAGATGCTTTATGTATTACGGTAAAATGATTTATAAAAAATATATTTATTATTTTAAAAATATTAGAATTGTAAATGTACAAACGTCTAGGCAGTTTTAATAGACTGTTAACTACTATTATATCAAGGCAGAATCATACCACAAAGTCATCACTACAGAAATATGTAAATTCTATAAAGAAAAGCACATCACAAAAAAAGCTATAAACCATGATGTCAAAGCTCTAACGACTGAAATTAAAATAGACGATAGAATCCCAAAACTATACATGCAACATGCTTTCGTCACGATTAAAATCCACAGAGAGAATTTTCTAAATAATCCCAATACCGACTGCTCAACTCATCCTAAAACAAAATTATCAGGAAAACCATTATGGAAAGAGAGTGTAAGTGTACTAAAAAGGTTTTATGTATCAACCAGTGGCGAAATACAGCCGAAGCCATTGAATGGTTCAGTAATATAAATAAAAAAAGACGAATGCATATTTTTACAGGTCGATATCTGCGGCTTCCACTCATCGAGCACGGAAGATCTGCTGACGGCCGCTATTAAGTTAGCAAAGAGCTACTGCCATATCTCCGACCAAGGAGCAAATATCATTAGAGAGGCACAGGAACCGATTTTATACCACGACGGAACACTATAGACTTAGAAAGATAACCAATAGATATGCGTTGTCATGGGAGCACATGATTCTGCGGGGCCCTGTGAACTTGTTGGGATATTGCTAATATGGAGACAGACTTATCTCTGATATAAAATAAAAACATTATATACAAATCGATGTTATAAACCTCCTTCGTAAACTAAGACCAAGGCAAGCAGATCGGATGAGGAAAGACTTAACTAAATTCTTTAAGGAGCATAAACTAAACGTTTTCACCAAAGCTAAAGTGATTATTTTCCTAGACGTTACATTTGACTTGTGGAAAGGCATGTACAACCATAAACTAAGGAGTCATACAACGACAGGTGCATCGACAGAAGGTCAAACAAGCATAATAAAGAATACTTGACAATTTGAATAAATCGGTACAATATAGATTATCGACCAACTCCAGTAACAAAGAAATATTCGACGATAATAAAGCTAGATATAACAAAGCGTTAGAACGCAGCAACGATAATGTGAAATTGGAGTATGTAGAAAGAAATAACAACAAAAATAAACGTATGCTAAAACAACGCAAGCGTAACATTAAATGGTTCAACCAGCCATAGCACAGCAATGCCAAACCAATCTAGGTCGGATTTAACTGAATTAAATTCACAAGTACTTTAGTTATTCTCAACACTAAAATAGACGTTCGACAAAAAGTAATATTAAGGTAAGCTATAGTACAAAACAAAACATAGATAATTATATATCCCAACATAACAATAATGTATTATGCAAGTATTCAAACAAAACATTAAATAATAACTAAAAGACAATGCAACTGCCATAAAAACGTAACCTGCTCATTAAACGGCAAGTATATGACTGATGGTATAATCTACAGAGCTAGGAACAGTCCAGACAATGTTAAATATTACATTGGATCCACCGAGAACAGCTGGAATCGCGTTTTTGCCACCACAAAATGACACTGAGCAATATCAAATACAAACACATCACAAAACTTTTAAAGTATGTTTGGCGGTTAAAAAACAACTATGAGAACCCACCCATTACCTGGGAGACAATCGTGAAAGCTAAAGCATACAATGGAAAGGGAGACAAATGTAACTTGTGTTTGTTGGAGAAGCTTATTATATTAAAACACTTAAATAACCTTAAGTTGCTGAACACGAGATCAGAATTGATGTCTGCATGCATCCATATGACCAAGCACCTGCTCAAACACAATGACAACGATTGAAAGAGATTACAAAATAGATTTTACAAATATTAATATACTATGCAACGACTACTAAGATACATAGAACGCATCATTAATAACATTTCTTAAATACCTATACACACATATATTCCCATATTACTGTACTCGATTAATTTATAAAGTGTGTGTATATATATTTTCATATTATAAGTATAAGACTTGGTTCCAAACATATTAGATATATAGTCACGACCTATTATATTTATATTTACACACTTATAATTATAACCTGAATATTAGTTTATCTTGTGATAACAATTTCTTTATACAAAAAGAGAGTTATCTCCCTTGACAGCTTGTTTAATTAACTTTAAATATGATTTGTTTTTTAATTCCACGCCTTTCCAATTTAAGCATTTAAATGATATAAATTATAAATAATTAATTCTAATATTTTAGGCAATAATATTTAAATAAACAACCTAAATCTTAAGATAATTTTGAATCATCACGGCGAGAACTCGGATTCTATAACGGTCAGAATATCCCTCGCACCTGAAGATTGCAAGATTGAATGAAACTCCGAGTGGTGCTAACGGTGTTGGATATTATGTATATTCACTAATATATATATATATATATATATATATATATATATATATATATATATATATATATATAGGTGCAAATACGCTGACACAAACACAAATATGTGTGTATGTGTCTATGTGTGCGTGTGTATTTTTATGGATATATATTTGTGTATATATATGATTAGGCATACATTGTGTGGTAAATAAATAAACACACACACGCATGTATATATAGATATATCATGTCACACATTCTAGTAAGAAATTGATGACTGATTTTAAATCATTGTTAAAATTTGTGGAGAATAATAAGGCATTTCATTATTATTTAATGATCTTGCCAATGTGACCTCCATTCACCTTCTACATATATACATTCCCTTATTCAAATTTAAATTTAATTTAAATCAAAGAGAAATATGATCAAAATGAAATATGCTTATCCAAGCATCCTAGGTAATGTAGTTTCGAAATATATATGATTATGTGGGTCCCAAACTCTAGGATGAGTTCGATAACAAACAGGCATAGGCTATAACTTTATACACACACACCCACACACACATATATATATATATATATATATTATATATAGTTAAATTACCAGATCAACACTGATTTCATTTTTGCCTTGAAAAAGTCGGAAGACGAAACGCGTCGGCAAAATCTAAGATTTTCCCAGTTGTCATTTTACACACACACACACATATATATATATATATATATATATATATATATATATATATATATATATATATATATATATATGCATGAATTAATATCTAAGCATACATCTAATAGCAATGTAACAGTCGCAGCTTCATAATAACTAAACTCCATTGACCGGCCAGACAGTTATACAGTCGGTTGTTTTTTATAATATTTTTCTCATACCTTTTTTAAGAAAATAGGTTCTCAAGTCCAGTAAATATTATTGGTCTTTCCTTTAATGATGGGGGCCTCATTTCTAACTTTTTGTTTGAATTATTGTAGAAGATCAACATCTTGATTATGTCATTATGTTTTATTTTAGTTGAAAATGTTATTCATTTTAATTGTTGCAGTTGTTGAAATATAGACAGATTCTTTGTATTTTGTTGATGGATTCAACCATTTTCTTTTGATTTCTTGATATATTTGTTTTGTACGTTGGCTTGGGAAGGAGGTGATTCTGTTAGGAAAGGTGATATTGGGGGAAAACCTTGGGCGTAGATTACTATTTGGATAATATTTGATGGCCGCACACTCGAGGATTTTCCTTCTGAGTGAAATATTTTCTATTTTATGAGTGTAGGATGTCGGAGTGTACAACGGCCTAAACATTGTTATAAATATGGCAACAAAGATGAGGACAATAGTCCGAATAATGTAAATAGTGTACATAATACCTCATCTCAGAAATATAGACAGATACTGAAGGGTCGAAATTCAATAGCCAGAATATGTCAATATTTTTCAACCAAACATATTTAAAGTGGTTTTGTTCCCGAAATATACTTTCTTTGATATAAAATATAACATATAATATGCCTAAATATATTTTATTTAATATACATTGAGAAGAGATAGACAATCCACAATATATATATATTCTCTATTTAGATCTTCCAAAAAGTGGGATTAGTTCTGCACAAACATCCATCACAATAATCATATTGTATATGCAGGTAGTCTGGCTGTTCCGTTCTAAGAGATGACCTCTTGAACACTCATACGTCTAGAAATGACGATGATATATTATCTATATATATATATATATATATATATATATATATATATATATATATATATATATATATACAGATAACGAAGAAAACGTATACATAGGAGTAACTGAAAAACACTGAAAACAAAGAAATTTTGCACGCAAAACATCTTCCGCAAATAGTAAATACGCGAACAGCACAATGCTTTCCAAATATGTCTGGGAAATTAAAAACAAAACATAAATCACAACAAAAATATGGAAAATAAGGAAAAGATCATCAGCCTACAACAATCAATGAAAAACCTGCAAAATTTGCTTGTGGGAAAATAGCTCTTTTAACCTTCCCAGACCAAATTACTTACTAAATAAACGATCTGAGCTCATCCCAAAATGCAGACACAATTTTTTACTACGTTACCTAAAAATCGAAAACTGAAATGAATAAATGCAAATAAACAAAATAATATAAAAACAAGTAAACAAAATTAATCCAAACAAAAAATAAACAAATTAACAAACCACTCCCGTTAGAATAGACGAAATAGAATAAATAAAAAATTCATAAAAAACAAGTTCAAATAATCAATCAAAATAAATAAGTAAAGTCAGCAATGTAAAGATTGAACGAATAAATAGCCTGAATTATTTTCCCAGACTAAGACTCTTAAATGAGCGACCGAAGCAAATATCCCCTCAAATCTTTTTTCTACGTTAATAAAACATCAAAAACCGAAAAGAATAAATAATACAAAATGAAAAACAAATAAATTAACCCAAACAAACAAATAAATAATTGAATAAACAAACAAGCCACTTCCGCAAACATAACCGCCAGAATAGATTACCCACAATGCACCACTGACCAATATATATAAATAGTCAAGGAAAAATCCAACATTCGTGACCTGACGATTGCGTCCAGCATGAAACAGCCTGTCGCCTCTGAGGTTTTAACTTCCATGTTCACTTTCATATTTATATTTACAAACGCTATATCTCTGATATTGAGCCTTTCATCCCATGAATATAGCACACCTTAAAACTATATTTCTTCATATATATATATATATATATATATACACAATTCCTTTAGGGGATTGGCGATTACGATTATCGAAATATTTTTCTTTTTATTATCTGAGAATTGTCATGTGTCATTAGGAATAGTAAAGAAGTGGTCTTTCGTTGATTATTCATGGTTTTCTTAATTCAGAATTTTCCATATCCGAGATTGATTGACACACAATGGTAAAGAGCATAGTCCGCTTTGGTATTTATCACATAACTGGTGATAGGAAAAAAGAAATGGATGCTTCCCTTTACAAAGAGCAAATGAAAACAATATTGTTCATCAATAGATTGCGTTTTTCTAGGTGGCAATGGAACTTCACAAAATTCTAACTTTTAGAGGTCCTAGTAAATTTTGTTATTTTGCTATCCCTCCTAATTCCTGTAATGCCATGGGTTATTTTCTGCTTCCCTGTGTCCTCCTGCCTTCAATATGCCCTGCGTGTGTCAAATTCTCTAAGCCATCTTTCCTAAATATTATTCCCTTGAAATGTTAATTTCTCTTTCTAATTCTAAATAGAACTCTTTTTTTTGTTTCCATCTTCCTTAAAACTTTATCTTTACTCATATATTCAGTCTATGATCTCTACATTATTCTGTAGAACCAAATTTCCGTTGCCTCAAATCTATTCTTCATATGTGAGGAAAACGTCTAATATTCACGGCCCCGACATTACTATAAAAGTTAAGCGCTTATTCCTTTCCTTCTGACGAATATTTGATGTTTCTTGCTTAGATGTTGAAGGCATATTTTGCTATTGTAATGTATCTTCGCATTTCGGTGTCAAATTTTTCGCCCTTTAGACATTTAAATTGTTGTACTTTCTTGATTTTAGTGTCTCCAATTCATAATTCGCATCTTGAGCTGTCCTTTTATTGATATGCATTCTGTCTTTTTACTATTGATTGTTAGTCCTTTCTTCTCGCTTTCTTTTACTACAGTTTATCGGAGTTTCTGTATTTAACCTTCCGTATCTGCGTAACTTATGTTGGCAGAACTTCTAATTATCTCAAGACTCATTACAACACAGTCATATATGATGTATATTGCGTTTAATATTCGTTTAACTTTGTTTGAGTGTGTGTGTGTGTGTTTGTGTGTGCGTGTGTGTGTGTGCATGTGCGTGTAAGTACGCGTATGTGTGTGTGAGTCCGTCGCTAAAATTAATCTGTTTGCTAGGTTGATTCTCATACCAATTTGTAATGATTTCAAAAGAGTTACTCACACATGCAAAAGGATGCCAATTGAATCTCATATGGAAAAGACAAATAAAGACTGGCTGCATTAACTAGGCTCTAAGCCTTTATATAAATGGCAACATCTTACAACTAAATCTTGTTTTCGCTCTTTTAAGGCTTTTGATTATATATTTCCCATCAAATAACACCAGGAATTTACATACACTATTTACATTGTTCGACACATTTATCACAACGTTTCGGTCGTTGTACGCTCCGGCATTCTTCAGGTTGTTGGAATGTCGAACTGAACCCTTTATTCCGCTCACTGGGGTAGACTGTTCTAGTTCCGAGTGGCATGTCTAATGGGTGTCAGTTATCAGTAATCTCCTGTTAATTCCCCTCTCCAAGTTCTCCACCGCCTTAACCAGGTATTGAACTCACACTCTTAGGGTGTCACTGGATCTGACTAACGCCTTTATCCACTGTGCCATGAGTCCTTGGATGAATTTCAGGGTATTATAAACCTAATGTCTTCAGCAACCGTTTTTACGAGTGCTCATATTGCAAGTTTGCTGTTATCATTGCATGTTTTACCAGAGCTCATATTGCAATTTTTGTGTTATTATCGCTTTTTCTCTGGCACTTCTTATTACTCTTTTCAATATTGTATTCATTTCTATGCTTGGTCGGCCCAAAACATTTTTGGGGCCTAGCATATGTGCTGATTCCTTAAGTTTACGAATTTTCCAATGGTGTTCTTTGTCTATGGTCTCAACCCGAGCCCACAGAGGGCGGTGATCTTTTTTTTAACTTACATACCACTTCAACAGAAAACAGTATACCTGTTTTGTTGACATTAAAGAAGCACACAAACTTACGAATAGAGACTTCCTCTTCTCATCTATTAAAAACCGTTTTTCAGGCACAGTCGTAAGTGGCTGGTGAGGTACATTCCAGTTAATCGCTTCCTAAACTATTGTCTGCGCATATACATGCATAGATGTGAAGAGATAAATACTGATTATCTAATCTTTAAACACTGATAATCCTAAACGAATCTTCTAACAAAAACACAGCGTTCTTGCTGTCCCTCCCACAGCCAATGTACAGAAGATGTGTTGGACTACGTTGATGACATTATGATTTTGGATAAAAACGATCTTGAAGAAAAATACCTATATTATCTCCAAAGTGTTTCAAGAATTAGGACTCAAAGTAAATCTTCCCAAAACAAATGATTAACAGGAATAAAAATAAAAGAATTGCCAGCATGTACAGTGAATCCATCATAAAAATACTGGCTGTGAGATACTAATAAATTAGTAAGCACTAAACAATGCAAATACTTCGGTTATGGATATGTGACAACATATTTAGTATCGAACATAAGAAAATTGAATATAGAATGAACAGCTCTAGGTGTAGCTTTGCCTAACATTAGAAAGACTAGGCACGAAACCCATTCAGATATAACTAAACAACGTAGTAACATTTTTCCAATAGTATCATTTATGAACACAGCTATGCTATCATTTCTATAAAGGACACATGTTTTTTCCTTTTTTTCTCGTTGTAAGAAAAGATGAAAATGCATCTCATCCTCTTTTCCATTTTTCAGTTCGATATTCCAACCACCTAAAGAAGGCTGGAGCGTACAACAGCCGAAACCTTGTGATAAATATGGCAACAAATATGAGGACAATAGTCCAAATAATGTAAATAGTGTGCATAATATCTCATCTTAGAAATATAGAGAGTTATATGTTTGCAATTCTTCCATACAGTGAATAATGCTTTCATATCTGGTCTGGGGCTCCTGACATATATTTAAATATACGAGATGAAAACGCAAAGAAGAATCTGTGAAGTTATCATAATTTATATTCAAATTTCTTATAATTATAATAATTAAAAATTTATTCTTAATTCTTAAATACTATCAGTGAAAATCTAGAAAGTTATATACTGAACCTATTTCTTGATAATATGGGTATTTTTTCTATATTCTCAAGTTTCAAAGTTAAGCAAGCGTATTACACACAAAAAAGATGTTACTTTTTCCTCAATAGTCGGGATGATTTAACCTAAAATATGTTACGATGGTAGATTGAAAAGTTCATAGACCGAGCATGATACAAATATTAGCATACACCACAGTTGGTAAACTAAAATATATGCTACAGCATGTTTGTTCCTGTCAAGTTACGGGTGTCGAAGAAGGTCAAGGCAGCGGCTTTGCTGAACGAGCTCAAGGACGGGTCCACCGGGATGCTGAGGTTCTTCTCTGATGAAATGAATTTCATCTAGGACCAGACGAGCAACTGGCAGAACGACAGGTGGATTGGCAAAGACACCGAGGAGGTTCACGTCGTGAAGCATACGAAGTTTCCCTCCTCTGTCATATTTCTTGACGTCATCTACAGAGAGAGGGACGTCATGCCTCTGTTCTTCTTTGAAAACGGCCTGAGATCTACCAGGAGGTGCTGAGAAGCGTGTTGAAGTCCTGGATGGACAAGATCATGAATAAATTATTGTGGAAACGTCGCCGAGAAGGACAAGACGGCCCAGGCGTGACTGCTCAACATTGTTCCTCACCACTTGTCGCCGGTCTTGTACGACGCTTTCTTAGAACAAATGGCTTAAAAAAGACCGCGTAAATGAAGCCTCTAACTTTTTTCGGGAGCTGTCCTTTAAACATGGTGTACTGGTGCTACGGTATCACAAACAAGGAACTATTACATCAAATAACAGAAACCATAACCACCTCCGTATTTTCAACAATAGCAACAACTAACAAAGACAGCAGATTCGAAGAGAAAATAAAATAAATATGTTGTCATTCTCGATTACTTCAACAAAAGGTTACAAAGGAAGCCCCCATCAATACTGGAAAGAGTGGTAACAGCTAGTGGACGGGAGACACCTATTTTACTGGTAAACAGTTTTAAGAGAACAAATAACGTTATGAACTTCAATTGTAAGTGGCACTGGCTGTTCGGTCAATGAATGTCGAAGGTTCCACAAAAGATAACGGTTAATATTACTATTTAAACTTATTAAATATCCAGATATGGAATTGTGTATGTGTGTGATTTTACTCACAATCATGTATAAATTATTGTGGAAACTTAGCCAAGTGGTCAGAATATTAACATTCCGACGTTAAAATCATCCATTTGTCAAGATGATTCTTGATAATACAAGCCTCATGAGACGAGTTCAGCATGGAGCACGATTGAGAAGCGCATGACGACAACATACACAGTTAACCCAAGTTTTTCAGAAGAAGTCGATTTTGCTAGACAAAAATCATATCATGAAGGAGAGTTTAAGTTTACTGACATTCTCATACTCTACTGATTATACAAGAAACTGTAATTTACTTCTTCCCAATATAGATATACTATAAACCAGAGATTAGCTCTGTGAGTACTGAAGAAACAATAATGTACCTCAGTAGGTGTCTACAATAGGGATTAGGTAGATACTCTAGTAGACGTCCATAATCGGGAACAAGCTGCCAGTCATTAGTTATATACTAGATTATCACGAATCTATACTTTTATTAAGATAATGTTTTCTTCTTTTGTATACCTCATCTTTGACGTCGGTGCATTCTACATAATGAAAAAAAAAAACGATCAAATCCTTTTAATAAAGCACTTTCAAATCGTTTTATTTTCCCATATATTCTGTCATTACTTTCTTAGATCTATGAATGAAGTTGACGATCTTATCAGCATTATCCTTGGATATTTACTATATATATATATGTTACTTATATTTAACATAAAGCGATATAGATAAATAAGATATAGTTTTCAGGCATTTCCTAACGATGCCATTTGCTGCAATTGACTCTATTGGCCGCTATCATCAAGAAGTCTCATCCTTGACAAATCGACCATGACGTCAAACTATAAGAACGCTACCTTTTTAACTAATCGGCCACGCGCACAATAGAGTATATACATTGCTGCTCGATAAAAGTGACTCACCTGATTTTTTTTACTAAATGTTCTCTTCTCCGATGAAACGAACTAAAATCATAAGAAGAAGCTTTGAAAGCTATTTGAAATTAGCAGTAAGTAGGCTCAAGCATCCGTTTAGTATAATGTTCTGGGGATGCTTTTCTTTTCATGGAACTGGTTTCTTAAAACCTCTTGATGAGAAGCAGGTGAGTGTTATGACACGGCCGCCCCAATCTTCTGACCTCAACCCCATAGAAAACTTATAGAGCATTATAAAGTATAGGCTCTTGAGAAAGCAGTTGTGCAAAAAAGAACATTTGATTGTGAATTTCATATCCGAATGGAATTCAATGCTTGGGATGAGATTTGCCAGAACCTAATCACCTGAATGCCAAAAAGGGTTGAAAAGGTTATTCAAAATAAAGGAGGACCCATAGATTATTAAATATTTCGAACTATATTACCTATTATAAAAAATATATACCTCTATTATTCTTTATTTAAAGCTGTTCGGTTATGTTTCTATGAATTACTAGTTGCAGGAAATAAGTGAGTCATTTTTTTTGCACAGAGTTTTTCCCTAAATCTCATTTGCATGCAAAATTATAATTATCAATAGAATAACTTAGGGTGAGTAAACTTTTTTTTACTAGGTTGTCGGGAAGGGGTATTTATATTAGTAAGATTAAAAATTAGTTGGACCCCAAAAAACAATAGGCGAAACATTTTTTAAGTAAAAAAAATCAGGTGAGTCACTTTTATCGAACAGCTCTGTATTTGTTACAATATATGAAATTTTTTATATAACTGAAATTAGAGAAAATGAATACGAGTAAATACATTATTATATAGGGAAATTAATAACAAAGTCGGAAAAAAATTCGTGTGACGTTGATGTAAACACACCCACGCATGAATGAGAGAGCATGCTGACATTTTAACAGTTTTAAATTAATTTTAAAAACATGTATATCCAAATCCATACTACAAAAAATTAAACGTTTACAATTTTAGTGTCCTCTCTCATTCATTCGCATATGCAGTTAAATCATTATAGTCAGATGAAGTCTTAAAGGGTAAAACGCATCACTTTAAAATGTTTTCCAATATTTTATTAATGTTTTCTACATTGTCAAAGTATATAAAATATACATATTCTCCCAAATTATTGTATATATATATTTGCAATATGATGAAAATATCTCACATCATTTAATAGGTTATTGTCAATGTTTTTAATTAAAAGAGACATTATAAGCTGACATTGGCAGGGTATATTTATCTTCCAAATATACCCTGCCATTTTAGGATCATCAGCTGATTAATACCAACTTTATGGGGAAAACATTGACCTATATAATAAAATATGATATAGTGTAAATACGTAATATTTCAACTAAGTATCCATTTATCTGAAGATATTCTTATCTCGTATGCCGGCATCTCCTTGCTTTGAATGAGTTGGGATTTTGGTAGATGAATAGCAATGTCTATATTATATTCTTGTCTCGATTTCCATTCATCATTTTCACTTGGTTGTTTAATATCTCACCCCATATGTGTGTGCGTGTGGGTGTGTTTTGTCTGGCCCGAGGTATAGAGCCAACTGCAAATAAACGATAGAAGCTTATATTGACTTCGTAAAAATGAGCTTGCATCAACAGAATAAAATCAGTTCTTTTCGAATAGATTTTTGCTCTTTGAATAAATAGTATTCCTGATTATTAAATTAGTTTATTTTTGTCTATAAATGTCATAGCAATGATATTATATCATTAATTTTATTTCAATAAATGTTCATCAACGACAAAATCAAAAAGCCGCTCAATGAAGTTGTTTAATGACTAACACTGGTGTATGGAAGTAAGAGGGGGAAAGTAACTTCAAAGTATACATAAAGGTTGATCATAGACTTGAACAGGTTAAGATTGTAGCGATCGGGGAAGCATCCTCTCAGGAGTATGTTTGACGAAGTATCGGTTCTTGGGAAGACACTGCATGAGTGGGACTTTCTTTTTACCACTGACATACGAAGGAAATGAGGATAATTCGTTGCATTTTCGGAGTTATATATAAAGTTATCTATAGGATGAAAACTAAACAGATGGCATTAGTGTTTCTCTGTTAAAAACAGCCTTAAGTATTCGACATATTGTTTCTGTTCGATTTTATACCATGTTTGATTGTTCCGGTTAATTGATTAAAAACTGTGGAAATTCAAATGTGTGGAAAGATCTCGGTGTGAAGACCTCACCAGATTTTGTCGAAATAGCATTTTTTAAAATGAATCCATACTTGGTTTGGCTGAGGAATTGTAAACACACTCTTTTCACCTTACAAAGTTTATGAAATAGAAACCAATTCATCTCCTCTTTTTTATCGGTATCGACCCGTACAATAGCGATTGATATCGTATTTACATTTTAGGAGATTATACTTGGGTGGAAATCATTGATTAGTAAAGGAGTTCCAAAAGCGAGAAGTGAAAGAAAATAATCTAATAGCATAGAACTTATGGTTACAGCTGTAAATTGATGAGCTCTCGACATCAGTCTAGTATTGCGCTTAAATTAAAAATGTCCAGGCACCATAGCGAAGGACGATATTTATTCGTATGATAATACAAAATGTGGCACAAGGCAAAAAATAAAGAATAAGAAAAAGAACGGTCTTCATCTTTCTTAAATTTAAACTTAGCTAGCCACAATCACTGACCCAAACATACCACCATATTCCTTACACTAAAACAACTAATTCTTACTTACTATTCTTACTGCATCCATCATAACACCCCAGTGTCTGATACGAAATCCTAGCTAGTCGCCATATGTACAATTTCATGTCCGTCGAGTGAGGTGAATAAAACAACAATTTAAAAAATCTAAACACCAATGTGCATTTACAATATAAATAATCTATTTACAAGAAACCAAGCAAAATAATATTAGTTATAACCCCTCTATCCTTAAATGTGTAAGAAACATCAGTTAACTGGTCAATGCGGGCATTTAATAATATAAAACAGTCATTCATCCGACGCACTCATTCAAACACAACAAATGCGAAAATCATACCCGAAACGAAATGCGCCCCTTCATCCACAAGAGTACTGATACACTGACGACCTAATAGGGGATGGGAAGGGGAAATAAATGAAAGGAAATGGTGATAGAAATAAAAGGGACGAATGAGCATAAATTCTCTAGCTAAATTTGGACAAAAAAACAACCCTAAAATAACCTAATTTTGGGCGGGATTGCTAATGTTCAATACAGGTCTTACCGGAATCAAAGTCTCACTCTAAGTTGGACCTCCTTACTCGACTCAAATTCCATTTACCAAATTCTGATGGGGGGAGAAGCCGTCTTTCCGTCCTAATCTTGACTTTAAGCTGATGCTTAAAGTACAAGATTAGTTGGGAAGAAGTGAACTTCTCGTCCCCATGGAAGCCCTTCTGACTTGTCCAAATCACGACTCAAGGACGAAAAGCTTTCCGCCATGAGGCCTTCAAAAAGCTTTCCGCCATGAGGCCTTCAAAAAACTTTCACAACAGCCCTACGAACCTCCGGTGAAACAAGATGTGACCACCAAACAAAGACTTTTGGCGACCAAGAGAGCTCTACGAATCACCAGCCAGATGAGTGATGTCTCATCGTTATAGGCGCCCAAGATCATATTGAGCGAGCGTCCTGCCTCGTAAGACCGAGCTAGTCAATCAGATCATCTCTAAATAACACATGATATAATGCCCTTCGAGACAACAACTGGGCGTTGGAGAGGCTACCCGGCGCCCATAATAGTTGTTTCAAAGCAATACGATATTCACGATAGAAGGATCACTCGCCTCGGGGTAAACGGGGTGGGGGCTCCTCTAATCACGAGTTCACACATCTCAGGGATGGGAAGTTCTACGGGCGTCTTTCTTGAAGAAGGCGCCTCCTCATCCGAATCCATACACATTCGATCTAGGAACGTGATGCGAATCGTTTGACGAATCTAAACGCTAGGCATACCCAGACCGCCTTCAGAAGAGTGGAGGTAACAAATCTCCCAAAGTACTTTAGAAGTATGCATCCCCACATGAAGGAGAACAAGTCTACGTTTACATTAGTGTGGTATAAAGAAGTGGAAGCATGACGAGTCCCTAAAGGAGAATTCCACCCTCCCCTTTAAGGAGAAATTCCTCCGGGTCCACAGACGAACTGCGAACTCAGTCTTCACTTGCACCTCCGACCGATTCATTTCCAACATGTGCTCTTAGCCTTTTTCAAGAATTCCGCGATGTTTATTATTGTTGAGTCTTGACTCAATGTTGAATCTCGCCTATTGCATGGAATAATAATGCAACACAAAATGTACTTAGAACAAGAATGTATTATAACAAGAAAGTGTACACAATAAGTACATATAGTATTTCTGTATATTTCTGGGAAGACGTTCCTGGAGAATGTGTTGACTAGTCGCAGTCGATCAGAGTCTCTAGTTGGATCTCGTGATTCCTCCTCCCTCGTCTTCCGGTACCAACCATTATTTATATAGTTGATAGTCACCTATGCAGATTAGGTGGATCCTACACAACAATTATGCAACTAGTTGGGGACTTCCAGCATGAGGAAGATTCCCGGCTGCTAATTTATTTGGTGTCTCGCTTGAGCTTGGTACGTTGTTGGTTTTATTTTTGTTTGTAGTTTCTTTGTCCCCATTGTTTTTTAATATCTTGGGATTTTAGGGTTGACTCCACCCGCGATCCCTATCTTGTCTTTGTTTTATCGGGCGGGTCTGTCCTAGAAGCAGATCCAAGAAGGTCCGTTTTTTTACCTTTGACCGACTTTTGATTCAATATAGTCTTTCCACTTCATTTCAGCTGAGAACGTTAGCCTGTGATGGAGCAACGAGTTACTTTTGTGGAGGTTAGCATGAGCCATGCTTATGCAAGACAGAGAGGGTTCTCTCAGATGAATAATGGAGAGAAGTTTAGATTTTGGAGGTGTTAAAATTAACGGGCTATCTTTTGACCCATTTATTGACGCTATATTAATCTCCTTATGTTAATTTTCTTATGTTCCATAGTAACTATTACATGACAATTTTATCTGCAGAAAAGAAACTTGAAGGATAGACAGACAAAAAGAGAATGTGCAGGCTGGGTAACAGTTACCGGATCGGAAAACAGAATTGGCGTGTAGTCTTTACTTTCCCATCTAGTCATTTGAGTTCAGTTAACGATTTCTGATAACCACACCATTTAGTTTCCTTTTTAATTTCTTTTTTAATCCTCTGTATAAATAAAAACTCATCGTTTCTACCGTTTTTATTCTTTCTATGAACGATCTGCAGGTTGCGGCAGAAATATCTCCCATGTATACCTCCCACATACTGCTAAATAATTAGCTGGAAGAAGAAGCATAAATATTTCTCATATAATGCTCAGACATTAGTTGGATGATGAGGCAGAAATACCTTACACATGATGTTAGGACATTAGCTCGGTGAAAAGATCATTGCCACTTGCCTAAATATACTAGCGTCACACAGATGACACTCTAAAATGTTGTATGAATTTATTCTGCACCCTGCATCAAAAATATACATAGTAGTAACAGAAGGAACTTGTGAACCGGGGAAATTACGAACACAAAATATCCTTTTCATATAGTAAATACGTAAACGCCACAATACTTTCTAATATCTGGGAGATTTAAAAAAAAATCACATCAAAATGTCATGGAGAGTAAAGAAAAGAAAATCAGCCTGCAACAATAAATCCCAAAACTCTTAACTCTGGCCAGGGGAGAAAAGCTCTACTTATCGTTCCAGACCAAAGCAAACTACTAAATAAACAATTAGAATATATCTCAACATGCAGGCACGGAAACAAGTCTTTTCGAGTTTTCGATTTGAAAGTAAATAAATACAATAACATAAATAAACAAAAAAGAAGTAAAATAATTCAATCCAAATAAATAAATAAGTAAATGAATTAAGTAAATAGTAAACAAATTAACAAAGTGCACCCACCAAAATAACCGTTCTAATAATATAGTAGAGTACGTCACTGCAATAGAATACCCATAATGCATCACTGACCCTTATATACAAAAAGCCGAACAAAACACGACACATATACCCTGACGATTTAGCATGAAATAGAATGGCTCTGCGTGTTGACTTCGAGGTCCACTTTTATATTTACATTATCACTGATTTAAACCTATAAATATAGCATACCTCAAAACTATGTTATATCATTACATTATATATATATATATATATATATATATATATATATATATATATATATATATGTATGTGTGTGTGTGTGTGTGTGTGTGTGTGTGCGTGTGTGTAAGCACACACATTCTATCACAAGCATACACAGAGACACAGACATACACCTACAGGCAGATGAGATCTATGAAGCTAAATCAATCACTTTCGACTCATTCTCATCAAAATAGCGTGGAAAAGCCCTCAGCATCTTTGAAATTCAAAGTCTACAAAGATATTTTCCTTAGTACGTTTTTGTCCTGATCTTATTCTTGGATTACCACGCATGTATATCCGTGGCATGATTTCCACAACGCTACCTTCACTCAATCTGGGGGTATACACTCGAGGAATGGATCTCAAATTATGATCTTTTTTCATAGTTCAAAACAGCAGACATATAGACCTTTCCGAGTTAATCTCAATTGCGTTGAGCTGGTCATGTTATAAGAACAAAAACAATCGAATATCAGCAGCTCTTATGTATAGACAGCTAGACAAGGGCAAGAGAAACTTGGGCAGATCCTATTTTTGATTCCTAGCTGAATCAAAAAAACAAAAACAAGATGAAGGTTTTGCTCTACCACAAATGACTTTTCATTAGATGTCTTTGATCAAAAAGAGTATATCTAAGTTCAAAATGACATTAAAGCATTTGAACTTAGACGGCTTTAGCATCTAACGGAGACAAGACCAGAAGCTAAGCAGTTGGAATGAAATCCATCAGCCTTATCTCATAAACCCCAATCTTAATGTGTCTTTTAATAACAGTATTTACATTAGTCGGACTATTGTCCTCATCTTTGTCGCCATATTTGTCACAACGTTTCGGCCGTTGTACGCTCCGGCCTTCTTCAGGTGGTTTGAATTTCGAACCGAACCCTTTATTTCGATCACTGGGGTAGACTGTTCTAGTTCCACGAGCCATGTTTGATGGATGTCAGTTATCAGTTATCTCCTGGTAATTTTCCCTCTGAAAGTTCTCCACTGCCTGAACCGGGTATTGAACTCACACTCTTTGGGTCTGTCACTGGATCTAACCAACGCCTTTATCCACTGTACCATGTGTCCTTCTGGGTATGAATTTCTGAGTATTATAAACCTAATTTTTCAGCAACCATTTTTTACCAGTACTTATATTGCAATTTTGCTGTTATCATTTAATATTTTTACCAGATCTCATATTGCAACTTTTTTGTTATCATTGCTGTTCTCTGGCACTCCTTATTACTGGTTCCCATATTCCTTTTATTTCTATGCTTGGCCGACTCAGGAGATTTTTGTGGCCTAGCATATGTGCTGATCCATCAAACATGGCTCGTGGAACTAGAACAGTCTACCCCAGTGATCGAAATAAAGGGTTCGGTTCGTAATTCCAACCACCTGAAGAAGGCCGGAGCGTACAATGGCCGAAACGTTGTGACAAATATGGCGACAAAGATGAGGACAATAGTCCGACAAATGTAAATACTGTACATAATACCTCATCTCAGAAATATAGACAGTCTTTTAATAAGTATTTTGTCCGACTGAACTCTCATGTTGAATAACCTATAAGCTTGACACACATACGTCGAAACCGACAGGTGAGTCCATTATTATGAATTATTATCATGCATCTCTGTGCGCACATGCGCTCAAGTTCTATATTCATATTTGAAAGATTGCTGAAACGTTTTTACAGAACAATGAGATATGTCCAATATATATACATGCATATATATTAATGCATGTTTCATTAAATAATTGTAGACGAGTTTTGTCTATTTATTTTAAGCAAATTCCTTTGATATCCTGTTTTTTAGTCCTATCTAAGCTTTCGTCTGTCATAAGCCATCATCAGAGTTCATTACAATAAATCAATCAATACACGGACATAACAACAATATGCATAATTTCCTCCCGTTGGTCCGGCGTAGTTATATCTTTTAGTTTATCATAGATGTCCTGTTTTTTGCTGTTAAGAATGTTCAATTTTTCTTTGGTTATATATATATATATATATATATATATATATATATATATATATATATTGTGTGTGTGTGTGCATTTAGGCAGCATTTTTCATATATGCAGGTTTCATTACATAGAAACATTATATAGAATATAGACAAGTTTTGTCTTTTATTTTATGTAAATTTCTTCTTATATCCTCTGATCAGCTTAATAACATTATCATTAAAAGACGAAAGAAAATCACCATATTGACACATATTTTTTAATCCTATCGAAGTTTTCGACTTACATATGCCATTATCAAAGATGACAATGACATTATAATATATTAAACAATACACGGACAAAACAATAATGATAGTCTGTCTTTGTTTACATAGGAAGATTTCGAAGCAACGACAATAACATTTTTAGGAATTTAAAACAACATGCCTGGCCGCATACACAATTCCGGAAAATCCTCGTTGAAAACACAACTAAACTTAAACATGAAAATAATAAACAAAAACTAAAAATTCTTGAAGCAATATACATAAAACAGTTGAAACCTACCTGAACAAAATAAACTATGAAATCTCCACATCTATAATTGTTAACAGAAGCTATTGGTTTATACCAACAGCTTCCCATATTTAACACTTCTCGTTTTCACTCTCGCGTGATGATGTCTGACGTCTTGAGCTGCGGGGCAATTTTCGCCTCCAGCGTTTCGTATGCAAGACTCAGTGATAATGCCAAAAAGCTTATTCGGCAATATGAAAGGAATTCACATAAAATAAATAGATATATTATTTAATAAAGAATGCATATATATATGTGTGTGTGTGTGTGTGTGCGTGTGTGTATTTGTGTATTTAGGCAGCAATCCTTCTTTTATGCACATTTCATTAAAACATATTAAACAGGATGAATGCAGAATTAAGAACATTATAAAAAAATGCATAACACCAGTTGACATTAGCAAAAAATTAGATTAATTATTTGTTATAAAAATTTTAAACTTCTAACCTTATAGTTAAAAATAATAATTCACCTCCTAGAACAAAATTAAATAGAGCAAATATTATTTACGAATTCAAATGTCCATTAAGGAATTGTATTCCTCAAGAATCAACTTTCGTAAATAATTATATATATATCTTATTTAATATATATATCTATATACATTTGAATTCAAGTGAATTCTAGCATCCCATAAATGACAGAATATATAGGGGTAAAGTGTCTGGTTGCATATGAAAACCAAACTAATTACATACAATCATTGCCGATCAGATCCCGCGCAACTGAGCACAATTAACTCAACATATCTGGGTTGAAAGCCGAGAAGTTATTCATTCATGCTCAGTGTGTCTTTGGTGTCGGTGAAGACCACACTTCTTCGAGTTTTGTGAACTGGCTCTACAGGATGAAAATGAAATGTACAAAATGACAGAAACCATATCACCTGAGGATTTTAGTAGGAGAAACAACTAAAATAAGTATCACGTGTAGCTTAAAGAGAAAATAATGACATAATCAAGACACTCCACATTACAGGCTAAGAAGGAAAGAGCTATAATAACTACTGAACTTGAGAAACCTATTTCACTGTTTTATTGCCTGTTTCATTCAGGAGTACACTAGAAGATTCTTCATACGTCTGCATAGCGACGACTATTCTATTAGTCGTTGAACTTTCTGCACGATCTTTTTTGAAAAAAGAAGAAAATTGGAGTTTGTGAGTAACTTGATGTATTACTAATATTTATAACTCCAAATACAAATTTTATGAATTTCGACAGCAGCACGAGCTACTCGCTCAATGAATGCACAATGTTTCCTTATAATGAAACAGCATTATTACCATCTGTCAGAATATGCAAGAAGACTGTTCTTATATAGAATACTGAGTACACTATATTTAACATTCAGCCTGACGATTACTATAGCAAATTCCCCAATGTAGGTAAAGCCCTTATTTTAGTCTATTTATAAATCTGGGTAAATAGCTACGATAGCTACAGTACATAAAGCAAGAAGAAATTACAACGACAGAAAGCCTTGAAGGGATACAGTAAAGACAAGAAGGGAAACGTAGACTACGTGCGTATGTGTGACAGTAAGGATAGACCTCTAATCAAATTAATGGTTTTCAAGCCGAGGTGCTATAGATGTTTATAGGTTTTATCAATAGGCTTTAATTTAAAGATGTTATACGTATTAATCACTGATAAGAAGAATCCGCTTGAAGTACACGCAGCCAACACTCTTTATGCAAACTGATAACATGTCTAGCGAATACCGGAAAATGGAAGAGATCAGAAGGATAATCATGTTTTCGACCACCGGGAATATTTACATGTAGAAGACGATTGTCAGAGAATAAGGAGATTTTCCAGAATTTACTATCAGTGGACATAATCCTAACAACATATGCATGGTTAAAAATTGCTTTGAATGAGTGAAACCTATGAGTATTGGTGAAGACCGCATTTCTTCGAACCTATGAAATGTTGATATAGAATAAAAAATAACTGTACAAAATAACAAAAACCACATCACTTAAGGATTTTCAACAACAGCTAAAATGGATATCACATGTAACTTGAAATGAAAATAATGATATAATTTTGATGTTGCCATTCCAAACTACGTCAAATAAAAAAAGGTTAGGAAGGAAACCGCCATTATTACTTGAAAGAATGATAATGACTACTGGACTTAAGAAAGATTTTATAAAATTCAACCAACAGTAGTGCAAGCTGCTCGGTCAACGAAAGCCGGATTTTTCCTTACAAGGAATCAGGTAATATTACCAGTAACGTTAAGCTGGTTACATTCAGTTGATGACAGAACGAGACGTCAAATATTTATTAAACACCGTACCTGAGCAACGTAAGAAAAATATAGATTTATTAGTTGTAAGAACACAGAACAAATGGTTTTCAGCAAGACAACATAAACTGTGTCAAGAACGTCAAATTTAAACATTGGCGGGAATTTAACTATCTTGTTTTTTGCAGTAACAGACTACGGAAGTTGTAGCATGGGAATCTTAAGGCTCATGGAAATAAGGAATTATGCCTTTTAGAAACAAAGTATGAAAAGATCGGAAATTGTACTTAGAAACAAAGAAATGAGTTCCGGACAGCTATGTCATATCTAGTCCTCTATAGTGATTTTCTAAGTCCGGCTTAGATGTGGCACAAGACCGAAAGTATGGGCACCCACTGAGGATAGAACTCACTACTCAGTCGTAATTGATCTAGCAAGACAAGCTTTCTAACCATTACACCACGTCGAAGTGTCTATCTAATATTCTATATAGCTGTGAATACTGTGCAAATTCCGCAAAGCTAACATATTTTAAAGGAAAATTCATGTAGTTCTACCTACGCATTAGGAGAACACCATAAACAGAGAAAGTGAGAAGCGAGTAAGGTTTTAGACGAAAAAGAGTAACAAATAAACCTACTTATGATCAGAAATAGATTTTGCGAACACATAATCTGAAACGATTGCTTGGAGAATCCAACTCTGACGGGGCATATTAAAGCAAAGCAACCTGAATAAACCGAGCGTATACTGGAGCATACAAGAAGAAAATTTCAATGAATGGATGGATGGATGGAAAAAACAATTAAAAAGATGGACAGTTATCGAATAAATTTATTTAGAGAAACAAAAGATAGGAAATTACAGAGAGTCATTATCGTCCAATTACTGAACGAACATGATATATACATGAAAAACAAATTTGCCTGTTGTACTATCAAAAGAGACTTTTTTAATAGGTGCGAGCGATTGTCAAAATATCTGGTAAGAAATTACTTTCGTTGTGGGGTGGTTGATCGGCTCGCCCACGCAAAATGTTTTTTCGACATTTCATTAGTTTAATATAGGTACCTCCTCCAATTTGGTATAAATTTTCGATCACTAAGGTTTAAAATGAATTTTTAAAAATGAATAAGCATTCTTGATGCTTTCCTTTTCAGCTTTAATTCGAAGCTAAATGATTAAATTTACTATTTCCAGTAAGTAGAATATTCTGGTGTACTGCAAATAGAAATTTTATAGATCGGAATCTCAACATTTTGGTCGATTTCAGAAAATCTTACAAGCGGCCATTTTTTTACTGTTAAGAAATTTGTAAACAAAATAAAATTATCGGTCTTCCAAATCTTCCAAAAATAAAATATATATTTATGACACGTTATCTGAGTAAAATTTCAAGTAAAATTTGCAAATTTGAAACAAGCATTACTTATAGTATAAAAAGTAATATACAAGCATTTTATTAACGTTATTGACGTTATCGATATGTTCCTTGGTGCTGACATCTAATATGGATGGCCAGAATTGATATAAATTCACGAAATCTAAGTCAGTGCATTTTTTTTTGTTTTTAACTGATTATTAATTTTTTTTAAATAATTTATTTTCAGCAATTACCTATTATTTTATTGACTTTCATTTACGTTTGAAGACGCTTTATGAAAAAATAATAAATTTAAAATGCAATAAAATTCTCTTAAATAAATTTTGAAATTTAGTAACAGATGAAATACCATGATAGGGATAACTTAAAAATTTATGAAATCCTATGGTAATTTAATTATTATTAATTTATATTTTTTAATATATTTTTGCATTTTATTTCTTATTATTAATTATCATGATGTTTATTTCATTATTAATTACATAATTGTTTAAACTTTCATTAATTTAACCCAATAAATAATATTGAAAAGAAATTGCTACTGTGTGTAATAGGAAAAAAATGAGAATATTTTTTGGCTCTGAAATGGGCTTATTTTGCTTTTTACTTTCTCTTCAATTATCATCATTGCTGGGCTGATTTTCGAGATACAAGTTCTGCATAAGACAGTACCAACTTCACATTTGTTCAGTTGATCAGCTACATCATTGAGATATGACATCGTATAAAAAGGATTTGCAAAACTAATGATTTAGCCGAGGTATTCACGGTTGACACCATCAATTGTCCAAATATGTTTGTACGTCCAACTATTGATTGAGTATTTCATGCATGGATTCTGCAGACTTTGGATAATACTCACGAAGCAAAGAAGAAATTGTGAGATCTTTCTGTAACCTTAGATTTTTTCTGGATCAAAGCTCTCCTTTTTTTCAAGCTTGGCATCCTTAGCCTTGATCCTTTTCCCAATTTCTTCTTCAACTTCTTGGCATTGCATTATCTTCAGCCCAGTCTTCTTCTCGCTGCAATTCATTGCCAACTGGATGTATTTGTTTAACAGCTTAGCACCCAGATCCTTAATGAATTCTATTAGTTGATTCCGCTTGGCCTTGATGACATCACTTATACTGAATGTATATGCATTAGGCGGAAGCTTATTTCTTTCGTAAAATTCACTGATGATCATTTCGGCTCGCATGGTGTGCTGCCTCACCGATGTATTTCATTGTTTAGTTCGGCTGCCCATTCGACCTTATCGAACTGACCAGACTTACTATTAAGACAGGAGTCAATAGTTGTTTTATCAGCATATATACCTGAGATACTGAGAGCTGATGACGCCAAAAATTGCCTAGCCGCCGAAACCGTAGGTTACACAGAGAACTGTAATACTACCGATCCCCCAACATTAGTGCAATGATGGGTAGGTGTTGTCGCGGGCACTTGTTCTCAAGAAGTGGCTACCACTCAATATTTTTCAGCTGCATGAGAGAGAGAGAGAGAGAGAGAGAACAGTACGAGCAGGACAAGTACCTTTGTATACACTCTCCCACCCACTACCGATTCACCTTTTTACGGTACAAGCACTGATATTTACTCGTTTTCCCACGGCGACAATATGAGACACAATATCGATTTCATGTGAGGTCACCCAAGCGCGTACACCTGGGCCAAGGCCAAAAATTGTCCAGCCCCCGCAACAGACATGATAAAGTAATTATTGGCGATTTAATAACAAAATTACGTCATAATTTAGACATTTACTGAGATCGCTTCGACAGTCTTTAGAGAAAGGTGGGTGATTGAGGCGAGCTTGTTTTATGTGAACGGGGCTAGCCTTTATTTTCTCTTTTAGGTCAACCTATGTCACATTGGGGTGGTTTCCTGTGGAGTCCTCCCCTGGTTAGGTTAGACAAGCTTTGTCTACCTAGTTAATGTGAGTAAGTGTTGTTCCAGGCCTGGTCTCGGCCACATCTTTGGTTATGATCCAAGTTGAGACTCCCAACCTCGCCAGTTTGTTTTGGCGCCCTTTCTTCTCGGCTGGGTCAGATTTATTGATTCCCCATGCCATCTATATTTTCTCTTTTCCCTCTCCCTTAACGAGAGAGCCTCTTGATTTTGTTCAATGGGCAGAATACAGCGGCCTCTCCTTTTTGAGGGTTGGACGGGTCCTACTAACATCAGTTATGTTTATGTTTGCTTTGTTTGATATTTTGTTTGTTTATGGGTTCATCCCCTTCCCTCTCATTTTCATTCATCCATAAATCTTTAGGTATAAGTTTTATTATCATCAGAATTTTATTTCACAGGGTTCGTTTTTGTAGGTCCCCCTGGAGGATTGATTGGTGACGGACAAGTTTTTGGGATGAATGCGCAAATTGTAGCGATTAAATGGGTCGTGAATTGGATTAGCTAGGTATAGGATAGTTAGTGTGGACCAGCCTCAACCCATTCCCCATTGTGCCATAATTGTATTTTTTATACAATAAATCTGCATTTACTTAGATCGCTTATAGAACTGCCAAAATGTACATGTTTTACTAAGTTTCACGATAAAGAAATTCCCCGTGTGATTGAATTTCGCATGCTACACTAGCAAAGTATGATTTTCGATTGAAGGAGACTAATTACAGCTCCTAACCTTTCTCTTGATCAGAAGACCATCGGTATAAATGTCCTGTAATTGGTAAAACATCGCTAGTTGGTTTAAGTGACATATAGAAGACTGGCATTAGGCTTCAAGTAAGCAGAATATTTTATTACAATATCAATTAGAGATATAATAGTTCACGGGAATTAAGTTCTATATAGTCGACGCCGTGAACAGGTCATAGTAAATTTGTTTGGTTTGGTTGTTTTAGTTTAGCGGCATATCAACTTCTATCAGTTATTTAATGTCGAAATCTAAACATTTCAAACGCTATTTTACACGTTTAACTACACATATTTTATAAATATTTTTTAAAATTTTCATGTAAACGTTTGTTTTTAGATATATAGTTTGTAGATTATCTGCTGAAAGTTCAGAAGCTCAAATGTCTTTTTATATTTGTTCTTTTCATCATTTTTCAATCGATGTATTCCTCCGCCTTCGTGCTTCTTTTATCTCATCCATAACGCATAAGGAAGACGGAAGAATGGATCAGCCTAAATATTTAGTATGTGGTGTCTACAAACCTCAGAGACACCAATATCTACTTCCATTTTTTCATCTCGACTGCGTCAGCTTTTATTTCCCATGTCCGTCTATATTTTCACCTTTCCCACTCTCTTAATGAGAGAGGTTCTTGATTTTGTCCCATGGGCAGAATACAGCGGCCTCTCTGTTTTAAGAGTTGGGCGGGCCTGACTAACACCAGTTATGTTTAGTTTGCCTTGTGCTAATATTTAGTTTGTTATTGGGTTCGTCTCCCTTCCCCCTCATATTTAATCACCGATACAGTTTTAAGTATAATCTTTATAATCATTAGATTTTTATGGCATGGGGCGCGTTTTGTAGGCCCCTCGTGAGAGGATGTGGTATTATTGTGTATGGAGGATTGATTGATCACGGACGAGTTTTTATGATGAATGCGAAAATTGTAATGAATGAATTGGGTCGTGAATCGGATTAGCTAGGTATAAGATAGTGATGACTAGCCTCAACCCCTCCACATTTTTGGCCTTGTGCAGCAATTATGTATTTTTGGACATAATAAATATTGAATGCTTGCAACTGTCTGGCAGTAACACTAAACTAAACTACCATGGCACAGCCAATAAGATAAAGAACCGATTGAGCAATTATCGCTTGATAATTATGGATACGCAAACGTGGTTTACGATATTAGAAGCTAAATCTAGAACGAAAAACTGAAAGGTTTTAAAATCATTTGGAGAGAAAAACCAAATAACTGATCTTTTCCTTGCAACTGCTAGTTGTGAGAAATTTATTAAAGTATCAGCAATTACACACCCAAGACTGTAGAAAGAAATGACGTTTGGCGATATAAGTAATCTAATAATGATAAAGATAGCACCCAAGTAAAAGAGGGAGCTAATTTCATGAATATTTCTCAAAATGTGAATGAACCAGTTGCTGAATATGTTCCTCGTTTAAATATTGCACCGCTAAATTCTGTAAATTTGAAAAACTAGGATCGGAAAAAAGTCAATCGTAGAAATTGTTAAACAGCCTTCAAAATGTGGAGTATCGGCAAATGACACTAATACATTTACAACTGGGAAAGTTTCCATTAGAACAATGTATCGAATTATTTCAAAAATTTCATTGAACAAATGCTACAGATATGGAAAAATACACGAGAAAAAGACGAAATAAAGTATACTTTTTGTAGATATCAACATCAAAGATAAAAACAAAAATGTCCGACATGTAAATAAGTGTGAAAACTGTTTCAAAATGAATTTTAATCGTATGTGCAATTTCAAAAACAAAAACGTAGAGACGGCCCAACAAAATGCAGAAGAAATAATTATGGACGTCTTTTCATTGAAAAAAAGAAATGTTTTATTGGACAGGCAACTAGATACGGCAAGTGACATGACGTTCATACGAAGACATTTCTGGAGGAAAACACGAAAACCAAGATTAAAGAAAACCTTTTCCTGCTTATTCAGTTCGACGTTCGGTGATAAAAACGTTAGTTTATTTTGAAGCCTGCGTGGAACTAAATACGTTTGCCGTATAACTAATAATCGTGGTAAACTGTGAGAAGAATCATTGTCTAAAAGGAAATGATGTATTGAACATAAATCCGACAAAATTAGTGAACAAAGTCAAAGCGGAAAAATCTGGAATGTTAAACTATGTGGCAAAGTTAAGAAGGAAAAAATGTCTCCTCCCTCTTCTTTTTAAGCATGGAAAGTAGCAGTCCATCTATTACAATGACTGCGGTAAAACTAAAAATATTACTGGAACAAGATCTACTTGAACGAGTTCCGCCAGGAGGGAGTAAATGTTTCTCCCGTTAGTATTTGTAAGAAAGAAGGATGGGTATCTGTACATTTATGGTGACTACAAAATAGGGGTAAACGACAAAATATGTGCAGACTCATATTCCATCCCCAAGAGAGATGAACATCCTGGCGAGTATTGATCTAGAGTCGGCATACCATCAAATAACTATTGACGAAAAGAAGTCACAACAAATAAAGACGATAAACTTATTTAGATGGGAAAGAATGCCGTATGGATTTAAAACTGCAAGTGCAATAGATTTTTGAAACGGGTTATAGAGCAAGTTATTGGTAAAGATATAAAGAAAAATGCTACCAGGATGACATTTATGTGCTATTAACTATGAAGAATTAAAACGGAAAACCAATACGGTTTTGAATAAGTTAAATAATACTGGATTAATAATTAACGAAAGAAGATGAGTGCAAATCGCTATCATTTTTAGGATAGTCCATTTCTAATGAAGTCATATCACCAGGCCAATCTTTTATTGACAAAATATTAAGTTAAAATACCTAAGAACAAAAACAAAAAACATTGGAGTCCTTCTAAGGACCTATCAATTTCTACAGACGGTAGAATTGACAGAATCTTTTGCTGATTTAAGAAAAAGAATGTAGAATTTACAAAAGAGGTGGCATTTAAAAATTTAAAAGTTGTTGTGGCAAAGAAGCCCGTAGTAAAAGCTTTCGACCCTATAAAGGATATAGTAGTAACAAATGACGCAAATGAACACGCCTTTTTTCGCGAATATTAGCACAGGGTGCTCATCCCATTATTTATTTCACGAGGAAAATGTTAAAAAACGATTTGAACTACTAAAAAAAAGCGTTGGCTATAATATGTACGACAATTAGGGTTCGTCAGTTTTTGATTGTAAAGAAATTCCTACTAAGATCCGACCATAGACATTTAGAATTAATATTTAATTCGAGGAAGAATCTTTCAATGCAACGTTTGCAAGAGTTGCAAGAAGGGCCTCAATGTTAATAGTGTTTGACATTGCTATTTAGTATGTGAAAGGTAATAGTATTCAGTATGTAGACGCTTAGTACGTGATTGATGTTCATTACTTCTGAAAGTGAGAAAGAGAGGGAAAAATTTAAAGATACTTACATTGGGTCGAAACTGAAATTTTGTCGATAGACAAATTCAGGATACGAAGCGATATCTCATATTGAACGGTATATTGTCCAGGATAAAAAGTAATAAGTGGAATAATTGCTCACGGGCAGAACGGCAAATGTAAATAGGTTAAACACAAGTTAAACGTAGAAAAGTGTGTAATTTGTAATGGATACGTCAGCAACGTAAAGGCTGTCATAATCCTTCACGGAACGGGGTAATTGCTGATTCCTAAGAAGTTAGTTCGATCCTCACAAAAATACAAAGTTAGATATTAAGTAAGCCAACAAAACTGAGACATATCAGAAATCAACCGTCATTTTATTTGTCGATGAATTCCAGAATTGTTTTCCGTAATATTTTCCTCTGTATCGATTGAAGAAATATAGCATTAATTTACCTACTTTAAATCATACTTTTTAAAACATTTAGACTGTTCAACTATGAAATATGAATGTTTTATCGGCTATTAGATTATTAACAGCTAAAGAAATTCCAAGTGAACATATCCTCTAAGTTTGCTCATTTCAGAATTTTTGCCTAGGTTTTTACATCTATATTATATCTGATTGTAATGAATAGAAAACAGCAAATATCAACTTAAGAATCTTTATTCAGCTAAATTGAACCGTTAGTGATTAGATGGTTTTATCAAGAATCGTTAGTATTAAAATGGGTAGGATGGGATATTGCCTTATTATAACATTCTTCCCCGGTTATTCTTTTACTCGTACGGGAGAAAATCCTTTAGATGCTCCCGCATCGTGCGGTACCCCGTCCTCATGCACTATGGCTTGCGCAGATCCATAACAACTGACCACGGTTGCCAACTCGTGTGCTAAGCTGATTCATCGGTCTTTCTTGATCAAGGCATCCACCTTCTCTATGTGTTCTCCCAAGTTCGATGGTGATGAGTAAAAAGACAGACTTTTGTCCATTAAACTTGTTTATCTCGCTTTAAAGCGTCCTTCCTACTCATAAGGGAGGAACGATGAGTAATAAATAACGGCTTGGATTGAGTAATAAATAACGGCTTGGATTGAGGAATCAGAGAGCCGAGTTCGAATTCAAGTCAGATCCATTACATTTACTTACTTAAGGAATCAGCAGATATGTTAGGCCACAAAAATATCATGATCCGACCAAGGATAGAAATGAATACAGTATGAAAATCAGTAATAAGGAGTGCAAGAGAAAAGCAATAATAAAAACGAAAAATTGCTATATGAGCTCTGGTAAAAAATTCATTGATAACTGTAAAAATTGCAATATGGGCACTGGTAAAAATGGTGCTGAGGACATTAGGTTTATAATACTCAGAAATTCAAACACTGATGTCCTTAAGGACACATGGCACAGTGGATAATGGCGTTAGTTAGAAGTGTGAGTTCGATACCTTATTAAGGGAGTAGAGAGTGGAGAATTAAGAGGTGATAACTGATAACTGACATCCATTAGACATGACACGTGGAACTAGAACACTCTACCCCAGCGAGCGTAATAAAGGGTTTCGTTCGACATTCCAACCACTTGAAGAAGGCCGGAATGTACAACGGCCGAAACATTGTGATAAATATGCCAACAAAAATGAGGATGATAGTCTGCACAATGTAAATAGTATATATATATATATATATTGTGTGTATTTAGGCAGCATTTTTTCATTAATACATGTTTGATTAAATAATATATATATATATGCACATTTCATTAGAAACGACAGACAAAATGCTTTTATTTAGTTTTTATATAATTTTTCGTGCGATCTAATAAAGTTTTTCAGATGATAAATTCTATAAAAACTGTCCGAATGTTCTTTTTACCCGAGCGCTTTATTATATATATGACTCCCGATTGATGTTACGTTACATATTGTATCATTATATAAAGAAACTAAATAAAAGCACCTTCTCTGTCGTTTTTAATGAAATGTACATGAAAGAAGGATTGCTGCCGAAATACACAAATATATATATATATATATATATATATATATATATATATATATATTTATATATATGAAAATTGTCTCAGGGTTAACCTGTAGAAAAAGACAATATTTATAAATGTAAAAGACAATAGGAAAACTGTAATAGTTGCCGATGCATTTCGTCCGATGTGGACTTTCTCAAGGCAAAAAGAAATGAATTTTTTAAACAAAGTAACTAATAATAACAAAATAAAATGTCCTTAGCAACTGGAAGAATTTAGCTAACGCTATTTTCATGGTGTTAACTGAAATTACGTCATTTACTGTCACGTGTGGAGATATTGTTTTTATTGCTGTGTTGACGGTTTCCACCATTTTCTTTTGATTTCTTGATACTGTTCTGTACGTTTGTTTGGGAGAGTAGTAATTCTGTTAAGAAAGGTAAAATAGGGAAAAGGCCTGGGCGTAGATTAATATTTGGGTAATATTCAATGGCGGCACTCTCGACATTACCCAAATATTGAACTACTCCCAGGTGTCATACACCGGGGAAACATTTCTGTTTGCTTCAACCTCAAAAATGGAACAATAGAGCTGTTGCTTAGTATATTTACCTGATTTGCCAGGTCAAGTCTTGGTGCCCCTGAATTTATGCTTGCTCCGCCTTTATGATGTTCTTCAATGTACCGTAACATCGATCAGGAGTCATTCATAACTGCTTTTGTGCAGAAGTGTGATATCAGAGCGATTATTCTCCAAGCGCTTGTTAGTCACGCTAGTCGTATCTCACATGAGATTTACCGGAACGGTCTCGTCTACTAACGGTGGTGAATGCCTGTATTACTTCTCTGCACACTCGAGACCATACTTCCTACAGGGTTACCAATGTATCCTAAGGCCTAATTTATCATGACATCGTCTGTAATCTTTTACTGCATGTTGAGTGCATCCATTCAAAATGTATTGCACACTTTCACTAGCCTTATTATTATTATTATTATTATTATTATTATTATTATTATTATTAGTAGTAGTAGTAGTAGTAGTAGCAGTATAACTATTCATCTTAATTATGTTTAAAGAAATTCTGTGGTGAACGCAGCTAAGCAAAGAGTTTTTAGCATAACCAGTTATACAAAAAAAAATTAAATATCGATATTCTAAGAAAACAATAGAATAGGAGAAAGAACGTCTTTTTTTTACATATAATACGCTGCGTTTGGTGCGAATTTGTCTAGCATGCAATAGGCTATATGAACCTAAGGACTGGAATAATGTCGAATAACCGTGACACATCCAGACTCTCTTACGGATATCAGGCACCCAACAGATTCAGGAATGTCTAAGCAATCAACTACATACAACTGTTTTCTCACTTTAATGATTAAACATGTCTGCAAGCGAATGAAGATTGTAGGTCTTAAAGAAGAATATTCGGCATAAAACCCCATAGACATTTGTGAAGCAAAAAGATTACCAAATAGGAAGAAAAAACATATTACTTGAAGATCTCAACCGCAGAAACAATTAGACTGGATAGGACACATATCTTAAAGAGGAAATAAGGACATAATCAATATGCTGATGTCTACATTAACTTCACTAAAAGTTTAGTACGGGAAACCTGTCCATAACAGAAAGAGAGATGAGAGTTGATGGACTTGAAAGTCCTAGTTTTTCTGAAAAATATGTTTTAAGAGAAATACTTTGATTTGTTGCTATAAACAAAAGTACATTAATGTTGTTGTGGTGAGTTAACCATTTTCCTATAGTTTTTTAGGGATCTTATAATCGCACATAAAAATGTATCTGCTTTTCCCGGTGATACTTTCTCTATGCCTACAGATACGAGGATTTAATCGATTTTCTACATTTTATTTCGAAGAGGTTTCTCAAAGAATGAATAGCGTCAGCATAGTAAGTTTCCCTTTTTAGTACGGGAAACCTATCCATAATAGAAAGAGATATAAGGGCTGATGGACTTGGAAATCCTCCTTTTCTGAAAAAGAACTTTCAAGTGAAATATTTTGTAGATTTCAACCGACATTTATGTTAATAGATGAGTCAATGAATGTTGAAATGTTTCTTGTGAGGGAACGGTTAACCATACTGTCACCATTACCAAAATTTTCTTTGCTGCCTTGACGAATGGTTTACTATTGGACAGATATCTATCTATCTTGATAGTTAGATAAGAACATCTGTGCTAGCTAGATAGCTAGATAGATAAGAACAGATTGAGATAAATAGAAGTAAGGGCAAAGTTTTTATCGTTTCTTCAAAGGCAATTTTAGAAAATTTATTAAGAACATTTTTTTAAGTATCGTCAAAAAAAATTTATGCATTCAAATTTAATTATAAAAGGTTCTAAAATATTCGAAAATCTCTTGATGTAAAGTCGTATAGAACATAAAATATGGAGGCTGGTAAGTGATATAAATGTTGATTTGTTGCAAAAATCAATGTGAATTAATGTTGTTGCGGTGAGTTAACCAGTTACCTATACTTTTTATATAATCGCACATAAAATCTCTTTTTCCCGGTGATACTTTCTCTGTGCCTACAGATACGAGGATTTAATCAATTTTCTACATTGTACTTGGAATGAATAGCATCGGCACAATAGTTTTTCTTTTTTAGTACGGGAAACTTATCAATAATAGAACAAGATACAAGAGCTGATGAACTTGAAAATCCTCCTTTTCTGAAAAAGAAAATATAAGTGAAATATTTTGTAGATTTCAACCGACATTTATGTTAATTGATTAGTCAATGAATGTTGAAAATTTCCTTGTGAGGGAACGGTTAACCTTAGTGCCACCATTACCAAAATTCTCTTTGCTGGTTGGGCGAATTGTTTACAATTGGACACATAGATAGATAGATAGATAGATAGATAGATAGATAGATAGATAGATAGATAGATAAAAACATGCTTTGCTAGCTCGCTAGATAGATAAGAACAGATTAAGATAGATAGATAGATAGATTGATAGATAGATAGATAATGAAACGAAAGGAGAAATAGAGACTGAATTTAAATTTAACAGAGTAAAGCAAGACAAGACCATAAAATATTCTGTAGAGATTTGCACCAACAAAAGAGAAATAAGGATGTTTAACTGGTAAAATAATTATTTGTACTATAAAAACGTTTGATTATCGATCGATCAGCAGTATAAGAACCACAAAAAGATATTTAACTTTTGATAAACTGATATATGAGGAAAACCCCTCACTGTGGACAGATCAACGCCAACGTAATCTCGACGATCTTGAGTATTACTTGTTCGACGCTTATTTAAAATTATTTAATACTAATCATAATCTTCAGATCTAATGTAATTCTTGCGAAATAAAAGCAAATAAAAGAAGCAAAGAAAAAGGACAAAATATATTTATTCGTAAACTTTGGTCGAACTCTGTATGACTAATTCAAACCGGTTTTCCACTTTGCTGATAGAACCAAAGTCAATCTTGATAAAATTCTTAGATCTTATTCAATAGATTATTCTCATCTGATTTGCTTTGGGGAAAACGTCTCGGTGTCTTCAATCTCTTTTAGGGCAACTATGTTAGTTTTCATACTTCATTCAGACCAAATATGACACAAATATCCATGTGTTTCGAAAACTTCTGTCGTAAAAATTGGTAAAATGACAAAGAGAAAGAAAACTAGTTGGTATTATTTACAAAATTGCATTTACATGTAATCAAACACTGCTATTGGGAATGTATCTATACAGATAGTTTTTTAACAATGTATTTTCCCAACCAATCACTATTCCGATAGACCATTTACTACGATCAGATTATCTTACCTAACTCCATAAATGTTGGGCTGTAATAAATTAAAAATTGTCATTAATAATAAAAAAAAAAAGTAATTTATCACCTCAAATGTCGTCTTCACAACCACATATTCATGTTTATCTTGTGCAAATCTTATTAAATAAAAATCCTGCTTCAGAGCGCAGATATTTCTTTATTAAGATCTTCAGAATATTCAGGCCGGTAGGCGAAAATAAATACAGGGAGTTGCAGCAAAATCCGACACTTGACAAAAAGAAAACGAAATAGGCAATAAAAACACAAGTTGTGTATACAGACACCCGACAGTTTATTTAACACCTGTTAGAGGTACATACTACATTGTTTTCAATGTAACTGCCGCTCATCTCACACGCTTTGGCGACTATGTCCTTGTCTATTTATTCATCTTTATATTATTCCGCTACGGAATTGTAGTAATCATCATCATCATCATCATCATCATCATCATCATCATCATCATCATCATTCTGCTTACCATGCCTTTAATTATTTTTTTCTTTAGATAGTTTGCACGATTATTACGCCCTGTCAATAATCAGAGATTCTATTTGGTTTCACAGGGAAAAAAAGAAGAAAGAACGAAAGAAAAAAAGTAAAAGTTTGAAAAGTCTCCTGACATACTATCTCTCTGCGAGACTAACCTTAACTCGTCAATACTCTCCTCCGACATCTCGCTTCCCGGTTACCTCCCTTTATTTAGAAAGGACTCTAAAATCCACATGCATGGCCTGGGAGTTTACGCCCGCGACCATCTGGCTAGGGAACTCTCTCTTGAATTTCCCGACCACCCATATATGTATCTCCGTCTATCTCTCCCTAATTCTGTTAGCTATCTCTTCTTTCTCTACCTTTCGGCTTCCTCCCAAGACTCTGGTGTACTTGATAGTATATCCGATAATATAGACACGGCCATCTCTCTACATTCGCTTGCACATATATTTACCCATTATACCACGTCGTTTAAAAACTCTAACTGACCTCGCTGGCATAAAACCCTTAACTTTTCAATCACTGAATCCTTCACACAAGTGACTGACTTTCCTACGCGTTTTCCCAGTAACTCTGACGGTACGGCTTCCCTTCTAGATTTCTCTTTTACCTCCATTCCAGACTCCTCCACGCAGCTCTACCCTCTTGGCACCTCATATCATGCCGTAGTGTCTGTTAACATCTCCTATTCCAGCAAAGAACCTCCTGCTAACAGAATGTCTGTTATCAACGCGCAGACTGGGACTCGTTCCGTGATTTCCTTCACGGTGTCCCTTTGGAATGTTTTTTTAAATCTCCCCGTTCAAAAATGAGCGTCTGAGATCGACTCCTTTCACCTCTGCATGAAAATACTAAGTTAAATCTGCTCATCTCCTTGGTTTTCAGGCCCTTGCACAGTTGCTATTGCTCATAGAAATAACTTAATCCATCTGTACCGAAGTGAAGGTCGGATTGCAAGAGACGTCTCTTTGTCTCTGCCCGTAATGAGTACAAGCGTGTCCTCTATTAAGCTAAACTATTATTTGCTAGAAAAATGAAACAACATATTGCATCTGGCGAGTGTGGTTCCAGAGATTATTGGCGACTCAATTGAGGTACTGACTTCCTCAATAGATAAGGCTCAATGTTTTGCTCAGAAAGTTTCATCAAATTCAACGCCCGACTCATTAAATCAGTGGTGGAGTGGTTAAGCACCTTACATCCTATGATCTGCTCTCAGTCAAGCAATATAATTTCAGCTTTGCCCGGTTCATCGCTGACGTGCTCCCGACCATAAGTGAACTTATATTTTTTTGTTGTTATCTCAAGTTTTAGTTGCTTTTTTGATCACATTTCGTTGGGCCTCCAGTTAAGTCATGAATCGGTGAGAACCAAAATTATAATAATTTCCAACATTGCTTGCAGCTGTATAGTAACGACAAGAGAAACTGCAAGAGATTAGGAATTAAATATTGATATGAAATATGTTTTTAATGTCAATACGTTTAGAGAAGAACGCACTAAAACTTACAATGCGATGGTACATACTTTAAGCCAACCATTTTATGCAGAGACAATGCTTTCTACTAAAACGTTACCAAAACAAATTAAAGAACTGTATCACAATGAATGATAAAGAAATGGAAGAATAATCTGTAAAACTTTTAACAGATATGAGTAAATTCATCGATATTTTCAAATGAAATGTTTATTGTTATTTAAATACAACCTGTAGAGTAGCATTTGATTTTACATTAAACGTTATGATCTCTGTTAGTAGTAAAATCTAATATCTTGTGCCTTCAAACTGGGGGGGGGGGCATTGTTGAAGGGAAGCTGTACATTTCAATACCGCCCTGTGTGATGACCTGAAAAAATCAGCAAAATTATAATGCAAACATAATTCGGCTCTCTTCGGAGGTACGTCTTAAATAGATCTTTATAATCCTGGGCTCTCGCTAAATATTATTCGTCCCTTCCGAGTTGCCTAGTGAATATGAACTTGCTATGAAATTGGTTTTGCCTAAGAAATACACTTAGAAACTTTATGATGTTTACATTGATGGAGAAAAAATGAATGCACACATTGAAGCAAATTGTTAACGCTAAACTGAAAATAAAGTAATTTTCAAACGTGTATGGAGAGAATATTAAACTTCATTTGATTTGCTTATTTGCCAAGGCATTATGCAGTTTGTCATTTTTTAATATTTTGCAAGCTAATCACAGAGATCATTGTGACTGATTCGTGATTTCGATCCTCACTTGGTACTCTGAAATAAATACTGGTAATACGACTTTAGCAGATAATAATATAATTACCGGATTATAAATAATGTATCAACATCATCCACTGCAGTCGATATCAGAGAATCCACAACCCTGCATCTCCGTTAACGTGAATGACATAATCTTTTCCATAGATACTTGATAAAGAAAGATCTGCAATGTTATTGATCCTGACCTGGAACTTCGGCCTTCAGTCACTTTCCTAGCACCGTAACGTAGCTTCACTGTACCTTTTCTATAAATACTTGAACCATAACCTATTCACGTCCTTGATCAATCATTATCTGTTCTCCTTATTTTCACAATCTGCTGTTCCATCTTCTTTTGCTTACGTCTATACCGCCCTTGTTGTGGCTTGTGCCAAGCTGATAATCTTCAGAATAAATTAACCACCATAATGGAAAGATAAATCACAGCGTGTGTGTAAAATCTGAACCCACAGGAAATCTCATTAACTATATATTTTTCCAACATCATATTCAATATGGTTTCGTCGAAAGAAGAATGAGGTGAACTTGATTTCTTTTCTGGGATATGCGATAGGAAAATGTATACTCAGGGAAAATCACAGATGCAACACACTTGATTGAACGCATAAAGCGGACTGTAAGGACACGTTGTTGAATAAAAGCAAAAAGAGAATGGTAAAGGAACATTTATTTACAAATCAAACAAGAAGAACAAAATATATTTCTCAAGAGATTACCCACGCTTGTTAATGATAATTTGCGGTCTTTTATAAAAACGTTGAATAACATTTGAACATATTTCAGACGTTGTCAAAGCTTACTATCTTTCAGTGAAAGATTTTAAATTCTAAAGTGTTTCGGATTATTTTTGTTGTAAACAGTATTCTTTATATGAACCCCAGCAACAAATGTAGGTGTGATGTCTAAAGACCTCTCGCAAACCATCGATTTGGTAGTTTTCTATGTAAATCCCTCTGGTAACACGTGAGTAATGTGCAGGTGTGTTGTTCAGCTATAAATGTTGCACAGCCTATCTGTAGTGTTGTGGCACAGTAACAAGGGTCTAACATGTTCAAGTATTTATCACATTTTTCGATCTTCCGAATGGTTAGCTGCTTCGAATGCAAAATCATTGTGCCGTGTTCGACTTTCGGTCGAATTCGTTACATTCAAAAACAAAAAAAATATAACTATTAGGAAAGCTATGAATTCATATTTACCCCCTAACAGCTATAGGCTATAGGCTATGCAGCAGGGCAGGCTGGATTCTATAGCTGTGGATGGCAGCTGGTGTAGCAGAAAGACAACTCTAAATGTGAAATCGTTTGTAGTCTTGGCGAAGCGCATACTTAAACAGTAATTAAGGCCCAGTCAGCAGTAATAACGAAATGTCCGCTTACATAATAGGGCCACAATAAATGTGAATACTCTGAAACGAACGGGTAAGTTGAAGATATGAAGTCGCACCAATTTGCAGTGTGTCTTCAAGTCGATATTCGTGAAGAAAATTCTGTAAACATTCATCAATGGATACGTTTATCAGAACCACCCATACCTTATATCAACTCCATCTATAACTTTACATTTGGATCTGAGTTATATTCACAGAATGTCTCTATGTGATGCAGTGCCCGAATAAGGAAAGTGTGCCAATATGGAATGACCTATAAAGGTCAATCTATTGGCACTTCGATGTTGTGTAATGGTTAGTAAGATTGTCTCGCTAGATCCATTACGACTGAATAGTCAGTGCGATCCTCACTGAGTTCTCCATACTTTTACGTGCGAGATTTAGACTGCGCGTAGAAGATCACCATATAGATAGTCAATTCATCTGGCAGAAACAGTTATCGAAATTCAAGGTTATGGCTTGTTTCTATGAGAAATCTTTTTTATAGAAATGCCTGCTGTGTTATATTCCTCATATATTTTTTGCTATCTACAGTTTATATGAAAGGTATTTTGCTTTTTTCCTGTCGTGTTGTTTCAGAGAAGAAATTAGATGATCAAACTTAAATCACAACGTGGAATAGAGCAGGTCTGAGATCGAAGCGATCAGCCGCGGTGTTGGAAGTCTTGGACGACCGGCTAGGCTGTTGTACGATAACAGGACTACAAAAATCAAATAATTTCTAATTTAAATTTTTTTCGAATATTCTGTAATAAATAAAATTATTTGTCATTAATTTTAATTTTTTAGAAATAAGAGTTGTTTTAGTTATTTTATTGAATTAAAACATATATGCTTCCTCGCAAACTGACGAACATTCAAAATATCAGTTGAAATGAAAATCCGTTTTATGCGGTTTAACTTCTGGGTAACATGAAGAAGCGCATGACTCGTTCTGTATTTCACCGGAATAATCTAAGAAATGTTAGACCATATAAAATATTACAGTATAATTGGAAATTTGATCACCTTGCTGTCAGTGAAGCGAAGTATTACCGATATAATAAATTTAAAAATAAATCCTTATGACTAACAAATTTTGAGACGGCTTAATGTTAAAAAAACAGAGTGATGTTACAAAATTTAAGATAAAAATTATGAGTTGGAAAGCTTTTCATTAAGTACTACAGTAAATATTAATTATCCCCATGTACAAAGAAAATTAATTTTAAATTATTTAAATGTTTTCATTGAAATATTAATGTTACTCTGTAATAGAAAAGGAAATAATGTTAGGTCTTTAAATAGTTATTTTAAACATTTTAAAAGCAAAAAGTAAAATCCGATTCACTTCCCCCCAGTTCGATTAGCTGAATTATTCGAAAAAACAAAAACTAATGAAAACCTTTCGTAAGAAAAATTTAAAATATGTCTCAAATTGTTTTTCAATAAACTATAAATACACCATACCTTAAAACAGATACACTGTGTAACGAATTATTAATGAGGTAAACATTTTCCATTTTGTCCAAAAACGACACGTTGGAATATATCGAAATTTTCACAGAATAATATCAACAGTTATATGCGCGTGCTGTGTAAAAACTCTAAGGTTCTGCGCAAATGTAAATAAATCGCAGTCATTTGTATGAGTAACGCGATACTTCAGCGTTCCAAATTATTAACAAGTGACTTCATGATCGTCCAATTGTGACTTAACCACTTCTGAGAAGTCTGTTATAAAATCTGAACTTACAATACGTAAATCACAATGGTTGAGAGGCCACCAAGGAGGAATAGGTAGTAGGATTTGGGCTGGTATTGTTGGAGGTATCATGTCATGGTTGCTGATTGAAAAGTGCCTGATGGCATTAAAATGATTTCAGATACTTATATAGCCTTCCTGAGAGAGCACCTTGAAGCAAAAGTTCACATTCAACCATCATATTTTGCAAGATAATCCTCCCTCGGATGCAGCGCCTAAGTCTACGAAGTACCTGCGACAATTATGTTTCTGTGGATCTATGAAAATGAATTGGCCGGCTTATTTATCAGACTTAAACACAACTGAAAACTAGTGAGACATTGTGAAGCGACGGGTGTACACGAATAGACGCCAATTTAGAAGCAATGAAGACTTGTGACAGGCAATAGTGAATGTATCAGGTGGAATTACAGCAGAGGATATCCAGGAATTGACATGTTCCATGGACCAGCGCCTTTTCCATGTTATTTCAAGAAATCACGTATCCCTTATTAAGAAGCTCCACTATTGTGTATTTTTATATCTATTTCATGTCAGTTACTGTATGTATCCATAACAATCTGTATATGAAGCAATTAAATCGTTATTCTCTTGTTTACATGAGTTTAATTACACCTCACTAATAATTTGGAACAGTCAAAATTTAAGTAAATTAGGTAAACCACCGTAGTTTCTGTGTATTTTTGCAGAACTTTACACTTTTTACAAGCTAGGCGAATATACCACTAGTCATCATTTTGTGAAAATTTAATTAAATTCAAACGGTTAGTTTTTGGACAAAATAGAAAATGGTTACCTCGTTAATAATTCGTTACACAATGTATATATAGAGACAAATACACGTAATCATTACATTTTTTTCTGATTTTCAGCTTATATGCAGAAAATCTCGGTGATGGACCGAGCCATACTTTTTGGTATTCTATCATGCAAAGCGCTGTTGAAAAAAGGATTTGTTGGGTTAAGTGCTGGACGCCGATGGCCGTTCCTGACCTGATTATGACACCAAATAATATTTTCGAAAAAAAATTATCCTTGTATCTCCAGAACGACAAACAGTCATCATTTTAAGATAAACTTTATATTTTCTTAACCTACCCCTTACATACACAGACAAACAGACTTTCTCCAAAAAGAGGACGTGTGGGGTAGGATCTTTGCTTACCGCGACCAAATATTCCATCGCTGACGCTGGTGTTTCAAAATGGTTACTCCAAAACAATATAGAGTTTTAAAAAAAGTTGAATTTGATTTGACTCTTATCAAAAAACAATGGATAGGATTTTCACCGTGAGTGTGATATAAACACATATAGATCGAAAGGGATAGTGGAAAAATACTTCTGTTTCTACGGAGAATTAAAAGATTTATTTAGGTACGAACAGAGCAAAGTATTGGTTGAATAAATCATGCGTTCTCAAAACTGAATCCGATCCATTTTAATATAGCTGACTATATGATCTGGAACCGTGTGATTGTACAGTTCAATCAAAAAACTTTAACCCATATGAATCATTTGATGGTAAATAAAACCATGCTGTATAAAAATTTACTAAACTTCTGTTTCGTGAAGTTTAGTAAATAATTGCCTATGCTTTCATCTTTCATTTGCTCTGAAACGTTGGCTAGCAAGAGTGTTACTGAGTAAGCTCTAACCTTTTGGCATCTTCTGACATTCTGAGCTAATCACTGCCAATTATTTTCGCGACGTTAAACCAGTTTGCTATTTTAATGACGTTGATTCTCTATGCGTAACTTTCACTTGTGGCTTTTAACATAAATAACTAAACTTCTGTTAGAGTTTTTGGGTACTGTATGTACTAGTGAGCCAACCAAAAAAAGCTGACTCATTTTATAATTGACCAATAGAAGATTTAACCAATCAGACAGCTCAAAATATTCAATTCGACGTGTATAAAGGCAGCCATGTTTTTTCCGAATATCCACTGCCAACCCCCGAGACCTTCGAAGACTGAAGAATTACGGAACAGCTTCTGCTGCTATTGGCAATATAGTCAGATCCAGTAGAGTGTCTGACTCGTGAGTGTTAATCTTTAACGTTATTTCATTGAACAGATTACGTACTGCGCTGGATTCTATATTCATAGACTACGATGAACATGGTGAACAACTTCAAGTGTAACAATATATAGCAAGTTTTAAATAATTCAATAAAAACACCAAATGACGTGACCAGATCTATTCCAACACCGTAAATATACATATACCGGGTGTAATAGTAGGATTGTCCAAATCGTCTAACAACAAAATTTTCTAATTGTTAGATTAAGTATTGATCTGTTATATCTTAGAAATAACTAGAGATATCTTACTGGGATTCTCCGAGGTTTTTATAACACTATTGGACTCTTTGAGCAATAAGAATGTATAATCGTGAAGAAATCGATCATAAACAAAAATGGCATGTTCGTAATTAATTAATCATAGCTAAGAATCGAAAGCTCATGAAGTATTGAAGTTCATATATATATATATATATATATATATATGTATATATTCCAGGATCTTTTCCAACCCATGTCGTAAGAAGGTGCCTTACAAGCCCCCCCCCCCCCGTATGATTTTATTTTCATGTCTCTCTTCACTGCTCTTTGGACTGTCATAGCAGAAACTACTCTCTCACGAGCTGAACTTCTTATCGATTGAGTTGCATCTTTTCTGACTGATCCCTTTTGCTCTAAATTGAAATGATGATCCCTCTTCCTATTGTGACATTCTGATCCTGTTTTTCTCTCTACAGTTCACTCTGTTTTAAACCTATTCACCGTTCTCTTGATGATACTTGAATTGACTTTGAAGATGGAAGCTAGAGAATAAATATTGGTACCATTACTGAAGGGCTGGATGAATTTTCCTCTTACTGTTTCTCATTTGAGAAGACAGTGGATTTGATACAAAACGATTTTAACATCTTCTCTTTACAGCTGAATAATTCAAAGGATTTTCCAGTGATTCTTCCGATAAATGGAATCAAGATGGCTACAAGCCTTATCAGAAAACATGGAAAAAGAAAATCAATTCTGTTAGTGATCTTTTAGATATTAAACGTTATATGGAATGGACAATTATGCTGTTACACGATTTGGACAATTTTACTGTTTCACCCTGTATACTTTTGAAATGGCTATTTTAATTCAACGTTATTTCTCATTACAATAAACATGAACTTCTTAGTGGGTACAAATTTTTAGTTAATATGATTGTTTTTTATTTTCATTTTCTTAAAGAGTAAAATTAATATCAACTGACTTGAAGCGAAGAAAGATATTAAAGGAAAGCGAGCCTCCTAAGACTAATCGCACATGTATCACCATTTTTAATCAGGGATTCCAATCATATAGCCGAAGTGAGTCATTACTAATTTTGCTACAAGAGACAATCGTGATAAATAAAAGCTCAGTTACTTTGTCATGACGCTGTTTCTTTCCTCTTTGCCCTTCCTAAATATACGTTATGAATGTTAAATTTCATAAGCCATTTTCTTCATAATTTCTCCAAGAAATTTCAAATGTTTCATTTTCCTTTTAGTATATATCTACTTTTATTTTCCATGTTTTTTACTATCCAGGTTATTTGCTACATTTATAGCAAACATGACCCTGCCTCCATACACATGAACACACAACATATATATATATATATATATATATATATATATATATATATATATATATATATATATATATATATATACATTATTTTTTCATTGATGCATGTTTCATTAAATAATATAGACAAGTGTTTTCTATTTATTTTATGTACATTCTTTTCATATCGTCTGATAAGCTTACTAACATTTTCATTAAACGAAGAAAGAAAATCACAATATTGATACATATTTTTTAATCCTATCTAAGCTTTCGACTTACATACGTCATTATCAAAGATGACAATTATAGTACAATATATTAAGCAATACACGGACAAGACGATTTCCAAGCAACGACAAACTCGTGCATATAAGATGCACTGCAGATCATGACGTCACACATGACTACGCGAGATTGAATTCGAGAAGTATTAAGTATGGGAAGACGTTGGTATAAAAATCAATTATCGGCATTTAAGAATATTTGTGGAGATTTCATAGTTTATTTTGTTCCAGTTAGTTTTCAACCGTTTTATGTATATAGCTTCAAGAATTTTTAGTTTTTGTTTATTGTTTTCATCTATAAGTATAGTTGTATTTTCAAATGTCTAAAAATGTTAGAGATATATGTAGTGTCAGGCGTCGTGAAAGCGAGTTTGTGGTGTGACCAACATAAATATTATTTAATTCGTTGGAGATACAATCTCCCAGAGGGCACTTGAATTTGTAAACTATATTGTTTTTTTTTTTTGCAAATCGCTAACCGGGGGAGAAGAAGCAATGCGAATAATCGAGTTGGATATACTAGATTTAGTGTGGTATATGATTAACTTAATTTTTTGCTAGGATCTGTTGTAGATATATTAGTATTTACTACTTTTTTAAGTATATTTTCATCTTATTTATAATTAGTATGCATTTGAATAAGACATAGAAGATTAATATGTTTGAGATTAGTAGAAGCAGTATTATGTACTATTTGCTTAGTATTGACATTTCTAAGAAACCATCTGAAAACGCAACACTGAAACGGTTTAATAAGTGAGATTACACACACACACACACACACACGCATATATATATATATATATATATATATATTAAAATAACTATTTGACACTTCTAGTTGCTAAAGTAAGCTGCAGGAAAATAGCTAAAGTAGGATGTCGTTCCATACCCGTCCGCCTTCTGCTATACGTTCTAAGTAAAGGCCTGCTTCCCTTCTATAATGGAATATCTTCAACAAACGGCAGAAACACAACCAATTCTTCGTTTGTCATTATTAATTTGTGACTTAGACGTGAACGAAATGAAATTCTGCAAACGACAAAAGGCAGAAAAGTCAAGAAGTAAAATTCTAATTGAAGCGCAAAACGAAATAAAAGAAAATGACAGAAAGTTACAACGTAAAGGAATAACAAAGTGATAAAATATTGCAAAGTTGAAATAATATATAACCGAAGAAAAACACGAATAATCACAAGACATTTTATATTTTTTATATGCCACATCGAATTTAAAGCCAGCAAATTGTAACTCTAAGAAATTTTTGGATATAATAATTATTTACTGCTACAAGACCTACTAATCAACCGATAGTTGGGGAAGAATAGGTGGATTCATAGCTTTGCCAAGTGTATTTGAGCGTTAGTGAATATAATGATACCGAATGGAACTTGAACTTGGCTCTCCGATTTACAGGCTTGTTAAACCGTGCCAAAAGTTGCTTAATTTCAGAATTATATCGGCATAGTAATTAAACGAAGGTAATTACTTCCCCTTAGTAGAACTTCATATTCTGTTTCCACAAATTTAATTTCGACAAACATCCTCTTTCTTATGCTTTATTTCTAGTGAAATACGACGTTATATCAAACCTCTTATAATAGAGAATGCTGGAAAATTTCTTCACATCAGTCCTGATTTGGGCTCCAGTTACTTGCGCACACTTTCAACGTAGATTCTCTTTGTAATTTCTATACATTTTTCCATGGTTATTGTTCTAATGAGTTTCATATTACAGTTGAAATCGCTAGATACAACCAAATTCTATTCATTTGTATGATTTTTAAGCATTTTGATGCAATAAAGATGATTGCAATGATTCAATAAAGACACTAAGACACGAGGTGGTTACTGGGTATGAAATAATATGAGAAAAAGAAAAATATTATTTCTAACAGTTTCTTTTCTCGCACATCTCGTATGTGAGACTATTCCTGCTTCATGCTTCGAAATGCTACATCAATCGTCATCGGTCTTCCCCATTCCCCATTCTTTTATTGTCCTTTTTTCTCAATAAGGTTTTACTCGTCTCCATTTGCTCACCTTTTCCTTGTGTTTGCGTTTTTGTACACTATCAAGATTTTTGTGAAACTGTTAAAAGAAATGTCTATAAACAAGACAAAAAGGGTGGTTCAACAGCGGAAACGCTTATAATACCATGGTCGGAGCATGTGAACAACTAGGAAGTTCTAAGAAAAATGAAAACAACAAGACATTTGTATTTTGAATCAGTTAGAGACAGTTGAAATTTCTGCGACGCATCATGAAGACAGACTTGAAGATTTTGATACGGGACACAATGAATGCAAGCTGAATAGGAAAATTAGCGAGTGAGCTAACGAACGAACTTGTGTAAATGTGTGATAGAAGAGGGAGGGGTAAGGATGACGAAAAGACACAAATTGCTAAGAGCTACAAAAACATGCGGTTGCCGATTGTGATGACCGCCGAAGGCATGAACAGGCACAGCACATAAAAGTAAAAATAACAGAACATTATGTTTTCAAAATTCTTATTTTGTATCATTTTCAACTTATTTTTTGTTGTTTATTTATACCGAACATTAATGCAGAATTTCAATCTGAAAGAGCAAAACAAATGCAGAAAATCCTATTGCATATATTACACAGAGGATAGATTATGGCACAAAGAGAAACTTGGAATACTAGAGAAGCTTTATTTATATAGTAAAGATATTCGAGTAATCCGCTGTATGGACTTTGAAAAAGACTCACTGCATTTGGATTGTGAATAGTTACAATTGTGAAAATAACTATTGCACAGAGATAAATATATACTCGGTGTATTCTGGGTTATGGCTCCATACATAATACATCCTATAAGAAGACAATTTTACTGTAATGTGTCTAACCCACATATTTCATGGTTTTAGTAACCTGCACAAACCTGATAAGTGATAAAAAATAAACAATCTTATTTAGAATAGCCTATTAAGTATAGAAGCATAATTTTCATTTCTCCCACCAAATATTCTTAAATATCGACTATGATAACTGATAATATTCCTTACATACAGGCATAAAAAGTAAAGTATTTTAAAGTAGTACTTTAAAATAACTTTACTAAAAACAGTATGTACAAAATCATCACCATTAGAAATCTCTTCCAGCCTCTTATATTCTAGCAAACGTTAATTCTCAAAAATGTAAAAGTAATGTCAAGCATCTTCTCTGTTCTTAATTCACACTCTCTTAAGGTTCTCTCTTAATGTTTTTCTTTTTCTCACATTCTTTAACAATCTATAGCCCCCTTGTATCTTACTTGCTGTGTTGAAATGTTTGGGGGTGAAATGATTGGAAGAAATCTTTGCTGAATAAAAGTTGAATATATTGCTTTGTATGGAAAGTAAAAAAATATTAGAACTTAAACAATAATGGTCAATTTATAAATCAGTCTTTCTCAGGTCTTACATAGGCACGACCATTACGCATGAAGTATTCATTGTGAAATATAAACATTTCTATGCAAGTCTCTTTTGGGGGTTAAAAAACGACGAAGTTACTCAACGTCTAAAAATAGATTGAAACGCACTTGAAAAATGACTAGTTACAAGCCACAACGAATATCTTCCAGTGATTATTACTTCCTAACTCACTTTGTAACGTCTTAATAATCTCAGTGATAATCATTTCAAATGAAACAAGAGTTTAAATAAAATTAAGAAGATGAGAAACTTACCAGAATTTATTACCAGTAGAAAGAGCACCACATTGCGTCTGCTCGGTCTCAAATTGTCTGCTGACCTGAGATGGAACAAATAGCTTCGTCCACCGCAAGGAAAGTTGACTCCCTGTGCCGCGCGAGGACATTTTTCTCGTCGGAGTCGATCCTTCAAATCTACAAATCAACCATTCGCCTTTGCATGGAGTATTGCGGCCATATATGATCTGGCGCTCCTTCTGTTTGTCTCACGGTCCTTTATAAAATCCAGAAACGGATATGCAATGTAATTGGCCCTAATCTGGCATCTCGTCTGCAGTCGCTCTCTCACAGATGTGCCGTCGCCTCCCTCTGTCTTTTTTTACAAATACTTTCACGGTAACTGCTCCGATGAGCTGCTTTCGCTGGTTCCGAGATTCATGAATTTAAGCGTTCAACTAGGCTGGCATCTCGATCTCACCCTTTCACTGTCGAAACTGTTAAATGTAGCCGTCTCTTCTACTCCAATATCTTCATGTCTCGTACCTCTCGCCTGTGGAACTCCCTTCCCATTTTTTGTTTCCCTGATAGCTATAATCTTCAACTATTCAAATGTAATGTCAATCGACGTATCCAGATGCCTTGATCTATCCCCTACCCTTCTCTTCATCCTTTACTTTATCACTCCTATTTGCTCTCGCTCCAACTCTCTGTAACCCCTTGCGTGCCAGTGGCTTCCCGCCTTGCTTGGAGTGAAGCGCTTAAAAAAAGAAAAAGATATAAATATAAACAGATGCGATTTGGCGTTATGTCGTTGGCAGATTAAGGAGTAAAGTTGAGAACTAGAAAAAAGTAGTAACGCAAATCATGAAAGGATTTGACCATTTGATTTATGAAGACAGAATGTTCGGTTGATAGCAAGCGGGATAACCGACGTTGTGTGCTAAATATTCAGATGTCCAACTCAAGTAGGTTCGGAAAGTCAACAATCTCTATAGCAGAGTAAGAGAAGAACGAAGGTGCGACATGGTAATGATAATATTGGTCGTTTCCCTACAAGGAATCATTCGAATTCATTGACCAATAAGATGCGTGTAATAAAAAAGGTTCACCTTTGAAGAAAACAAAGTGGCCGGAATAAAAATAAATTCGACATACAAGCCTAGCGTATAAAAAAAAATAAAAAATCAGAGTGGGAAAATAAATTATTCAATTTAGTGTAACGAATAAAAGATAGGACACTGAAAAACAGAATTTTGCCGGCATGCGATTAAAATAAAAAAGTACACTAAAAATAAAATTAATTAAAAACGCAACAGATGCAATCAAAGTAAAATAAATGTAATCAAATAAGTAAATAATGCAGACTTTGAATTATAAATACGTTTTGTTGTCTACGATGAAAACTTTTATTTTATCATAGTCGATGTTTACAAGCAAGAGGGGAGATGGGATATGCTTTTCTGATTACCACATTTTTATTGAGAATCGCTAATTTAGATGATGAATTCAAGTTCTAATATCTTCCTTACCGGCATTTTTCGTGGGTGTCTAAAGAAAGACGTTTCGTCATCCTCTACATAACTCTACATAAAAGCAATGCCATTTTGTTTGTTGCAAGGCCGACACAATATACTGGATCATTTTCATAGTATTTTTAAGTATTCTATTCCATTTTCATGAGAAACATCGCATTTTTACTCACAAGAATATGAAACGGGCATTCAAACAATGCTCTAATTATATATTTTGTTTTCTTTAGCAGGGTCATCTACTGTCAAGTTGTCAGTTCTGCGATCTGGAAAGAAAAATGTAAATTCAAAATACCATTCCTTTCACTCTCTTAACCCGACTGTCGTACCCACTGATACCTGACCCCTGTTTTTGATCGAGAGTTTCAGCGTTCTGGCCTTGTTTAGACTGTTGATCACGCCAGATAAAGCACTTTCTTTCAGAAACTGTAAATAAGGCATGCCCAGTTTAGTTGCCCTATAAACCTCAATTTGGCTCTGTATGTGTTGAACAAACACTAAGATGGTACAAATGTGTTTGCAATATGGATTGGCTAGCTGTTCTAGCAGATACGCATACTCGGATACGAGAAGCCAGCCATCATATATATATATATATATATATATATATATATATATATATATATATATATATATATATATATATATATATATATATCTGTGTTGATTTTTTTAGCTGTATCGATTTTTGCTGCTGTATTTGAAGGTAGACATATCTATGATTCTGCTTATACCGTTGTATCAGCATTATATAATACTCGTATTTGTCCCACCCTTCCTTAATTCCTTAGTTCGCACTACAATTACACGATTATTCCCTGCCAATACCTCATAAATAATGGACTATTCTATTCTAGTCGTTAAAAAAGCTGCTTAGTTTCAAATGAAAGAATCAAGGGAAGATATAAGTCTTTAACGTCAAGTTTAGTAAAATGGAAAAAGTTTTTAATTTCAATTATTTTTATTTGTACCCACTTCTTAAAATAACAACCAGCATTCATATTTGTTATTGTTATTGCAATAATTTATGAAAGGTGTTAACATCAAATATTTAACGATGTGATTTTCTACGGATATTTTATTGTCGTAGAACTCACCATAGTCTTACTTATTCATTAACTGAAGAATTAAAATTCATCAGAGATTTCAAATAGAAAAAACCGTGAAATTGTCACCGGTTAAAACTAGTATATTTAAATACATTCATAGATATAATGTGAATATAATAAAATAACGGACGCAAATATCAAGATTGATATATTAAATGTATTTACGTTTAACTTAGTTTATTATAATAAAACATCATCGCTGAGGATCATTTCACTATCTTTTCTTCTGCAAGACATTCTTGATAATGAATACACCATGGTAGACACTGCTGATGAATACAATACCTTGTAGTAATGTCTTTCAGAACTATCTTTTTAAACCTTATACTTTGATAAAAAAAATACGCCCTCTACACCGCTGCAGCGTTGTAAGCTTAGAGCAAAAACGAAAATTTTCACCTCTCTGGAGGATGATTGTAAAGTCAAATCGAAGCCCAACTAATGTTTACCTGGAAATACAAATATAAACCAGAGAAATGTTGTCCGATAGAGCCAAGTATAGAGCCGACCGAATTTTACATAGTGACTCAAATATAAATCTAGACAATGTTTCCATAGGGACTCAATATAAATACCAGTGATAATTTTCAGATAGACTAAAGAATAAACATGGCAAGTGTTCAGCTTCAGATTCAAGCTTAGGCACAATCAATATCAACGCATAGACTGATGATAAACACGCGCAAATCTTTGCTTGTGGATATTAAATATCTGAATTAGGTTTGATTGTCGCAAATGAAACAACCCAACGCACAATTTAGTCGATGGTATCAAGTATGCGGAAGGAAGTAATGATCAAACGAATTATGGTAGAAATACATTTGGAGACGAGTCTTCTAACCCATTCCTTGCGGTGCTTTCCTGATAGAAATCATTTATTGGTTGAATCATTTCATACGTCTTATCAACCCTTTACAAGACCTTTTTAAAGTATTTCACCCCAAGCAAGGCGGAGAGTAATACTAGCATGAAAGGGGTAGCAGAGAGTGGGGCAAGATTAAAGAGGCGTGATAGAGGAAAGGATGAAGAGAAGGACAAGGAATTAGATCAAGTTATCTGAATATGTCGATTGACATTGCATTTGAATAATTGAAGATTATAGCTATCAGGGAAGCAAGTAAGAGGAAGGGAGTTTCACAGATGGGAAGTGTGAGACATGAAGCTATTAGAGTAGAAGAGACTGCTATATTTCACAGTTTCGAGAGTGAAAGGGTGGAACTGAGATGCTAACCTAGTAGCACGTATAAATTCATGCAGTTTGGGAAGCCAGCGAAAGTAGCTCGTCGAAGCTGTTATCGTGAAAGCATTTGTAGAAAAGACAGAGGGAGGCCACGACACGTCTATGAGCGAACAACTGTAGACGAGATGCCTGATCAAGACCAATATATTTCATATCTTTCATTGGATTTTTTCAAGCACCTTCAGACGAACAGCGGGAGCTCCAGACCATATATAGTAATTGGGAATTTAAGGTTTTGTATACCAGCAAGATCAGTTATAGAGTTTTTAAAACATTTAAAACCAGAAATGTGTGAATAAGATTTAGACTGTAAGATGTTTTGGAAATACTAAAGGCTTAGTAATAAATGTCTTACTAATTAACCCATAGCTAGGGGAAAGAGATGATATAAAACCTTTTATGCCCTGAATGAGGAAACATAGTGTCGCCACTAGTTGTTGATTTCAGTGACCATTTTTATATTTGTATATGCTTTATCACTGATATTGTGTACTTTTACACATAAATATAGCATACTTTACAACTATATATTTATCATATATATATATATATATATATATATATATATATATATATATATGTATATACATACTTCTGGTTACCGTAAACCAACGTTTACTGGTTTTATATACCCGTTGGGATACTTTTTGTCCCATGAAACGTAAAATTAAATCCTTTCCCATAGGGCACTTATGATCTGTTTAGAAATTAAGTTGGATAATGAAGTTAGGTTTATTACTACTACTCTCTGTAATAATGCCTACGCATTAAGCATTGTTCAAGCAATTATTAAGAATAACATTTCTGAATTCAACAAAGTTAAACCTGCTATAGTAAAAAGATGTCCTGTGTACTTACACCTTCCTAGGCTAGCTTATGTCAGTGATAGATATGCTAAGCAGGTTTCTGTGGCTGTTCAACATTGTTACTTTGCCGCTAACTCTTGTGTTGTTTTCTCTGCCAAGCCTGTCCTTCCGTCTCTTCAAAAGGATGTTCTCCCTCCACATCATAATAGTTCGTTAATTTATTCTTGTAAATATAGTTGTGGCTCGTGCTACATAGGGAGAACTACTCAAAGGCTGGATGCTAGAATAAAGCAACACGTTCCAACGAAAATCCGAAACCTTAAGTACACTCCTTCACACATTTTGACCAATACATACGGGTCTTCCATCGCAGAACAAAGAATAAATAGCCATAATTGTGCTGTTAGTTTTAGCGTGGACTCATTTATCATTCTTAGCAGGTTCCACTCAAAATATCACTTAAAAGTGTTGGAGGCCATCTATATTCTATCATTGAAGCCCTCCCTGGGAAAACAGAAGGACATTGTATTAGGCCTCCAACTAATTACCAACTAAACATATTTTCTTTCTTTCTCCAATACACTTTGTCCATTTTTTAGTCTCAATTCAGTTTATTAACCTCGATGTAGCTCTCTTGAGCAAAGATCGAAACCGGTTAGCTAGCCCGTCTTTCAGTTTTACATTTTATTATCATCATGAGTGGTAATAGTAAAAATAATTTTTATCTATTTATGGCATTTATAAAGTTATGTGCCACAAAACACATCTTCATATATATATATATATATATATATATATATATATATATATATATATATATATATATATATATATATATATATATATATATATATATGCCCAAATATAGGATTGATGTATACGGAATATATTCCAATAACCAACAAATACTTTTCTTAAAAGAGTGATAAATACAGAGTAGACCAAACATAATTATTTATTCGAAAATTATGACATAAACATGTCATAAAATCACTTATGTTTATGTTATAATTTTCGAATAAATAATATATATATATATATATATATATATATATATATATATATATATATATATATATATATATATATATGTATATCCATATATATATATACATATATATGCTAAAAGTTTCTGTTTGTTTGTGTTGTGGTATTATGTCGAAATAGATATTGTATTGAAATATCACACCAAACTGTCAAAGGAAGTCCGTTTTAGTGTAGTGTTAATTTCGGAATACTCCCGGTTACGGAATGAAGAAGTCCGTGACCTCACACTTGCGTTAATTAATGCTAGTTTGGGAACCCAAATTTTGGACATAACTTTATATAGACAAATTTCCCAGTGACAATTGGTGTGATCTATCACATATTCTATAGGAAATTTTATATTTCACGTATCGGATGTGGACACAAATTGAGCGAGGGTAAGTGACGAACTCTTGGATTGAATAAAGTATTAAGTAAGGAAGAGTCCAGTCAGCCCACTCACTTCATTACAGTGTGTGCGAGACATTGAGAGTAAATGAATGGACGAACGACACTGTGCATAGCTACGTACGTTATATACACACATGACTGTAAATAAAAGAGATGAATGAAATGAAACAGATTAAGAGACAATTTGAGAGTAATATAAACTCTAGACTTCTTAAGCGTACAAGATTTTGCTTTTGACGCGTGTCGTTAAATAAAGAAGAGTTTTCTTTCGAAGCTTGATAACATTCAGTTCACTTCGTCGTTTCTGTTTGATTGGTCATCTCGATCATCATCTCTTGACCGGACAAGATAACACACTTCTGCTTTCCTGCACCAAGTAATTTCCCTGATAATAAAAGTCTCGATACCTTTTATTACCCGTCATTTAGATGAGAATCGAGGCGAAGTCTACAGATATAAATCTTTCAGAGTAATTTGAAAAGTTAAAGGGGCATTATCTATTGTTTGTTCCTTTTCTGCGCATGCATTTGTTTTGTTGAAGCGTAATGCCAAAGAAAATGCGATGGTCATTCGAATAGAAATAATAAAATGAAGGCTTTTGCAGGGGAAACAATTATAAGAAATAATGATTGATACTGAAGCAATCTAAAAGTGAGAATATGTATATACATTATTCTGCTGATAGAATTCCTTCTACCTAAATCGAAACATTAGCTAACATTTTCTGCAAAATGCATTTTTCAATTTTCTTTGTTCGCACTCAGGAATAAAGAGAAGTTAAAAGATACAAAAGTGAAGCATGAAGGCAAATCGGGGAGAAAAGGAACAGAACTAGTAGACTGGACTGTAATTAAATGCAAAGTGGAAGAAATGAAACGCAACGGTGATCAAAAATAAAGATATAGACGGAAACTCCCAAATTGGGAAGAAATTGAAAGTGAAGTCACTGGAATATGGATAATTGAAAAAGTTTGAAAGAACTAAAAATCCAAAGTGTGTTTTTAAAAGAAACAGAAGTTTAAGTATTAACAAATCATTAATGTAAGATATCCTCGAACACCGACGGCTGAATAAAGACCATCTATCTCGGTGGGTTGAATAAAATGCTCGGTTCGTATTTCCCAAAGATTTCCAAATACACCTGAATGATACCTGGCGAAGGTCGAAGGTACAATAGTCGACACTGATTTAACATGCAAAAGAGAGCAGTTGGCGATAAATATAGAACAAGTATTGTCCGGGTTAATAAGCTATCAATAAATAAACCCTGAAAAGATTTAAAGAACATTCCATGGGTAATATTTAATATTTTAAATTTATTTTTAATATTTAAAAAATACATATTTCAAGGAAATTGACATCTTTCTCTTAAAGGGTGTTACAGCATTGTTTAGTTAACGTGGCCTCATCTACATGACGAGACCAAATTTAAAATCATTGACTTATATGATCATGTGTTATTTCTGCTTTTTACTAAAAATACATGATTAAAAGCGTGCCAATATATATATATATATATATATATATATATATATATATATATATATATATATATGTTAATAAATGCACATATACGTACGTTTGATGTGCTAATCGAATTTCGTTGCTTACCCAATTCATCGGGCAAGAGATATCGTTTATTGTTTATTTTCAAAAGTATACAAATACGATGAATTGAATAACCAACAATATTTGAGTCGCACATGAAACGTAGGTATTTGTGTATTTATTAACATATATTTCTTAGCTCTGTCTAATCATATTGAGCACTCTTATGTATACACCTCTTCGCTAAATTTGGTAATTATTTATTTGCTTACCAGCGTATGCACGCCAGGACACGCATATACGGTCGCTAATATCTAGTTATCTCATTTACTAAACCCTATACCTATATATATATATATATATATATATATATATATATATATATATATATATATATATATATATATGAGTGTGTGTATGTTTGTAGGGAAGAATAATTCGTTATACGAACTCCATCAGACTAAACGTAATACAGTGAATGCAAAATTGAAAGAAAATATATACAATGTGTTTCATATTTCGAAAGTAAGTACGAAAGATGTTACATACGGTCGTTTTGCGTTTTTATTTAATTACACACACGCACACACACACACATATATATATATGTATATATTTATATACATATATATATACATACATATATATATATATATATATATATATATATATATATATATATATATATATATATATATATATATATATATATAGATAGATAGATAGAGAGAGGTTGCTTTATTTTAGCCTGGACCAAAGAGCCTAGAAGTTACATGTATCCTGGTTTCTAGCCTCCAATTATTTTCGAGTTTTTAAGTTGTCTTATTCTGCGTTGTTGGTTGTGGTCAGTCTATTCATCTCTAATTTAGTTTGGTTAGTATAATTGGTTTGACTTTTTAAAATTTGCTAATATCGTCGAGCATTTTCTGTAATTTCGATATAATCGGATTTATTTAGTTTTTTTCCGCTTTTTATATTTATCTGAGTATTGTTACTTAGTTCTTGGCAGCAATTGTAAATTGTTTTATTTAGAGCTTCGAAGAGATTTTTCGCTTTGTCGTGTCTGTGTTTTATTTTTTCGGTTTTAAGCAGAACACGGATATGTTTTAATTAGTGATTTTTCATTAAGTTTTTGTGTATTTTGACAACGTTTAAATTTCCTTTTTTTCTTCATTCTATTGTATTTTTTGTAAATAGGACAGTTAGGTCCAAGGATGATCAATTCCTTTTGTTGTTCTCTAAATTCGTAGTTAGAGATATTAATGAATTTATCGTTATTATTTGGGAGATAGATGAAACCATTTTATAGTGTATTACCTGTTTAGGTTTAGGCTTTTAAAATTTAGCTGAATACAGGTATAGCTGAATAATTGTAGTACAGTATGGTATTTCGAGCACTTATCGCCCGCCAACTGAAGAGACCTGAAGTCGAAACCAAGGTTGTATTCGGTTATACAAGGTATTTTTACTCCTTTATTATATTTACTTGTACGACATGTCCTTTTTTCAAAGCAGCTGAATTGAGAACTTTTTGATATACGTCCATTTTTTGGTGCGGTATGTCTCCGGCGTCTTAACAGATTTAAAGCTGTTAAAGTTTCATCATCACAAAGAAGACACTAAGTAATCTTCAGTCATGATAAACTGTTGTACACAATGTTTGGACCATTTGTAGGAACTCACATTCATACCAGATTTCAAGTGTAACTCCTATATACGTTTCATTGCGAAAGATACTGGGAAAATGATCGGTTCGTTATATCGCTACAATAAATATTTACTCCTTCTGTCATGCTTTAGCATTACAGCAGTTAGATCAGACCAATAAATTGGGTATTCCTACCATATCCTCACCAGATTTACTCACTATTGACATGCCAGTCTTGAGTGAGTTGTAGGTGATGAATTATTTTCCTCCTTATAACCCATTTCCAACAAACTTTACCTTGCAAGACTATTTCTGCTTTATCACTATTTTCATCGAAAATGTTCCGACCAGCCACATTCTCTTGTTCTACCATTTCAAACTGCTACGTCTAGGACCCGCCAGGCCAGATACACTGAGTCGGCTCATCCCCATTCCCTTCATATTTCATTGGTAAGTAAGAATTTACGATCAGACAGCTTCTTTCCCCATAACTGTTCTTCCTCGATCACTACAATGTTAACCCTTTCAAGTCTAGCGTCAATTGGTATGTATTATGCATATCCTCATAATATGTTCCACTTATTCCCTACTTGTAGGCCCTTCCAATCAACCTCATTTAATAACGCATTGAGTGACTCTTTGTCCTTTCTAGTTATTAGTAAGCATTTTAGGCTCACAATTACTTCCGACGATTTACATAATCTCAATTGGTATGTTGAGTGTTTAAAGAATGAAAATGTATAAGAATTTTGATTGATTTCTGGCACAAAGGAAACGTTTAATGTTTTAAGTTCGACAAAGTTTCTGCGAGCAATGTTTATAGATAAACATAAACACACACGCATATGTAAAGAATGCATTTCTTGTTAAATACGATAAACCAGCATGAACATGAGAGTGTTGTTTATGGGAGAACATTAAGCCCATTTTGAAGCTTTGAAAAGAAGAAAAAAGATCAGAGCCATTGGACAAACATTGGGCTAACACAATAATTTGGAATATCCTGAAAAAGAAAGAAAGTACGAGTCTACTGAGCAGCAGACATAAAGGTCGGGAAAGAAAACCAAAAACAGCTGATGACAGAAACATTGTGAGAGCTGTGAGGAAAAATACCAAAACAACAATCGGTAACATCAACAACCTCCACGGTGTAGGGGTGAAAATTTTGCAATTCACCGTTCGAAGAGGACTTCAAGAGCCAATATAGATTTCAATATTATAAGATGCAAACCATTTATCAGCAGTAAGAATCGGTAGGACAAATTTGAATTTGTAAGGAAGTACAGAAATGAGCAACAACTGGAAGAAAGTTTTATGGACTGATGAGACAAAGATAAATCTCTAGCAAAGTGATGGAAAGGCCAGTGTGTGGAGGAAGAAAGGATCTGCTTATGATCCAAAGCATACAATCTCCTGGTGGTGACAGTGTCTACGCTTTGTCTCCTATGGGTCCACACAACTACCAGTCTTACATCTGATATGGAGCTTTTTATAGTAATGCACTTGTTCATATTGTCACCGGGTGTCTACTATTTACCCGACAACAGATGAGGGATTAGAAATATACCTTGCCTTATTCGATCAATTCTCTCACTTTTATTTGTTATATATGTTAGTGTAAATATAAATTTTGGCAATATTCAGGTGTTCATTATCCATGTGTTCGGGTTATCTTACGTGTCCGCAGAAGAAGTGAATGTAAGCATTGGCCAGTGAAGTGTTGTCCTATAGTAGACGTATGTTGCATGCTTGTATCATTGAGATAATATAAACTGATTTAGCAGAAACAATCATGAACTGTTCTCAGAAAGATAATAATAAAATAATCAAGAAATATATTCAAACAATTGAATTCAACTAAGGAAATTGTGTCCCTTGCTCGACCTTCATTTATTTACATTCTCATCTGAATATAACGACTTGCAAAATAACATAACTAAGCATTATGTGACTCCACCAATAAACTTTTGACTCTATCCTTATATATATATATATATATATATATATATATATATATATATATATATATTCATTGACCGAGCAGTTAGTTTTGCTGTCGGTTTAAATTGATAAAATAGTTTTTCAGGAAACTTGTTTTCGCCCTTTCCAGTAATATTGTTTTTTTTCCTAAGCTTTTATTTGAAGTAATCATGCGATATCCATAGTGATTTACCAAGCGTAGCTTAGACGTGCTACAATGACGAATGAAGGGGGAACCCAGTGAGCCAGACAAGACTGCTAACCATTACACCGCCTCGAGGTACTCAAACAGCTTAAATGCTCCACGGCGGGGAATCGAACCGCGGTCTCCCGCGTAACAGGCGGGGATACACACCACTGAATAATGTGATATCCATTGTAGCTTTATCTGCTGTTAAAAGTCCACATGTGATATATGTGATATGTTTGTTGTAATCTGTTACTGTTCTTTGTGATCCTGTAGCGCCAGTTCACAAGAATCGAATAAGGATGGAAGTCGTCAAGATGTACAGGCTTCGGGTGACCAGAGCTGTTTTTACTCATTGATCTGCGAATGCAGTTGTATACACTTGGCAGTTTAGAATTATTTGAATAATTGTCTGGTATCATGCATAGAATACATATGGATATCTCGATCTGACGAGGCTATTTAATAACATGACTCGAAATCCCCGGGTGATATTTCGTTTTTTTTTAGCAATTTGCGCTAATAAAGTTATTATAACTGACCCAGGGTGTATTTAATGCGTTTAGTACTGATGTCTACAATATTTTAATGAAGAAATGATAAAATGAAAATGAGAAACACTACATGTAATTGTATATATATATATATATATATATGTGTGTGTGTGTATATAGTCATCCACAGACAGACTGTTTCTCTGTATCTCAGCTCTTCGGTGTTGCTAGACGTACGATTGCTTCAAACCGGGATCGAAACCCGACCGATTTGGCATCCTACCCCTAGGCTATTGTCACATGATTCATTTTTGTCGTATAAAATAAGTTTTATTCTAATTAGTCCAGAAGTACTTTAATTTCCTAACGCATATTAACCACCATTTACTGTTCACCAACTTTTAAGTAAGTTTACTTTTACTTTCAATAATATACAAGGAAAAGAAATAAGCGGTATAATGGATCGAATGAAATGCGTTATTGAGAGTAAAACAAAAACGAATTTTGGAATGATATTGAATCTTGCCAAACATTCAGACGCGAGCGATCATGGAGCTCCACATCATCCTACCTTTTGTTGCTCTATGTATATATTTAGGAATTATAGATAAAATTCAAACAAGAATATCTGCTATGTTACGTATCTTGGCATGTGATCTCGGCTTCAGTCACTTTCCTACCGACGTAATGTACCTTCGCCATCTCTTATCTATAAATATTTTCATGCTATTTGTTGTCATAAGGTTTCCTCTTTGGTACTTAGCCTTTTTGAATTTTAACGTCCTATTAGCAGCAAGGTCTGATCAGTTTAGTGTTGAAATGGTGAGATGCAGCCAAACTTTTTGCTGTCTCTTCTTTTGAACTCTCGCATGTGGAAATCTCTCCCGGCTCTTGCTTTGCAGTCAACTTTGATCTTCAAAAAATTCAAATGCAATGCCAATCGTTATCTTTCGGCTTATTATTTCCTGTTGTTTTATTTTTCTCCTTTCTTAATAATGTTTTCTATTTCTCATATATGTTTTAGGCTTTTCACCCCAAGCAAGGCAGGAGTGCCACTAGCACGCAAGGGCTTACACAGAGTGGGAGCAAGATTAAAGTGGCGTGATAGAGGAAAGGATGAAGAGAAGGACTGTAAAGAGAGCAAGACATCTGGAGATGTCGATTGACATTGCATTTGAATAATTGGAGATTATAGCGATGAGCGGAAT
>OZ038478.1:136952193-137072193 GCA_964036315.1 Acanthosepion esculentum
TTCGAAACATAGATGAATCCGTAATCCTAAAAATGTCTTCTCCAGGACAAGAATATTTTTAAATTATATGTAAGAGCTTTCCTTTTGTTCCTCCTTATAATTTGCTTTCCTATATAGACATATGTGATATCTAGTTCTCCTCGTGAGACACACACACACGTACGCACGCGCACACACACGCACACACACACGCGCGCGCGCACACACACGCACACACAAACAAACACACACATATATATATATATATATATTTAAATAAAAAGTAAAAACAGTAAGATATGTAATCCGGTGTTCTTATTGATATTTTTATTTTTTACAAAATAGTGCTCAATGTATATTTAGAGAGCATTAATATTATAAATTAACTGATTTAAAATATGGTTTTTCGCTACACAGTATATATACAAAATTAAATTTGAAGTTTTTAGCTTCCATTTTTGAAATATGGTTATTACTGTGTAGCGAAAAACCATATATATACATATATATATATATATATATATATGTATATATATATATGTATATATATATATGTATATATATATATATATATATATGTATATATGTATATATATATATATATATATATGTATATATATATATATATGTATATATATATATATATGTATATATATATATATATATGTATATATATATATATATATATATGTATATATATATATATATATATATATATATATATATATATATATGTATATATATATATATATATATGTATATATATATATATATATATGTATATATATATATATATGTATATATATATATATATATATGTATATATATATATATATGTATATATATATATGTATATATATATATGTATATATATATATATATATATGTATATATATATATATATATATGTATATATATATATATATATATATGTATATATATATATATATATATGTATATATATATATATATATATATATATATATGTATATATATATATATATATATATATATATATATATATATATATATGTATATATATATGTATATACATATATATATATATATATATATATATATACTAATAGTAATAATCGTTTGGAAAAAAAACCTTGGACAGCTCAACTTCTAGTTATGTCAAAACAAAAAAGGAAAAAATTGGAAATAAAAAAGAAAAAAAACTAAAAACCTTAGAACAGGGTGAAACAAATTGTCCAGTACCTTAAGTCTTTAGTCCAAAGAAAGAAAAAAAACAAGTGATTAGTAAGACTAAAATGTAGAGTGGTTAATACGCTAAGTAGAACGGGAATAGCTATAGTAATAGTTATAGTTATAGATAAATGTGTTTGTATATATATGTGTAATGTCGTGTCTGTCGTATTATAAAAAATATCTCTGCGAACAAACAACGTTTGTCATTCTTTTTCCTTCAAGCTATTCCGTTCTGCCCTCACTGTGAGCTACGCTCTTGTTATGTCACGGATATAATGCCTATAATGGAGCAACGTAAAGGGAGAATAACGTTTTCTTCTTCTGCTCGCGTTATAATTCTAACGAATAATCTGCTTAATATTTGAAAGGAATCTTTTACTCTTTCAATGTTCCTTCGCATTTCGTTTCCACAATTTCCGTCGTTTGTAATTGATAGCACGCACGCTAATTTTTCGGTCAATGAATGCCGAATGTTTCTAGTGTGGTAACGATTTTATAACCAATACATTTACCTACAATATGCTCTGTTTTGAATAAATTCTTCAGGCTATTTTCATCATTGAATGTCTGAAATTTTGATTGCATATGTCAGTCTTCTTGCGACATTCATATCTTCCTTAAAACATCCTCATTGCTTAATATGCTGTGTTTATATTCAAAAGCCGTCCTTACGAAAATACAATTTTCAAAACCTTTTCATTTATATTCAATACATCGAATGTTTTTCTTGGCTGTGCTGTTTATTTATTCTCTGAAGTAAATAACTATATATCTTTATGAAACAGTCATCCCCAATAGCAATTATAAAGTATTCAAGACCACAACGGACATATTTCCCAAATTTAGTCAGGCTTTGTTTTTAATTTCCATTAACGACCTTCCCGATTGTATCAACCGTCAACTTGTTACCTATGATGATAACACAATCATTTACACTTGTCTCAATAACAAGTTTGATCAGTATTGTTGAGGGTTTTTCCCTTTTTAAACAAATGGACTCACCCAGGATATACATATACTACCGCCAGTGAATACCCAGAGAGTAGTAGACGGTCGGTAGAAGAGTCACACACAGAGACGGTGCAAGAATCACAGTAACGAACACGTAGACTCAGTAAGAAGTCATGCAGCGATACGTCGATATCAAAGACTATATTTTCCTACTAACCCGCATTCCTGGAACTACTAATCTGTATTAGCAGTTTGTATTATAACGTTAATACATTTATTTTCCTATATTCATTCTTGACGTTTGTTATTATTTGATACCGGATTTCACCCCGGAATCCACAACAAGTATGATAAGGTCAAATAGGAGGCTGATGTGAGAAACGACCTTCAGTCTGTGGAAAAGGATAGGTTTTGACGTCTGCTGGTGGAACTTTATTCCAATTTCGTGATTTCCACTTAATTTTAATCTTCAAAAATTTTAATCTTCGAAACTTAAATGCAATTTCTATCGGTATCTACTGTCTTCCTGATCACTCTTTTGTTTTTCGCTCTTTAGTAATATTTCTGTTTTCTAGTTATTCCCCATCCAGTACCCTCTTGTGTCTCATTGGTTTACTGCCTTGCTTCAGGTTAACTAGCTTAAAAATACATCAACAACTACCTCCTCACATCTGAATAACTCAAAACCCACGAAAGCTCACAATACCAACCTGTAACCCCCTAAACCAAACACCATTACGAACACACACAACCCATCATATCCATCAAAACCATTGTATTTAGCATCAGCACCGCCCCACCCCACAAGCTAGACAAAACAATCACTAACCTCTTAACTTTATTCCTGTGCATAATCCTCCCAGCACACATTAAACACGCAAGTGACGTAATCCAGAAAATAAGAAACACATATATGGAAAATAAAGTTATGGCAGACTTAGGTATTAAATCACCAAAAGATACCCGTCACAAAAGGCCGCATAGCATCAAAGAAAACATACCAACAAATCCCACGAAAACCTTCCTTTAGTCGTCTACAAATTCAAAGAAATATGCAAACGAATTACTAACCACTGTTTGTTCTCGAAACAATAATTCTGCTGGGATTCCCTACAAGTGTTATGATTGCTTGTGTCTTCTTAGATTTTCAAAAATCTGGCCCATTTAAAAACATCATACCAAAAAACTTACCTAAGATAATTGTTGAGGGATAACCCCTTTTTACACAAATGGACTCACCCAGGGTATATATATACTGCTGCCAGTGAATACCCGAACATTCAAGTGGGACAGTAGTAGCAGTAGAACGTAGAGTCGGTCGAGTAGAATAACGTAGCGGCAAGAGTCACAGTAACGAACACGTAGACTCAGTAAGAAGTCATACAGCGATAAGTCGATACCAAAGAGTGTATATATATATTTTGCTACTAACCCGTATTCCTGGAACTACTAACCTGTATTACCAGTTTGTATTATTACATTAATACATTTATTTCCTATATTCATTCTTGGCGTTTGTTATTATTTGATACCGGATTTCATCCCGGAATCCACAACAATAATACTATTGCTATTGTTTCTTTAGCGGCAGATTAATTATTTATGGGACATTTAATGCCAAAATTTAAATTTCTTGGGTCATTTATAATTTATTTAAAAAAATATATTGCTGGTAATTTTTTTTTTACAAAATATATATAGTTGGTACTTTTTTTCCAAAAGGCTATTGGTAATGTTTTTAATATGAAAATATATTTGTATACTTTAATAATGTTTTGACCCCAGTGTAGGGGGGTTAAATGTTTTCCCATAGTTAAGAATCTAACAAGTGCTAACCTCCCGGATCAGGGTAGACCAGAGAACCACATAAATTAAGAATGACGGATTTAGTTTATTGTCATACCCAGGACGAACCTCAGATACAAAGTTTCTTCCTAATATATCCACACAATGAAAATCTATTAGATGCTATAAAGAGCCACAACAAGGTTGGACGAACCATTAAATGGACACAGTGATTTGATTAATGCGATGCTAATTATTTCACACTTCTGTGTTTATTTGAATTTTGCAATATATATAGGGAAATGTAATATCAGAGATTGAACTTTTGTCGAAGAAGACACAGGAGACATACGAATAAACAACCTTCAAATAATCGGAAGAAAGTATATACACAAAACGTATATTTAACAATACTATTAATTAAATTTTCTCAGCTTTATCTCACCATCTTGCGCATCACTTTAGTCCGATTATGGCCTAAGAGATGAAACGCATCGTAGGAAACATTTTTTTACACGTTTCTGTAGTTTTCCCTAAAATCTTTCTTGATTGATTTATCATTTTCACACACACACACACACACACACACACACACACACATATATATATATATATATATATATATATATATGTTTGTGTGTACATATACTGAGTGGACCAAAATTAGGTATACAATTTACAATATATTTTCGTATTTTATTACATTTACATTTTTTAAGACATATATTTTCTTTTCTTCATTCATAGACGTCCTACGATGTCCACATTTCTGTGCTTTCCCTCATGAATCCGTTCTTTTTTTACATTTATCTTTTTTCTGTGTCAGTGACACTTTTAAATATAAACTATCATTTATCAATACATAAAGCATTAGTTTTCTGTTAGGATAGACTTTCTGCGTTGTATATATATTATTCACGAACTATTCCTCTCGGCATGCGACATCCCATTCTGTCATTGCTAAAATCACCTTACGTCAGCGAAAGCTCACTTCGTTATATAAACGACAAAGAAATAAAATTGCACAAATATAGCAAAAATACACGAACCATATTTTTTTCCGGGCAAAAAAAGTAAAGAAAAAATGACCGAATAGATTTTTACCAAATGTCAAGAACATCCTGTCAAAAACTTATTTTGAAAAAAGTAAAGAGAAGACATAAAAGTAAATCTGATATGGGAAAACCTATAAATGAATGTAAATTCCGTCAAATTAGATATATCATTTCCTATTGCCATAATCTTTGTGCTGGGTAACTGTATTTACGTGGGTCACTTAGTCAAAAGCTTCATTGCAAGGAAAGTTTACATGTCAGGAGGCATCTACTAGCAGATTGAATTGGGAGGACGTGTAACCTGACAGGACTATTATTTTCTTTCAATTTGCTTTTGCAATGTCAGCCAAAATTGTTGTGAAAACATTTTAAACTAATTTGGCCGCGTAAATATATGGCTGAATCTTTGCTAAGTTATCACAGCTTTTACAAGAAATGAGTGTTGTATTAGTATGAGTGTTGAAACAGATTAGTTTGATTTGGCCTTGTTAGTTAGATAGCTAGCCCACCATAAGAGGGGTATAAAACAAGAAAATTACATTGTAATGTGAAACAACAAATTTATATATATATATATATATATATATATATATATATATATAAATCAATTTAGGTATTTACAAATAAAATTAATGTATTTTGGTTGATACAAGGTCGTCAACATGTTCGTAGTAGTCCTTGCAAGAATGAGTTTATGTGTACGTAGGCAGGAACGTATGTGTGGATGTATGCATGCATGTATGTATGAGCGTTATCGTAGGGTAGAAATGTCTTTGAAGTAATCACTGACTCTTAAAATGTTCCGTTCGTTTATCAAGTATAAAAGAGGTGAGGGAGATAGATAGAGATAATAATAACGATCGCTTGTCATTTGTCAAGCAACGTGTTAATACGCTCGTCTCTTTCTCTCTGGTGACAGGCGAACTTGCTCGTCTTTTATTTCGCATTTGGGGCTTGAAAAGTTCATTTGGGAATTCACTCCCGGATATGATTCGGGCCTTTCCATTGGGCGATGACCAAACTTCGCGTCGCCTCGCGAAAAGGTCCGTAAAAGAATTTGTTTCTGGGAATTGAAGATTATTTGAATTTTGGTTTTAAATGTTTCCTAGTTTTCTATTGGCCGAAAACATTATGCGAGTTGTGATATGGTCGACGCGACACAAGGAATTGTATGGGGACGAGAAGTTTTACCTCTTCCCAACTAATCTTGTTCTTTCGGCATCGGCTTAAAATCAAGATTAGGACGGAAAGGAAACGACTCCATTCATTAGAATTTGGCAAAAGGTGGCCCAACTGTGTTGTGTAAAAAGAGCTGACTTATAGTCGTATTTTTATATCGGTTAGGCATTAGCATATTAGAAATTCAGGGATGAACACTGGCAAACCTATTCAAAATATGGCAGTTTAATTTTGTTTTGCTTTTAGTTTTTGTTTTTCCGTCAAACTTTACTTAGCTAAGGTATGATCATTGTCCCTTTTATTTTTTATTCCCCGGCCCAAAGACAAATTGTATATATGGGGACTAGTGAACCTTCTCCATCGCCCATTTTTGTAATGGTGCCATAGGTAATCACCTATTCCCAACCAATAAACCGGTTTACTTTCCTGCATGCCTACGCTCTGCCAAGAATAAACGATATGATAGAATAAATACCCCAAATCGGACTATTTAGTTCTTTGGACCTTAAAAGTGCCTAACAACAATCACCCATAAGACCCAGCGATAAACCCTATACGGCCTTTGGGGTCAGCGGCGTACTCAATTTCGTAGAAGTCCCTTTGGAATAACTAACTGGGTAGCTAATTTTCAAAGAGTGATAGACCAGTAATGCCAAATGAGAACATGCTTACACCGTTTCGAGAAACATCTTATGGTACATGACAAAAATCTTAAATTACTCATGCTGGTTGTTAAAAATTGGAAGCTTTCGCTTAAATAAGAGAAATGCTATTTTAGACTTAAAAATATAAAATCAGTTGGATACATAATAAGTAAAAACAACAAAACCCTTACTCAGCCTACCACTCCCCAAAGATTTAGGAATGCTTGCAAAATATTCTCATTGGTTATCATGTTTTTCAAATACGTTCCACACTCTGACAACAGCAGTATCAAACTTTCCGTTATCTCCCATAGCAGAGAAAACATTTAACGAGTTAAAGAGTGGTATAGTGAAAGCAGCTATTACTACTCCCGATCATACACTGCCTCTGGTAGTAGAAACAGACGCCGTAGCCGCTTCTTTAAGTTTGTCGTGGAGGAACATATTCCTTTTCTCCAGAACGCTGTCTAAATCGAAAAATAGACATTCTGCAATAGAGAAAACGACCAGCAAATTAAAAATGAGAAGGTAGCCAGGTGGAGGATGGAACTCTCGTATTAGCCGTTCGACGTCAGGTACAGCCCCGTTAAAGTAAATGAAGCCGTGGACGCCCTCTCTCGTGTATGTAGCTCGGCAGCACGCAAAGAAGAGTTAAAGAAAATACATAGAGAGTTGTAGTATCCAGGTGTTACACTCATGGTCCATATGGCGAAAATCAAAAACCTTCCCTAATCAGTAGAGGATGTGAAAGAATCACCAACTCATGTAAGACTTGCGCTGAAAATAATCCTCAGTTTTACCGTCCGAACACCAGCAAGGTCATAAAAGCCACGCAACCATATGAGCAAATCGCATGCAATTTTAAAGGACTGCTTCCTTCAAAAACTACTAACAAATATATGCCGACAGTAGTTGACGAATATTCGTGCTTTTCTTTCGCGATACCTTGACAGGTCGTATCCTCTTAAACGATCATATAAGCACTTTGAGCAGTTTTTGCCGTATTCGGGCTACCTGCGTATATTCATTCCGACAGAAGGAAATCATATACGTCAGCACGCGTAAGCCGATTCCTACAAGAACAAGGAGTAACCCCATATAACTGGGTATTTAAACAAGTCCTCCCCTCAAGACAGGATGTAGCACAAGTCCGATTTTTTAATGACATTTACTTAACGATTAATCAGTTGAGGTTTCATTGGAAATCAGCGGATATCATCAGTTGATAATTTTAATTTGTGTACAATGGTGCAGGCATCATTCATTTATTCGAATATAATGACTATTTTAATCTCTAGTTTTCCCGCGTTTACTATTAGTAAGGATTTATTAGCTTACTTGTAAATAAAATTCGGATTGACACAAAAAGCCGGTGTCTAATGTGCCGAAATTCATTCGCACATAGTAATTTCACGCCACTAGCTATTGTATAAGAGCTGACTGCTTCATCAAATTAACACTTCACGCCTACAATAAGATTAATCTGAAAGAAAAGACCATTTACTGTTGTTATTTCTTCTGATCCTTAATATATGTTACTTCATGTTACCATACTGAGAATTCAAAGACTGATACTGAATGTGTTGCATTCGGAAACCAGTAGGCGATCGTTTTTTATGTCTTTGATAATTTTACAAATATAACGCCCAACAGTCAGGATCCAGTTTCGTTAAGAAAAGAGAATAAAAAACATTTTGGCGAAATTTACGATAAATTATTTATATGGTAGTAACATTAGTATTCACTGACATTGTACTAGTAGTAACATTATTTTCAATTTTAATAATAGTAGTAATTGTAGTAGTATTTGTATGATGAAGATGTGCGCTTATTTATTAAATATGACTTCAAGCGAATAAATATTGTAGATCATAAAGAGTAAAATCCTTTATCATACAGACTGGTGCAAGAAAATAGCACTAAACTTTACTAAAAAGCAACAAGCAAATCACTTGAAGGCTTCCGGCAACAGTAATAACTTAAATGGATAGGACTTGCAACTAGAAACTTAAATAATTATATATACAATATGTGGCCTTTCCACAATACCTTAAAAAAGGTTAAAGAAGTAATTCCCATCAGTACTAGAACGATCGATAACAGTTAGTGGACATGAGAAACACATTTTTGGGAAACAAATATTTTAAGAAAAAGGTTTTATAAATGTCAACTGAAAGTAAAATTAACGTTTCAACCATTGACTGACGAAAATGGCTAATCACGCCATTGCTTCCAGCAACATAGGCAATTTACAAATATTATACAGAAAAAATCACTCCACTCGTTAAAAATATCATTACGTTAACATGTGTACAAAATTCTTTACATTTTTCCTTTCATTCTTAATAGTTTTATTCCTGTAGCGTTGCTGCCAGCAATATGATCAAATTTCAAATATAGCTGATTTTTCCATTTAAAATACATATTAGAAAATATATTTAGTTTAAATAAATAAAGATTCATAAAAATGACTCCAAAATGGCAGCAGTCATTTCTTGTTAAGTGGAAGTTCTTTCTCTTTCTAACACATTTAATCATCTATATAAAACACTTTTACCTTCTATCAGCATGGCTGATGCTAACCTCCAGATTGGCTCATTGAGACTTCTCGGACTAACGTTTTCAGCTGATTTGAAGTGGAAACATTACATTGAATCAACTGCTAAGTCTGCAGCTAAGAAAGTTGGTGCACTATATCGTGCGAGACAGATTCTCACGAGAAAACTTATCTTACATATTTATGCATCTGCCAGTCGTCCTTTCTTTGAATATTGCAGCCACATCTGGCCTCGAGTTCTTTCTATATATTTAAAGATCCTTGATAAATTCTGCAAAAGAATCTGCAAGTTAATAGTCCTGACCTTGCGTCTTGGCTTCAGTTCCTTTCCAACAGACATAATGTAGCTTCTCGGTGCCTTTTCTATAAATACTTTCATGGTAATTATTCTAGCGAAGTTTCGATGTGACACCGAGATTTTATGAATTTAAGCGGAATGCTAGATTGAATGAAAGGTCTCATCATTTTACAGTAGAAGTTACTAAATGTAACCAAAAGTTCTATGCTAATATTTTTTTATTGCACTTCTTGCTTGTGGAACCGTCTTCCGGATTCTTCCTTCTTAGTTAAAATTCAAAAATTCTTTTTTGCCATTGAAGGAAATTTGTTAAATAAAACGTCACAAGTTTCGAAATTTCAATTCTGGTGTTATCCAGATCGCAGTGCCAACTGGTCCCTCGAGGACATGACCAGCTTTATTTGTGACGGAAAGCAGATCGAACTTCTGTAGATAGACGGATAGGTTATTGATTTTTAGATGTTGCTAACGTACCGCGAGAAATTCGCAGTATTCTTGCACAAATACTTGCAGACAAGCATCTAGGAAAATGTATTCACAATCACATACACATAAACACTCACGCACACACCACACCATTCTATACATACAAATCGTACATTTTTGCATACAGTGTTACACACACTGACAAATCAATTATATACACTAATGAGAATACCTAAGTATCAACAAATTTATCTGTCAAACACACACATTCGATCATGAATGCGTATACAGGTATCCACATGCATGCACACAGATACTAACTCTTGTTCTCACATGCACATATGTAATAACGCTGATAGGCAAAATATATATGTAATCGTAAGTTATATGCTAAAAGTTTCTTCTATTGCACTACTTGCTTGTGGGACCTTCTTCCGGATGCTTACTCAACTTTGATATTCAAAAATTGAAATGCAATGTCAATCGTTAACTTCCGTTTCCATAATTCTTGTTATTTTGTCGTCTCTCCTCAATAATAGTTTTTCTAATATTCTCTAACTCCCAGTGACCACTTTCAACCTATTGAATTCATTGCCTTCCTTCTTGTGAAATAAGTTACAGAAATAGAAATGATTTCGAGAGACCCCAAAACAATAGCAGCTGACTCAAAGTTAACAACCTGGAAAAAACGTACCACAGCAAAGCCACGAAGACACAAGGTGTTACTGGGTGTGAAAGGATTTTAAACCAGACGACATTATGGAGGAAGCGGGAACAATAGAAGAGTAATAAGGAAAACAGTAGATAACTATTGACATTGCTTTTAAATGTTTGAAGATCAAAGTTGGTGGAAAGCTTAGAACGGGAAGAGAGTTCCATAAGCGAGAAGTTCGAGAAAAACAAAACGTGAAAGCATCGAATTTATGCTTACATCTATTCATTTCCTATATAAAGTGATAAGATCTATTACTGCGCTTAAATTAATTAATTAAGTCTAGGTGCCATAGCGAAGGGCTCATCCGCACAATTACCATGAAAGTATTTTCCAAAAAAGAGACAGGGAAGCAAATTACGGCGGAGGGAAAGTGACTGAAGCTGAGACACCAAGTCAGGACCAATAATATTGCTGATTGTTCTTTGGATTTTATCAATTATCTCGAAATAAATTTCAGGAACACCGAAACAAATGTGTCAGCAATATATATATATATATATATATATATATATATATATATATATATATATATATATATATACTGAAATATACTAGTAGAAAATACAAACATAATAACCACATTCACATGTAAAAAAATGATTAAAAATAATGGAAGCTTTAATATTAAAAAGAAAAAGCAAACACTTAATAATATTTACTAAGAACACGGCCAAAATGTGCTAACTGTCTTCGGAAAATAAAACATCTCTATAACTTTAAAAACACAACCCATACACCCAAATAAAAAATCAAGCTAAAAGCTTAATAAAGCGCTTGGAACTACAGTTTCTACACAGTTTTAAGCAGTATAGAAAACACTTCTACCAACACAAAAAATAAAATAAAAAGCTTAGACGCAGTACCTTGTCTGTCAACTTTAACGAGACACAAACGCACACACGCAAGCATACATACATAAGTACATACATATATACATATATATATGTATATATATATATATATATATATATATATATATATATATGTGTGTGTGTGTGTGTGTGTGTGTGTGTGTGTGTGTGTGTGTGTGTGTGTGTGTGTGTGTATGTGTGTGTGTATTAAATGGAAAGTACAGTAAGAAATATAATCCGGTGTTCTTATTAATATTTTTATTTTTAGAAAACAGTGCTAAACGCAAAACTACAGAGCATAAATATTATAAATTTACTAATATATAAATATTATAAATTATTATATATAAATATTATAAATTATTATATAAATTTACTAATATATAGATATTATAAATTTACTAATATGGCTCCATCCAGACAACGTAAAATCTACAGTGGATGCACAGGACATGTGTTCAAGAAGCGCTTCAACCAACATCAAAGTCCGTTTAGGATATTTAATACTGAAATCAGACGTCCCTATCAAATATTCCTGGCACTTAAAAAAAAACGAATAAAACATCTACTGTGAAAGGGAAATTAATAAGAAAAGCTAAAATATGTAGGTCATTAAGTGACCTATGTCTTTGTGCATACTTGAGAAACTATATATTATTAGACTTAAAAAAAATTAAAATTTACTTAATGAAAGAAATGAAATAGAGATTCTTTGCCGACATTGTCAAAAAGTTTCCTTAAATAATGTTTAAGAAAAGGCTGATAAATGAAATATATTTACATTTGATATTTGATATTAATTTAAATTATTTAAGTAATTCAATTATATTTATTTGTTTTAAAAGAAGTATAGACTATTAGTAATTAAAATTAGAATAATATTTTAAAATTATAGTTCATTACGACGTATTCATATACAAACAACCCTTAGAAAAACATATTTATGTATACAAGTAAAAATTTAACAGCGAAACAAAAGTGGCGAAAAAACCTTTTGTCGTTGTAAAAGACCAGACAGCATGCGTTGAAGGGATGTTATCATTCACTGGAAAAGTCACCGCTTCCCTACCTTGAAGTAACCTCTTTTCGAAAGTAACGCATAATTTGATACCAGAGTTGTCAGTGAATATGAATACACTACTGCTCCGTGTTAAAATGATTGGATTTCCCCATATCCCTAGAAACTAATATTATGAATGTATATGCTTATAAAACTCAGTAAATTAAAAAAGAGGTTATTCCAAAATTCGTGTGAAAATGAAATAGGACTAAGGACTTTCATTTAATTCTTCTATTTAATTTGAAGTTTTTAGTTTAAGAGAGAGAGAGAAACATTTTGGAGAGAAAAAATGTCTAGCCCAACACAGGGAACCTAATTTCTTAGTATCTGATCTAGCAATTTATTCAGTGTAACCTTTCCACTTCATGTAGGCCGGGAATGTTAACCCAAGACGGCACAATGAATCACTATTTCGAAGGTTAGTATTACCCATACTGATGGAAGGTAGAAAAGGGAGATCTCAGATGATTAACAGAGAGCAGTTTAATTTTAGAAGCGTTAAAATTAACATGGCATCCTTTGCCCTACTTAAAAGTGACTATGGGTCGTTTGTTATATAAGCTGCTAATTTGATCTTATCCAAATGATCAAATTTAGAATCGAGACAGGAGTAAATGTTTATGTCATCAGCATAGATACCAAGTTGAGAGCTGATGTCATCAGGAAGTTCGTTAATGAAAATTAAAAACAAAGTGAGACCAAGGATAGAGCCCTAGGGAACACCTAATTAGTACATAAGTTTCTAGTAGAGTGGCCATTCAGGACATAATTCATTTCACGATTTTTTTAAACTGTTGATCTGAGAGAGGGGTTGTATAATCTAACAGGTGTCTGTATTAAAATCACGACCCGTAGTACTATTTAAGAACATGGCTGGACTTGTTGCACTAATGTTTTATTTTTGTCGCAGTTTGAAGTGTTGGACAAAACTACTCCCAACGCATTCTATTCTATGCTAAGTTTCCTCATCTCTTATATGAAATTTGTTATCACTAACACATACACCGAGCTATTTGAATAGTTTGGGATTTACCTATTACACATAGTAAATTGTAATGATGAATGCAGAGTAGGCTTCATCATTGCTTTCTTTCCAATTCTAGATCATAACTTTTGTTTTAGAAAGGTTTATCATGAGTGATATTTCTTAGAAAACTTCATAGTGGATGATGATTTTTAGACTCAAGATTATTCTTATCACTAACGTCAATACCTACATCATCAGCATATCGCCTCTCATCATCAGTACACTGGGGGGTTGTCACTAATGTCCAATAAAATATAATTCCTGAAACTTGAATTACTTAAGACTTTATTATTATTAGTCACACTCTCCGAATCTTGAAACTCTCAATTTTTGACAACAGGGTTTTATGATAATCAAGTTTTGGCCTTAAAATTATTATGCCCGATCATGTGGTCATAATCAACCAATAAGATCGCATTTTAAACACACATATTAAAATTAGTCACTTCCTTTACATAATATCGAACTCCAGTTACATTATAAACATACCATGGCATAGCCAGATATCCGTTTTAATTTAATTTTGAAAAACCCAAAACTGTGAAACCGATACAATTACTGGAAATAAATAATCTTATGGATCCAGTTGCATTTTCTACGTCTTTTTCTTATATTTCCCCTCGTTTGAAATTAAAAATAAAAGACTTACATTCTGATCAGGGGGTTTTGAGGAGCATGGACACACATCTTAATAGCTGTTTTTCCCAGGCCCATCCTGACTAGGCGGGGGTAGCAGCTTTAGGATCCCAGCTATGGGTAAACAGTTAACCCCAAAACTGAGGTCAAAACACTATAAAAGTATTCTATAGTAAAAATTACCAGCAATACATTTCCATAGTAAAAAATAATTTAGAAGCAATACACGTAAAAAAAAAAAGATTGCCAGCAATACATTTTTGAAAAATAAATTACTAATATTCCCATGAACATGAATATCAGCATTAAATAAACCAAAGGGTTCATATGCTCTAAAACAAACTTTTGGTTGATATGCCAAATCAAATGATTCGAAAGGCCAACAAGGTTTGTCTGTCGGTTTAAGTTATTTATTGTATTTTCCAATTGTCAAATCAATGTTGTGTATTTTACTCGAAATTGTGGATAAACTATCTGAGTTCATCTTCTATTAATGTTTTGTTCAAGTATATTCAACCATCTCATCCCTTTTTAAGAATCTATGTCGTGAATGCGTGGTAGTTAGAAATTATTTGTCTACATCCTGAATGATGGAGATACAATATTCCAGGATGCATGCGAATGCATGGACAACATTATGTTACACGGGGGTGATTTGGGGTGTCCTTTATTGTTGTTAATTATAAGATAATTTATTTTTTATTCATACATTCATTGTATTTCTTCATTGTCGACAGAATCTTTCTTTACCCGTATCTATTTGCATCTTTCAAGCATTTTTCTCTGTCGAACACCCAGCTTCAAAATCAACTACATTCATCACTATTGTGCAAATTCCATGTCCATCAGAAAAGTCAATTCTTTGCAGAAGACTAAACTTAGAACTACAGGAAGAATCGATAACAAAGTGAATAAAATATGGCCGCGCAATAAGCCTTTGCCATACAGTATCTAAGAATGCATTGAACACTATCAACTCTGAAACAAAAACACGTAGTTTCATGTATCAGAAAGATTTACTTCAAAACTAATCAACTCTCAAGATTGCTCATTGCAATCTCTGTTCACACAAACCAACATAAACATACTTATAATACACATCGTTTAAAAATTAGAAATAGGTAGTGTTTATGAAAATAACTTCAACTGAAAATTAGATTAAATAATAGGGGACATGGTAATCATATAACATATGAACAAGGTGTTCTACAGCAAGCGCCCTAAAATGTATTTCGTGGAGTATATGATCAAATACAAAACCTATCTCTCTCTCTCTCTCACCATATATATATATATATATATATATATATATATATATATATATATATATATATATATATATATATATATAGCATAACGAGAAGCCACGTAAATTCTGCAACAACTTCCATGATACAATTAAATTTACCATGGAGCATTCATACACATCCGTCCCTTTCTTAGACGTTATGATAAAATTAAACCGACATACACTTTCTACCAGTTTTTTATGCAACAAACCCACAAACTAACATAAATTCCTACACTTTAACAGCTGTCATCCCCTTAAATTAAAAAAAATATATCGTATACAGCTCATTTCTAAGAATCAAACGCATATGCTCAGACCATCTAGATTTTCTACACAACATTAATAACTTAACAAAACAAATCCTAAAATGTAAATACCCAATAAATATAATAAAAGACGCACTAAATAAAACTATCCACATAAATCATAACACACTTCTCGCATACAAGAAAAGTAAAAACAACAATCGGATTCCCATGGTTTCTAACCACAATCAATATACCCACACATTTTTCTTTTTTTTAAGCTTATCACCCCAAGCAAGGCTGGAAGCCACTAGCACGCAAGTGATTACAGAAGGTTTGGAGGAAGAGCAGATATGAGTGGTAAAAGAGAGGATGTGGAGAAAGATAGTGGATCGATGAAGACAAGGGGGTTACAGAAGATTTGAAGCGAGAGCAGATAGGAATGAAAGGTGAAAGGATGTGGAGAAAGGAAGTGGATAGATAAAGGAAGCTGGAGATGTCGATTGACGTTACACTTAAATAGTTGGAGCTTGTATTTGTCAGGGAAACAGGAATAAGGAAGGGAGTTCCACAGGCGAGATGTGCGAGACATGAAGCTATTGGAGTAGAAGAGACGTCTACATCTAACAGTTTACACAGTGAAGGGGTGGGAACGGGATGCCAGCCTCGTAGGACGTTTAAATTCATGAGGCCTAGGAACCAGCGAAAGCAGCTCCTCGGAGCAATTACCGTGAAAGTATTTGTAAAAAAGACAGAGCGAGGCAACGTCGCGTCTGTGAGAGAGCGACTGCAGACGAGATGACAGATCAGGGCCAATTACATTGTATATCCGTCTCTGGATCTTATCAAGAACTCTGAAGCAAACAGCAGGGTCTCCAGACCATATATGGCAGCAATACTCCATGCAAGGGCGAATGGTCGATTTATAGATTTGAAGGATCGATTCCGGGGAGAAACATTTCCTGGCTCGGCACAGGGAGCCAACTTTCCTTGCGGTGGATGATGCAATTGACTCGATGTATTTGTTCCATCTCAGATCAGCAGACAGCGTGAGACCGAGCAGCCGCAGAGAGGAGCTCTCGAGAAGTTGGTCTTCAGACATTCTAATGGGATGCAGGGATGGATCCTTGTGGTGGTTAATAGAGAGCAGTTTAGTTTTAGAGGCGTTAAAGTTAACCATCCATGTCTTGTCCCAGTTCACAACCGATTGGAGGTCCTTTTCTATTCGAACTGCCAGGTTAATTTTGTCAGTATCACTAGATTTGTGTTTAAGGCAGGAGTAAATTGTGGTGTCGTCCGCATAGATGCCGACTTGGGAATCTATGGCGTCAGGAAGGTCGTTTATGAATATGAGGAACAGAGTAGGGCCTAGGATGGAGCCTTGAGGAACACCTGCATTAGTGGGATAAGAGCTGGAGATGAATCCATTGAGAACGACCTTCAATTCACGGTTTGACAGGAATGATTGTATTAGGTCAAACAATCGACCTGTGATACCATAACCCTGGAGCTTGCGAAGAAGGCCGGCATGCCAAACTCTATCAAACGCTTTGGAGATGTCAAGGGCTACGGCACGAGCTTCACCGTTATTATGAATAGCTTGGTAGACAAATTCAGTGATGGCCGTAAGCACATCGGCTGTAGATCGGGCAAAGCAGAAACCATACTGCTTGTCTGAGAGCAGATCATGGGATAACAGGTCAATCATATCGGTGTTGATAATGGCTTTGCCGAACAGGGGTAGGAGACTGATAGGACGGTAATTAGAAGGGTCGGAGTGGTCACCAGTGTTCTTAAAGACAGGAACAATGGTTGAGGACTTCCAGCAGTCAGGAAAACAAGACGCCTTGAAGCAGCGGTTGTATAATTTAGAGAGGGCAGGCGCAAGTTCAGGCGCACATTTCTTCAGGACAATGGCTGGTATCCCGTAACCACCAGTAGCCTTGTGGTGATCTAAGTTAGAAATAATGCCCAATACCAACGACGGGGATATGTGCAATCCGCTCAAAAGGGCCTTGGTTCTGGGAGGGAAATCGGGCATGGTTACCCCGGAAGAGTCTAACGTTGAATTGGAAGAAAATCTCCGAACAAAGCATTCAGCCTTGTCGGCAGTGGTGGTCAGGACCTCAAACTGATTGAACAGGGGAGGAATGGAGGGTTTGCTATTGTTCAGAACGCTCTTGCAGAGGCGCCAATAATCTTTGGGGCCGAATTTGCGAGATGCAATACGTTCCTTCATCCGATCAGCAAATAGTGACTTAGCTTCGTTGAGGATACGCTTACACTCGTTACGGGCAGAGGTAAATTGTCGTCTATTGCAGTCAGACATATCACTACGAAAAGGGTGGAAGAAGTAGGCAATGGCGGCTGCGCAAGCAGCTGTGAACCAAGGGGGGGAGCGCGTTTTGACCTTGAATTTCCTTGAGGGGATGAAAGCGTTGATTCCAGCTTTAACCCAGGAAGAGACCTCTGAAGCACATTCTTGAATGGGGAGCTTAAATACAGCATCTCAGAGGACATCGCGGAGGAAATCACGAAACGAGTCCCAGTCAGCCCGTTGGTAGCAGAATGAGGTTCTGGTGCTAGGAGGCTCCTTGCAGATGGTGGGGCTGAAGGAAATACTAACAGACACTACAGCATGATCGGAGTTACCGATAGGACAGAGCTGCGTGGCACTTCAAGACTCAGGGATGGAGGTAAAACACAGGTCGAGGAGTGAGGTCTTACAGTCCCGGTTGTACGCAAAACGCGTGTGGAAATGAATTATCTGTGTGAGGGATTGAGAGACTGAAAAGTTGAGAGTATGAATGCCTGCGAGGTCGGTAGTAGCATTCTTAAGCCACTTGTTGTGATGGGCGTTAAAATCGCCAAACACAAATATGTGAGCGAACGGATGGAGAGAGAGGGCCTTGTCTATACTGTCAGAAATGACATCGAATATTCCACAGTCCTGAGAGGATGGGGAGCGATAGAGGAAGAAAAGATAGCTTACAGCATTGAGAAGAGATAGCCGGAGACACAAGTACGAATGGTCCGGCGATTCGAGAGAGCACTCTCTAGCCAGAGGGAGATGGTCCTTGACGTAGTCACCAAGGCCATGGGTTAGAGAGTTTCTGAGGAGAGGAAGGTATCCAGGGATCGAGAGATCAGAGGAAGGGATAGAGGAGTCAAGATTGGTCTCACACAGGGCCAGTATATACGGACACTTTGCAATGAGGAAAGATTCCACACTGCAGAAGTTAGTTCTAATGCCACGGATGTTTGAGAAGGAGATATTTCAAGGTTTGGGTGATTTTTGGAGGGCTGGTTTAGGTTTATATTTATGGTTTTTGTAAGTCATGTGGATAATTGGTGTTGGAAGAAGAGAAGGTCTGAGTTAAAGGAAGCCGACGGTTATCACCCATGACGCGGGCAAAGAGGTTTTGGCACAGCTTGAATCATAATGTGGCCTCAGGGTTGCCCACCGGAGATGATTGCAGGGACACCTATCCATGCGCGACATGGCACTACAGACACCCCGATATTATGCAACTGTTGATCAGAGCGGCCGCTCAAGACGCTACGCAAGAGTTAGGGCTCCTAACCACCAGTCGGAAACAGCAACCAGGGAACTGTCAACCGTGTACCCTCAGAATGAACAGGCAACGCCACAGACTGCACACATCACGGGAGAAACACAGCAGCACCATTAAAGAGGCCAGAGAGAGAGAGAGAGAGAGAGAGAGAGAGAGAGAGAGAGAGAGATCCGGGAACCCCTTCCTAAACACGAAACAAGGTTTGAGCCTCTAATCGTGTCCAATAGAGGAGGGAGAAGTGTAGACCGGGCGGTATGAAAGCCTACCTACTCCTATTGCATATAACATATACAACGACGACAACAAAACAATAGAGGGGGATGTAGTTGGGATAGTCGCAGGGCTGATACTAGTTGAGAGTACTGGGGGATAGGAATGACATTGTATTGTACACATTCGCAATAGTAAGTTTTAACTTAGTTAAAGTCCCATTGACCTATATTTAAAAAAATATGTAATATTACGAGTAAGGTTAGAATAATTAGTTCTAAAATAAGATAAGTTGGGGGATCTAAACAGAACGAGGGTTAAGAAAAAGCCAAAAGAAATTAAAAAAATTACATATACATACACAAGAAAGACAGAATTTAGGGCATAGTGAGTTGATACTTAATCGGACAGAGAAAATGTTCGCTTGACGACTACACGTTTCGCAGGACACTAGCGAAAATTTTCGGCTTGCCTTTTGACCCCAAGCTTCAAGTTACAATGAACGCAGTGCAGGGGGGCGAGGGGGGGTCACACTGCCATTCCTCGCCCCAACCACCACCAATAGTGTGCTTGGTTAGCGTGCTATTAATAAAAAATATTCAAATCAACAGGATGAAGAAACGGTCAGAATTCCACGTCGAATTAATATTTTTACCAAGCAAGCAGAGAAAAGGCCAACTAGAACTTGGAAATTAGTGACGAATTACAAACAGATTCTCAAACATTGTCCGTTCTATAGACTCAAAAACGGATTTCTGACTCGGTGAAAATGTAATATTACCAGTTAGGTTAGAATAGTTAGTTCTATTAACAATTTAAAAAAGGATTACAAGAACCTCCAGTTAAACAAAAAGATCAAAGACATTTTCGATAAACCACACATTAATGAAAAGAAACTATCACCTAACCTATCAGATATCGTCACCTCTACCAAATATCTAATCAATGCAAACCAATCAGGAAATTACAAATGTAACAAACCTCGTTGCTTAGTTTGAAAACACTTAATAATCGATACTGTATTTTCTGTACCCAACACCAATATCAAGATACACCCACCTTGCCTTACCTGTGATAGCCAAAACATAATCTACTATTTATTCTGCACAATATGTCCCAATAGTGGATATATTGTTGAATCTGGAAATAAATTTAGATTTCGCTTCAACAATCATAAACTAACCATACGTCTAAACAATCCTTATTCCCCCATAGATGAACATTTTAATCAATCAGGACATTCCTTAGAAAACTGTAAATGTGTATTGATAGATTCTGATTTCAGTTCCACATACACACGCAGAAAAAATGAAAAATACTGGATTTTAAAATTAAATACATATAAACTAGGGTTAAATAAAGACTTGGGTATTTTAAATCTTTATAAATATTTCAATAGTTAAACAATTTTTTTTTCTTAGATATAGTTACAAAAAATTTTAAACAACATCCAAAATATTATTACAGTTAGAATTACGTTAAAAATATTCGAACACAGTTGCATTCCATATCACGTGACGTCTGCGTCTCGTGACGGACGCTACTTGTAAACAAACTTCTAAAAACAGTTTTTTCTGATGAAAGATCGGGGTCGATCTGAAATATCAAATACATATATATATATATATATATATATATATATATAAATAAATACTTTCACAAAAAAACATTCATTTTTTTAATTTGCAACTTTTCAGTTCTTGTTATATATATATATATATATATATATATATATATATATATATATATATATATATATATATATATATATATATATAAAAGTGAACATAGAAGTCAACATTTAGACGCGACAGTGTGTTTCATGCTAGATCCATAAATATAGCACACCTTAAGACTATATTTCTACTTCTAATTTAAAAAAATCACCGTAAGACGTTTAATTTAAAATTAAGTAAATAAATTAAGTAGTAAAATAAATTTATTTTGCTTATGAATCTTGTACCGGAATTTTCTTCTGATGGATATTATCTGAGTTCTCACCGTTATAAGGAATTTTGACTTTCACTGTAAAATTAATTAGCTCTTTCGTATTATTGTGCAACAGACGTAGTTATTTGAAAAAGAATGTTAACATTTTGTTTAATTTATATAATGTTCTGTTTTTGGCGCGTATTTAAATATTGTGTTTGTTTATTTCCGTGGAAGAAACTATATTTCTATTTATTTAATTTTTTTAATTACAAATTTACCTTTGATATTTATTAAAATAGGGTAATGTTTGCACTTGTTCTTCCTCACAAGAATTTAATGTTAATTCTATATTTGTTTTTCATGTTTTTTGAACTAGTTGATGTGCTGATTTTCAAAATTTGAATTTATTGAAAAACATAAATTTATTTCTGATAATCTTCTCTTCTCTGGTAAATAATATTGTTATATTTTCCTTCGTATTTATCATGTAGGCTAGAACTGTTTTTAAATATATATACACTAGGAATGTCCAATTTTGGCCATTTTAGCGTTTTTTTTAGTTGTTTTTTTGTCAGTTGAAAGACACATTAATTTCGAAATTCTTGTAAAAATTAACTACTTGTTGGATTTTAATGAAAACTTCAGAACTTATTCAGAAATGAATGAACTTATTTTAGAAATGTTTGTCTATTTGAAAGTCATGGTATAAATATTTTTTTTTATATCTGTTACCCCCCTAGAACTTAATTTTATGAAAACACAAAAACAAATTTATTTGCAACCTGAATTCTTTTTTTTAATTAAATGCACAAAACTCTGAAAAATCTAAATCATCGATTTTTTTGTTAAAAAAATGTCCGAAATTGTCCAAACTTTTACCTCAATTGTAAAAATATAAAACCCAATAAAACTAAGACAATATTTAATTAAGAAAGTTTTTAATGTCTTTTCTGAATAATATATATGAAGGTAATTATTATCTGAAAGAAAAAAATTTTTTTGATGAACAATAAATTTTTACATTAATTTTCTTTTTTTTTTCAATTTTAAATACACAATATGACAAAAGGTTGTTATATATTTATACATTAAGTTCTTTCTGCAACCTTATGGAAATGATATATTATGTTCTCTACTTTTTAAAGATCATAAATCTGAAAGCTTATTAAAATCTGACAACCATAATTATTTTAAAAATAATTTTTAATATTCCAAAATTGTATTTAAAATCGTCTACAACGAAAGTACGGATGCACATTGTTGAAATAATGTCACATGAGTAGTTTCCTTTGATAGAAGCAAGTTTTGTTTTTACTTCAGAAATGGCTTTGATTCGTTCAGTAACAACAAAACAACGGTTGTCAAGTTTTCTGAATATCGTCGTATTATTTTCAATTTTTTTCTTTTTCTATTCAAATATAATCGAATAGTGGGATAAAAGAAAATATCGACTATTTACAATTACAAAAAAAAAAACGCCCTTGGAAGTCCACCCAAATTTTCAAGTTTGAAATCGAATGCATAAATTCATTGTACATTACTTTGGAATTATTATCCACACGACAAATTATCAATTAAAACGATTTTTGGAGTTTAAATTTTCTGGAGTTAGCTCGCTACTACTCAAACTAAAAAATACTTGTTGAGTCAAAACAAAACCAACATAGCATGTTAATTCTATTAATAAATAAAATAAAACTCATATTACTGCCATATAATTATTAATAAATAGAAAAAAATCTGCCTTAATAAAAAAGAAATAAAATCTCATTTCATTAAGTTAACCCGTTTCAGTTAATGGTGTTTCATGTAATTTTTATATTCTCAGAAAAATATTTCATGACTGAAATAATAAACCTCAATTTAAAAAAATGTATTTTTTTTACTGTTTTATTTTTACTTGTAAAATTTGATTTTCTTTCATAATTTAAATGTTATTTTCAGTGCAGAATTCTTCCTCAAACGTAAGGTAAAAAAAAAAAAATTTGAAAGTGAATTTTTTTTAAAATATCTACTAACCAGATTCACTTAAAATTAGAACGAATTATATCACTTCTGCGCTACCGTCCAATAAATTTCCGTGCCGTAAGTTGTGAATATATTGACGTACATCAATTAACGCCTGTCAAAATAGAGCACCCTGGTTGGAAATATCTCTCTTAAAAAAATTTCTGCTAAAAATGTAAGTAATGTTTCTTTCAAATTACATTAAGTATACTTTAATCATTCTAAATTTCCTAAGATAACAAAAGAAAAAGGTGTAATTGATTTTTCATGATTTTTTAACTAACAAACTATGATCTTTCCGACAGAAATGTCGATAAGTTCGATTTTACGAAATATTTTGACTCGAAAAAAAACAAGATTTTTTAATAAAATTTTTAACATTTATAGGAAGGATTAAAAAATCTGAAAAAATATTCAGAAAATACTTTAGTCTTTCCTCTTTAATAACAACATAAATATTTAAACGTTAAAAATTGTTTTATCAATTTGGGGACCTTTTGTCGTCAAGGTATACCACTTTTTAGCGAAATATTGGACATACCTAATATACACATTTTGAAATTTCAGGTTTCCATTGAAGAAAGGTTAAGTTTAAAAGATCAGAGAGAGAAGATAGGACCAAAAGGACGTTTTCAACTTGGAAAGATGAAGTTAAAAATATAAAAAATCTACAATTTATGTAGAAAGATTAGACAGGTAGATTGAAAGATAGCAATGGCGGGGTTCTGCACATGTTGCCTCTACATCCGATGTTTTTGCACCAATGTCTTCCAGTAAAGAAACAACCAATGACTGTTTTCAGCCAAGGAGACATTCTAAGAGAGCTTACAGTCTTTAGATATGCCATCAAAAGTATGATGTATCTTCCAAAATTGGAGCATGGTTTGCTAATGCTTTTTTTATTAGACCTATCATATATGAACTTTCTTCGTCCAAGCCTTAACTTAACGTTCATTATCATTAAGTTAAATATAGAGAGGGAAAAATCTAGAGTAAAAATAACCACACATCAGAGGCATGTTCAGAACCATGAAAATACCATCTACATCGGTGTTAAATGCAGAGTTGATAAACACTTTGCAATACAAAGCAATTAAAACGAAAAATGCAAAAGAAAAAAAAAGAATACCAAAGAACCAGAGTGCCACATGACTTTTACCAGAGATGGAAACGGAAAGTAGATATCATATCCAAAGAATTATCTCTATCGTTGGTGCAACTGGTGTTCTTCCTGTAATGTAAATTGAATTAAGGCAGTTCTTTTGGATAATACCAGTACATATGACTTACAGCTCTGTAGAAAAAAATCATTAAAGAAAGTTGCACACCATTGGATGTTTAATTCATTAGAATGAGCTTCCCTTTGACGCTGTTTTAAGTACATTGATTGAACTAAAAGTAGCTCTACTACCTTTACTGTATAAACCCCTCCCTCAAGGGGGGTTGTAACATCTACTTATCATCTCACAGTTGCGTCTCTGTCTTTGGGCAGTGTGCATTCAGGGGAGACTCCGTCATAGGACAGAGTCGCAACTGAGAAAAATTATACAGAGAGGTGCCCAGCACTGGGGAACAGCTGCCGTGGGCCGCGCTACTTCATTGCACCAGAGAGAGGGATCGGTGCTCGCACCGAGGCTAGCGCAACCGACGGTTGCCGGGGCTGTGGGCAATTTTTGTTCCTGGCCCGGTTATACGCGCCCGGGTCTCTACCTTAAAAACTGACCCTGTGTCACAACTCGTCTTATTGGGTAGACAGAGTAAATACCTACTGCTTTTACTGGTCTTCTAGGGAAAACTTTGTGAAAATAATTAGCAGGATTTCCTCCACTAATAACAAAATAACCCACTAGATAATTTCTATCTTACTGCAGGATAATGGGAGATTTAACTGGTGATCAAAGACTTCCCTTAGAATATATAGCTGGAATTTCTCGATGTAAAGTGAACCCTAGAATTGATGCTTGGAAAACTGGGTATTTAAAACAAGCAAGATGGCTAACTTTAGCCATCAGGTTAATGAGTTTATGCATCAGAGATGCCTAACAACTAGAACTCTATGATAAATTGTATAGCCTTATCAATTTTTTATTGATATGTATGTATTTGGTGGCTTTGAAATTAAAAGTAATAATAAAATCGTTAACAACTTATCTATATCTTCAACATGATCCAGAGAATAAATCGTCAACTAAAATAGAGAATGTTCCATTACAATATGTTTTGTTTCAGTCTTAGCGAGCCACCAGAGACGAGATTAAAAAGAATTACATTCAACTCTGAAACGACACTTTGGTCAAATTTGATTAACCTCTTATAAAATTGAGTTTATGAACCTGCCCTTAGAGAAGTTTTTTCAAATAATGAACTGCAAGGGATTCTAATCAATGCAACAACACTGGGGTTACCTAATTTACCTGCACATTCACAGGGTGTGGAATGAGCAGTTAAATTAACTACAGAAGCTTCACAAATTGTATATGAACAAGAAGCAAATTACAAGTAAATTATTAATACATCAGTGTGCCATCAAATAAAACAATCATTTAATTCAAAGGGAATTTATACTGAACAATTTAATTATATTATGACGTAATATGTTTTACAGTATATTATATTTAGTGTAATTTTCAATAAAAAATTTAAATATAAAACAGTTTTTCTAATAATTTGTGCCTAGCAGATGATAGTGTTATATACACTTTTATTTTTTGTTTTTATTATAGAATATTGAATGATATAAGATCTTATTCATTGATTAGCCTTTTTTGTTATCATTTCATTTATCGAATATAGTAAAAAAATTGCATATTTTGCTTGTGATGATTTATAATTAGAATTCTGATTTGAATATATATTTCCATTCAATTTATCAAATAAAAAAATATGAACTTTATTTAGATTTATTCTTAAAATAGCAACATTTTGAACTCAGTTTATGAGCCAAATCCTACGGGACTTAGGTATTTCTGTATATTTATTACGGACGATTTTTAAACTTAAATGCTGAAGATTTTGTAAAACTTATTAATCTAATTTACGGTGCCAGTATTTATCACATCAAACCACAACTTTTGCATTGAGTGAAATTTTGATTTTGTAAAGAAGTGAAAAATTCATCTATCCATAATATATGTGCACCCGATACTATATATATATATATATATATATATATATATATATATATATATATATATATATATATATACGAACAATAAATCAATTAAATGAACAAGTAATTACAATTGTACGTGACAACAAGACCAATCAATCTTTTAAAAAGATTTGACACTGTTTTAATAAGCCTTGCGTAACTAAAAATGGCTTAGATTTGTATTATGTCCACCGTTTAAAAATATTTAGAATAATTGAATTACAAAACCTACTTCTGAATTACTGTTTTATTCTGAGAACAAAATTTAAATGATAGTAAAATGGGAAATTGTAAAAGGTCTTTTGGATATGAAAAAAACTCAATTTGTTAAGATGTCGAAATTTACTAATGTAGCAGTTTACCTGTAACCTTTTGAGTGACAAAATGTTTCACGTTGTTTAAAATCATTTGTTATCAAATAGTAGCTGCCATTAAAACACACCCATTATTAAATGGGGAAGAAACTGCAGAAGCAATTAATTTTATTGAAAAAATTAAAAATCTTTTGAAAGTTTTCATTGTCAAAGAAATATATGATGACACTAAGAAACATGATCCACTGAAAAAGCCATATCAGATTTAGGTGATGAACATTTGTTATTTCTTTTTAATTCCGGAAAAACGACAAAAAGAATGGAAGGAAAGCAAGCAAACGAAATAAAAGCATAAGCACGAGATACAAGTTTAGCCATTGCACATACATGTAATAGTTTAATTGATGTTTTTAGATATTTGCTAAACGGTTGGTTTATTTTGTTATGCTATGTGCAATTATCACAGAATATTTGGAAAATTAAGATAATGTTCCCTGGGGTAGATATTCTATAAAAGCTTCAAATGTTATTGAAAAACTAAACTAATTCTTAAATGAAATATTGATGTCAAAGAATACAGCTTTGATACAGGTTATAATTGCTGAAAGGAGATGAAATATGATGCCAAACATTTGATAACTTACCAGAGTTTGAAAGCAGGATGCCTAAAGATATTAAAATGTCATATATGTACATAGCAGGCTATGTTACAAAAAGATTGTCCCACAGAAGAGGACATATTTTGTATTTTAATTTTCCTGAATATGGACATTTTTGAAAGAATTAGATTGTTGTAATTTAAAAACATCTATTGGAAACCACAGTTCAGTGGGTGTTTTTTCTGTTTGATGTGTTCTTCAACTGAATACTTGCAGAAATTCTTATTAAAAAATCTTTATGTTAGTTTCTGATATGTATCACTGAAATATGAAAAGAGAGCACAAGTTTATATTGTCAAATATATTTTTTGAAAAAATATTGTTTGTTTGATTCACCTAAGACAAATAAAGAACTAGAACTGAAAGATTTAAATTATCTTAACATTTTATTTATATGATAAAAAAGATAATACAGTTCTCTTTAAGACTACACAATAATATTAAAAATCATATTTTTCAAGTAGTAAACTATATATATAAACTTATTAAATATTCATATTTAGCAGATATATTTATTTATTTTCAATCTCTCCACTTTTTACTTATATTAAATTGGTTAACACCCCAAATAAACTGCTAATTCATTTTGGCGGATTTGTTCGTGAACTCGCTGAGGAAACAATGCATAGGCACGACGTGTTAAATTACGTTGTCAGTGGCTATAGATCTGACCAAAGACGGTGGGAGGATATGGGAGAAGGTAAGGAATAGATAAGAAAGTTTTATGTACTAAGAGACATTAAAACGAAAAGGGTTCATACCAAAAACCTGTGAAAAGAATTGAGGATTTAATGAACACATAAATGACTTTAATTTTATGTCGAGCAATTTGAAGAATGGAAAAGTGACCCAGACTTAGGGGGGGGGGAATGTTGATTGACACAGAGCTGCAAATGCAGGCTGGAAAGCGAAAAAGTAGATTTTGTACACGACTGAATTTGGAACTGAGTTCTGCTAGAAGGAAAATAGTCTAATGCGCAGATAAGACATCAAAATGAATGGAAGAGGAGGCTGAAGAGGTCGGTGAGAGAGGATAATAAAAGATAAGATGGTGAGAAGGGAATCCCCCAAAGTTATGACGTAAGCCGGAGGGGATTCACCGAAATGCTCCTACCTCGCCATACCCCGTGCCAGTTTGGGCGAATATCCATAAATACAAATGTGTGAAGCGAATTCGGTAGACGAGTCAGAGACGAGAAACGAGACGGCAGAGAGCTTGTTCCAGTCACCGGTCGTGATACACCCCACGTGATTGCCTGCCGAAGAGAACCCTCCTATTCCAACCTGATGCCGAACCTTACCAACAACAGCGAACCAGATTTTGCCAGGTGAAAAGCAATATCACTTCCAATTTAGACGTGGGTTTGGCTGATAATTAATTTCATGCGAACCCTGATATAAGCCAATTAGTGTACGGATGTCTGATATATAAATAGTATTAACTTTTGTTCAATTTATTCTAGTGTTATTTTTTCCTGTACATCATCGCTCTGCTTGGAGATATCTGCGACGATTCGATCTTAGCTGCCTTATGATCAACCTTAAATTACAACGTGGGATAAGGTTATCACGGGATGGAGCGGTCTCTTCAGCAACCAGACGCGGTGTTTGAAGTCTTGGACGACAGGGAGAATGTTGCACGATTACATGTCTGTATGTCTCAAGAATATTTTCGTCAGTTGTTTTCAAATTTTTAAATGATCTTGGATCCCTGACATTATGAAGTGGATGTTGTAAAAAGAAACATTCGGTAATTTTTGGATGTACTGTATAAATACGACCAAATACATCACTACATTTAATAAAAGGTTCAGTTTCTTCTGTGGAATTTTCCAGATTTGCATGTGTAATGTTTAAAAACTTCAGGATAGAGAATTATGTTGACAAAGTCAACTACATTGCATACGTTTTAAAGAATGTCATTAGGGTAGTGTTCACATTCGGAATTCACTAGGCATAAGAAAGTATGAAGTTTTGGAATACTGCGTTTTATCTCTGTGGAGATTTCTCGCTGGACCACTGAAATTAATTACAAAATAATTCAACAACCATTAATATGACTATGATGATGAATATTAATTTGAAATATGACCAGATAAATCAACTTTGACGTCGAAAAAATTCCGACAATACAACAACACAGAACTGGATAAAAAATGAGTAATATGAAATTATGAGAAATTTGACATGACGACAAATAAACATTATTGAACTGGCAGTAACCACTCCATTGAAAACCAGACGTTTGTGATCGATCTTGTTTTTTTATATTTTACTTATTTCTTTATTTTTTTTTATTCTTGTAAATGTGGTATAGCGTATCCTATATATAAATGTCTGACCTGTTGGAACTAATGAAGGGCACTTTCTTAACATTTGCCAGGGAAATAGCGATAGAATAGCAATTTTGATTTTGTATAGAGACTTGCTACAGTGAAGAAAAAAACAAAAACAAGTCATTAACCAAGAACAAACGTGTAAACAATTTTAGATTTGTTGACATTACCGCCCCCACTTAGGTCCACCTTTCAACAGTACGTTGCATGATGGTCTTTCAGAGGCTGTCATGTCGTGTGACGTAGACAAACGATTTTCCGACGCTTAATCCTGGCGAGGAAGGATTCTTGTTGGCCCACGAGACTTTGGACCTTGCTTCATACATAATCATTTGTTTTGTGCTCTCAGTAGACTATGCGGAGGAGGAGGTTTCTCAAGCATTTCTTCTCAGACGTCTGGATCTTTTTTTCCTTCCTCAACCAAGACTGTCAAAGTCTCACACCCGTAGAGGAGGATGGATACGACCAGCGATTTGTAGTGTTTGGAATTAGCATGAAGGTTAATGTTGCTCAGTCATATTCTTTCCGGACTGGCTATCGCTGTTGTAGCAATGGCAATTCGTGAGCTGATTTCTGTGTTGCAGGTTCCATCATTTGACAGGGTTGTTCCCAAGTATTTACAGCTGGAAACTTTTTTCTTTCATGGTTCGCCGTCCATGCTGACATTGTACTGGTGTTGCTTGCTCTATTCACCATTATTTTGGAATTCTCGGTGTTGAGCAGCATTCCATAAGCGACACTTCTTTCAACGTGTTTGTCTCAGGTTTTACAGCTCACTGTTACTGACTACCTTAATCAATTATACTACAAACATGTATAGAAACAAACCTGACCATATAAAATAAGTTCCGTTAAGTGGTAGACTTTGGAAGCAGTCACTCAACAATAAAGCCTGAAAAAAAAAAACAATAGCTCATTTATAATAACAGAATTGTACAAACCATGTTGTCCATCTTTAATTGATTTTGAAAAGTAAATTAGTACGGTAATGACTTACCGCTTGTATGTTTGTCTGTTAGGGAGGCTAACCAATCCATATTCCTGATGACTAACTAGGCATATTTGTGTTTGTTCAACACCCAAGTAGCCCACCTGCGGTTTATACAGCAACTATACAGAGTGGACCTTATTTGGAGTGATGAACAGTCTGAACAAGCCAAGTACACTCAAACACTAGGTCACGATGACTTGCGGCTTCGTGCTAGCTGAACCAACGAAGGCTGCCAAATAATTCCGTTTACTTAGTTTCAACCACAAGGCCTGGGTGAAAATCGGGGTATGGTTGGCAGGCACTTTCAATAGCTGCCGCACGCTAGGGTCGCCTGTACAACGATTCAGTTCCTGAAGGTTTGTATCAGCCATGCTGATGGAATGCCGAAAGGGGTATCTCAGATGATAAAAAGAGAGAAGTTTGGTTTTGGAGGCGTTAAAATTAACAAGCCATCCTTTGCCCCATTTAACGATGGACATAAAATAATATAATCACAGAAATTAAATACAGAAAAATACAAATATAATTATACATAAAATAAAATAAATAAGCAAAACCAAACAAAGTAAAAATAAGCATAAAAGAAAATAAATGTACAAATATTAAATATACAAAACTATATGTGTAAGTATGTATGAGTGTGTGTATGCATGTATATACATATAAATATATACATATTCACGCAGCACGCAAGCAACTACAAACGAAAACACATAACATTCCATAATTAATACCTTAATATATAAGATAAAAGCAATATATATATATATATATATATATAAGATATGCATATATATATATATATGAGATGTATATAAATATAAATATATATAATATGTATATGTATGAGATATATATAGATAGATATGATATATATCTATATATGATATATATACGCATATATATGATATAACAATATGTATCGTATACATATGATATATATATATATATATATATATATATATATATATATATATATATATATATATATATATATATAATATGTATAACTATGTCATATTTACATATACAACATGTATATATATATATATATATATATATATATATATATAAAAATAAAAATGGAAAATAATAAATAGAACAAGAACTTGTAAAACCTGGGATGACCCATCCCCTTTATGCCTACATATGATGCCTACACATAATTAAGTTTCTAAATAATGAAAAGTTATTAAACCATAGGCAGGAGTTAACGGTTTTTTGCCGATATCAACAAATTTTCGCATTAAATAATTAACATAAAAAAATAGATAAACAAATAAATTCCATAGTTTCATAAACATTTACCCCAACAATTAAATAGAAAATCCCTTTGTGAAGTCGTCAAAAAACAAATTGTATTCCAGTCCAACACGTTTGCATAGGAAATAAACATTTGAATAAACAAATAAATAAAGAGATTAATAAATAGATAATAATAAAACAGAATCCTCTCGACGCTTAACAACCTGCCGTAGCACCATAAAATATCTTCCGCTTTAAACTAACTAGACGGTGACCGCCAACACCAGATTTGAAATAGACACCCCACCATAACCTGACATAAACTTTCCGAAGGTGACAGGTCTGTAGATACGAACTTACTCTTCGACCACCCAACCAAGATGGCCGCCCTAAGCCGTTTTCATAGTAATTAATGTTGCAAGAGACCGTACTTATAAACACACTCAAACCACAAGATAGCTTATTCCTAAATTTTCGCTTGAGGATGAAACGGGATTCGACACCTTAATTCAACTTAATTTCAATAATTATATTGAGGGTTTCGGCTCTCGTTTTTGAAACGTGAGAACTCTTATGTAACGATGAAATCATATTTTTTAATATATATATATATCATATATTTACGTATATATATATATATATATATATATATATATATGCATAAAATATGTATATAAATATGTATATATATATTATATATATATGGATATCATATATATGATAAACATATATTACATATATATAGTTATATGAGATATACATATATGAGCTATATATATGATATATGTATGAGTTATGTCTTTATATGGTATATATATATATATATATATATATATATATATATATATATATATATGAAAAATCATGTGATTGTAGAAACCTATCGCACCCGGTCGGAAGTTACTGCCGGCAACTCAAACGGCTGAAAGCGTCACCACGGAAAACTGAACGAACGCCATTAATTTCCGGTGACTCAGAGTTTTCAGACATCAAAACACAAAAATACAAAAACAAAACGAAACATAACATACACAACTAAAATAATGAAGGAAACTAATTCATATACACATGGGGCCTAAATGAAACCCATGTGTACATTCAAAAGTAGAAGGTAATTTTTAGCCAATAACCAAAAGACATTGTTAACTAAGCTACGATGCTGACCCCGGCCGACATAAACACTGCCGATTTTTTTTCCACCAAATAACTTGGATCCGGGATAATCGCATAAAAGAACTGAAATATCTGCTGTCTATAAGTCAGTATGCGGACCTAGACGTAGAGGTTCCGCAGAACTTTCCACTTGCTCAAAGGGTTCTAACAGTAATTAGAACCGGAACTGGTGCAAAACAAATATGGGCCATCAGCGCTTACAAGATGCCCTTACCGATAGCCATTGTAGAAAACGAGCAACTCTGAGGCAATTTTGTGCAGGGAGGGTCCCCATTTTAGTTCACCCATCCCTGTACAGGGCTCTTAAACTGACATTTCCCTGGGATATCGGCGGAATCTCTCAAGACGGCTCTATCAAGAATGAGATGGGAGAGGCTGTCGGTATCCTCACCCCAGCCATGTTCAAACCAGTATGACAACACTAATCGGTTTTCATTATGGCTCTTTGGTTAGCAAGTTTGAATGTCCGAGGCCTGAGGTCGGAGTCTCGAAGGGTTAGACTCGTTCGCGATCTTCAGCGCCTCGGGGTGGATATATGTTGCGTGCAGGAAACCCGTTTTTTATCTCGCGATTATGAAGACATTCTGTCTAAGGGGTTCGACCTCTTTTCAGCATGTTTTGATGGGCGCTCAAGGGGTGTTTCCTGGCTGGTGAGCAACTCTCTGGACGCGGTGTGTGCTCTTGTCTTCGTGGATCCGGCGGGCAGGCTTTGCGTGCTGGATATTACCATAAAGGATAAGGCTCTTCGTCTTATTGGGGTTTATGCGCCCAATGACCATGTGCAGCGGTCTGGGTTTTTTTTGACAGATCGAGCCGTTTCTGACGACTTCTCGTTCGGTAGTTCTAGCGGGTGATTGGAATGCCGTCCTTGATCCCGATATAGATCGTATAGGGCAAAAACCGGGTACTAACAATCCGGATGTGAAACCGTTTCGAGGCTTTATCGACGCGTTTGATCTCGTCGATAAGTATCGAAATGAACACCCCTGGGAGGTAGCATGGACTTGGACTAGGGGCGGCAGCTCGGTGGTTAGCGCAAGCTACATCGACCGAGTTCTAGTTAAGAGAGTCGAAGTAGGGCTCTTAGAATGTCCAAGTTTCCATTTTATAGTTTACTCGGATCATAGGCTTGTCCGGGTCCGGGTAAACTTAGATAAGCCTAGGGTTAAGATGGCTGGGTATTGGAAATTGAACTCATCATTATTTGGTGAGCAAGATTTCCGGGACCAGCTTTTACTAATGCTACAGCGGGAATTGTCGGGGGCTGTGGTTGGGAATAGATGGTGGGATTTCTAAAATCCAAACTTAGGTCTTTTGCTGCTGATTTTAGTCGACGACTCAACCTAGCAAGGCTAGCAGCGCAAAAGTCTCTAGAGGCAAAAGTTGATCGGGCGATTAAATCCCGTGATAGTGGGGACATAGCCTTAGTTAAGGCGGAGCTGGCCTCCTTGCTTATCAAGAAGGATCAAGCTCTGGTAGTTAGGGCTAGGATAAAAAGAATGTCTTGCGAGGCTACGAATAAGGCCGCTTCATTGCGTTCAGAGGAACTTCGTAGGGCAACTAGTCGGCATATCGCGAGCATCACATTGCCGGATAAGCGGACGGTGACTACAGACGTGGGCATTTGCGAGGCTTTTCCAGACTACTTTCAGGAGTTTTTTACCAGGGAGCCCAGTCTGAGCACTGCTCAGTTCGATGCCTATTTGGCCGACTTTCCCCGCCTTGAGGCGGCTGGGTACGAGGGGCCCATAACAGAGTCTGAGATCTGGGATGCGCTGAAACAGGTAGGCCTTGACAAGACTCCGGGATTAGATGGTCTTCCCTATGAAATATACTTGAGGCAGTCGCCCGTCTTTGTCCCCTTGCTGGCACTGATTTACAACGACTGGTTTAAGCAGGGGTCTATTCCTCAACGCTTCACCAGGGGTGTGATCAAGTTGCTTCGCAAGAAGAAAGACGGTGGGGATGGGGTATATAATTATCGGCCTTTGACGATGTTAAATACAGAGTTGAAGATTTTAGCCAAGGTCTTAGCTGACCGTTTGCAGGTTGTCCTCTCTAGTCTGATTGGTCCCGAGCAGACTTGTTCTGTGAAGGGCAGGACTATTCAGGACAACCTTAATATGGTTCGCTTGATCATTGAGAAAGTCGACAGTGATGCCGCGCTGATCAATTTGGATCAGTCCAAGGCTTTCGATAGGGTTGACCATCGGTTTCTGGAGGCTGTTCTTTCGGCCGCCGGTTTCGGGCCGCACTTTCGCACTTGGATCCGACTGCTGTATGCGTCCCCGGGTGCGCTGGTAGAAGTGAATGGGGTAAGATCGAAACCTTTCATGTTGTCTCGCTCTATTCGTCAAGGTTGTCCTCTGTCTCCATTGCTGTACGTTCTTGCGTTGGAACCTTTCATGCGTAAGTTGAAGACAAATCCGGTCCTTCGCGGAATTTCCCTACCTGGTGCTACCACCTCGGCCAGGTACTCCGTCTATGCTGATGACGTTTCGGTTCTAGTGTCGAGTAGGGCCGAAATTAACGAAGTCAGCAAAGAAATCAACGGTTATGAGATGGTGACAGGGGCCAAGATCAACCGCGATAAGTCTGTTGGCTTGCGGTTGGGTTCGTGGAAGGGAGTTTCTCTTCCCGGACCTTTCCTCTGGACGGACGGGCCGGTCAAGATACTCGGTATCTGGTTCGGTCCCGACCTCCTGTTGGAAATGAATTGGTCGGAGGTGCGGGAGAAGGCCGAGATTACAGTACGTCTGTGGACTCGGAGGAATCTTTCCTTGAAGGGGAGGGCGGAAGTATGTGCTACGCACATCTACCCGATTCTCCTTTACCGACTCTCCGTGCTTCCACTCCCGTCTAGCACTTTACTGGCGTTTGTAAGGCTTTTGTTCTCTTTCTTGTGGAGAGGCAAGGCTGCCATGGTTAGTTGCGAGATCTGTTACCTCCATCCCTCTGATGGCGGTCTGGGGATGCCTTGCGTTGAGACTCGTCAACATACGCTTCGCATTTCATACCTAGACAGGATGTGTATGCAAGTGGATGAGAACGGCGAATTCTGGAAGGAAGACGTCCATAAACATTTTCCATCCTTGAGAAATGTCGCTCGTGTGAGGAGGAGGCCGCTCGTACTCCTGGAGGCGAGGGCTCTTTCTATCGCGAATGTCGGATTGCCCTCAAGCGACTCTTACGGGCGAAGGATGGCCTCTCCGACGTCCAGCCGTTGTCCCGTAAGGCATTATATCAGGTGTTAGTTAGGGGGAACGTTCAAGATAGTTTGATAGGCGAGCTCGGTCTGACGAAGCGGGAGGCTCGCTGCATATGGCCTTGGGCGCCCGGGTTGAAATGTCTCACTAACCCTGAGGCATCACTCACCTGGCTGGTGATTCGAAGGGCCCTCTGGGTCGCCAAAAGACTTCGCTCAGCGGGTTTGGCAAAGTCGCCAAACTGCGTTCGCTGCAGTGGGGAGGTGGAGACCCTAGGTCACGCCTTCTTTCATTGTAGTGTTGTAGTTCCGCTGTGCAAGTTTGTTGAAGACATCATGGTTCGCATGCTGCGCGGAAAGTTTTTTGTCCTCGAGGCCAGTTCCGTCTGTAGCAATATAGTACCGCCGTTGACTAAGGCTGAGCACTATGTGTTCCTTTGCTTACTGGGGGTTATGCGAGTCGTGATATGGACGACGCGACAGAAGGAATTCCATGGGGACGAGAAGTTTACCTCTTCCCAACTGATCTTGTTCTTTAAGCATCAGCTTAAAGTCAAGATCAGGACGGAAAGGAGGCGACTCCATCCATTGGAATTTGGCGAAAGGTGGGTGAGTCTTGCGCGTCTCTGCAGAGTGAAAGGTGCTGACTTAGAGTGGCATTTTGATGCCGGTTAGGAGGATATTGTTTTTGCTGGGTTGAACATTGGCAACCCACCCCTTAATAGGTTAGTGTAGGTTGTTTTGTTGTTTTAGTTGTTTTTTTTGTTTTTTTTCTCTCCCGTTATTAAACTTAGCTAGGTTGTGTATGCGCATTGGCCCCTTTTATTTTTCGTCCCTATTTGTTTTTCTTTGAGTTTAATTCCCCATCCCTCCCATCGTTAGGTGGCTAGTGTCGTCAGTTCTCTGGTGGATGCGGGGCGACTTTCGTTTCGGGTATGTTGTTTCGTGACTGTTTTTGTGTTTGGATGAGCGTGTGTTTGAGTGAATGGTTGGGATGCACAAAAGTTTTATTTCTTTCCAAGTCCCGCATTGATTTCGTCCAGGGAACTGATGTTACTGCTACATTTAGTTGCTTTGTGGGGGTTTTATTACTAACAAAAATTTTGTTTAGTTTCTTGTATATAGTTCTTATACATTTGTAATTACTCATTGGGGTTTTTAAATTATTTTTTATTCCCCCCCCCATAAACATTGAGCTGTATATATGGGGACTAGTTAGGACATCATGGAGTTTTTGAGGTATTATGGTGTTTGAGGTAAGAATGGTAAGGTAAGAATGAGTCGTTTTGGTGAAAGGAATATTGTTAGTATGTTTGGGTCAGTGATTGCGGTAGCTAAGTTTAAACCCTAAGACAGAAGAAGACCAGCCTTTTCCCCCCTTTCCCCTTTTCGGCCTTGTGCCACACTTGTACCTTTGTACAATAAATATTAACTTGGATCCGGGTTTCAGAGCGATACGCTCCCCACACTGCTGACCACAAGCAGCCAGGTCGAGCCCAGCAGCAGCAATCAGCTGCTCCCAGTCCTGGTTGCCAAACTCAGCAGCCCACATACATTCTTATGCGATAGTCCATTTTAGGACGGCCTAACCACATGCGATAGTCCTTCTGGATAATACCAAGCTGCATCCCTGGTAACTGTCACCCTAAGGACGAACAGGTTGCTTCAGCACTGCCTTGTCTGCCTCTGGTCTGCTGCCCTGAAACAAGACGATCTTTCGATTGGCACTCCTCGACTTCATATCGATTACTCAAACACAATACCTGTACATACTTTTGCCAAATTGTTGAATGAAACTTGGCTTTGATCTAAAACCCTCGCTTTTGTTATCCTTGCTTCGATCGTATTATCCAATATAAATTTTTATGTTTGCGACGTTGATAGCACCTGCTTGACCGTCCCGCAACAAACCCTAATGACTGCCCGTTAGAAAACAGATGCCTCACTAAATCCGTGGTATACCAATGTACCATCTCATCCATGGAGAGTCCTAAAACTGATAGGATATACATTGGGTCAACAAAGAATAATTTTAAAATTAGATGGAGACAAAACAAAAGATCCTTCAACAACATCCAAAATAGAAATCAGTGTTGTGGTGGGATCCACCTAATCTGCATAGGTGACTACCAACTATATAAATAATGGTTGATACCGGAAGAGAAGAGAAGTGGAATCACGAGATCCAACGTCCGTCTTGTTATTCCTTTTCTCTTTTTTGTAGACCGCAGACCGACTGCTCTTTTGCCCGAATTCTGTTTCGCATTGTAGTTGACTGCTGACCGACTGCTCGTTTGCCCGAATTCTGTGTTGCATTGTATTTGGTTAAGTTTGTTTTTTATTATTTCATTTTGACTGTTTCAGGAAAAAAAAGAAAAAAAGAAAAAAAAAAAAAAAGTCCTTTTGATTTTTGCTTCTCTCCATTTTTTATTTTTACCCCCCTCTTTTAATTTCTGTTATTTTTTCTTTTTATTTCAGTTTTCCAATTTTCCCCCTTTAATTTTTGTTTTCCTTTTAATTTTCTTTTTACCCCCGGTAATTCTTTGTTTTTTATTTTTTACCCCTTTTTAATTTGCAGGCTTTTTCTTTTTATTCTAGTTTCTCGTTTTATTTTCCTTCCAACCTTTAATTTTTGTTTTTCATTTCCACGCTTTTTCTTTTTAGCCTCCGTTAAAATTTTCATTTTCCTTTAATTTCTGATTTTCGCGTTTATTAATTTTAATTTCTGTTTTCGTTCCTAACCTTACGTTTTCCGTGTTTTTCGTTTTATAATTTGTTTGTACTAATTTCGTTTTGTAATCCTTGTATTGTATAATTTAATTGTTTATTTTTCTTTTGTTTATCGGTTCGACTCGCTTTTCTGTGGGTCGGCCATTTTGAATTTTTGTTTCTAGCTTTGGTTGTCGTCGAAAGTTACGTATTTTCTTTTGTTTATTCTTTTCGACTAGTGTCGGCCATTTTGTTTTTTTGTTAATAGCTCCGGCTATTTGCCGAAGTTTATTATTGTCTTTGTTTACCTTGTTTTGAACCGTTTTCTTTGTATTATTTAATTTTTCTTTGAACTTTTTTGTCTAATTTCCCCCCCCCCCTTTTTTATTTTTTTTTTGCGCCTTTTGGCGTTATTCGTTCTTTTTTGTTTCGCCTTTAGGCGAAATTTAGTAAATATCCCTCCCCCTTTTCCTCCACTCCCGACCCTCCCCTTTACTTCATCATGGAGAAGAAGGAAAAAAAAAGCCCCTTCTTTCCTGATCACAAAGAAAAAAACTTCCACCCTGGCTTCCATCAAAAAATCGGTTAGGAAGCACCTTTTTAACCCGAAAAAAGACCCCCCAGACAAAGATAATCCCAATGAATATCCTGCCCTGCCACGAACCCCTACTAATGAGGAGATTGTGGACGTCCTGAAGAAGGCGGCCAAAGCCAGGATAGCTAAAGAAATCCTGGAAAAGGAAAAAAGTCAAGAAAAGCCGAAAGTTAGTACCGAGGTCGGGGATTCGCCCTCTTGTTGGAAGTCCCCTCCGAATTGTATTATCGACATCGCGGAGTTCCTGGAGCGTGCCAAGAGTTACGCTCACCTCGTGGTGAAAGACGGGCTCTTGGAGGATCCAGTGGAACTGAAGAGAGTCGAGAAAAGAATAGTGTCTGTTTTTGTCGTCGACAAGCGTTCGCGCAAAATTTGTCGTTCGACTAAAGACACAGTGTTTAAAGCACTGGAGTCCCTGGGGTTCAAACCCCTAAGAATTGTCAAGGGCAAGGGTTTCTTCATGTGGGACGTGCTGCTGCCCACTGCAGAAGACTGCGTGAGAGCCACCCGGAGAGAATTAATCACCAAAGATCTCATCCTCCGAACAGAGTACGAGGGTCGGCGAAGGACCAGGGTGGCAGTGTACGAGGTCCCTCCTCAGGTTATCGGGGAACACCTCGCGGCTTTCCTGGCCCAATACGGGGAAATATTGGCCGCTTCCTGCGATAGCCTGACCGGGGGATGGAGCTTTGATATGATGCTCGATGGTAAGGCCTTCAGCTCCGTCCCCAACTGGATTGACGTCGGTGACCTGAAGCTGCCGGTCATCGTGACCGGTCGTAAACCAGCCTGCTGGAAGTGTGGAGTGACTGGTCATCTCTCCTCTTCCTGCCCAGAGAAGAAGGCCTCTGGAACTCAGGTCACAAAAGACCAAACTCCCCCTCTGACCGAGTCTGCAAAATCCGCCGCGCCTGTAATGGGCATGCCAGCTGCCGGGACCGGAGAGGTTGTTCCCCCGGTTGGGTCACCATCCAAGCCCCCATCCCCCGAAGAGCCCTCTTCCGCCGCTCCTGTGGCTAAGAAGGGGGAAGAAGGGGAATGGCAGGTAGTTGGCAGGGTCAGAGGGAAGCGTCAGCCAGCGGGTCCTCAGTCCCCTGAAGCCTCGGGGACTAAAGACACACACAGTCCCACTCCCTCTATCAACAGCAAGGGCGACGCCCCGACCTCCACTCTTTCAATTGAAGAGCAGAGGCTAAAATACGAGCCGAGCCACGAAAAAGCGGAGAAACTAAAAAAACTCAAAAAACATCTGGACGACCAAAAAAAAACCACAAAATCTCCTCCAAAAAAAAACATCCCCTTACAGTCACCTAAATTAATTTCCCCCATCAAATCTCCCCCGAAGAAGAAGGCCACCCTTTGTGTATCCTCCATCCCCATGCCTCCCACTTCAACCCCTCTCTCCAGAGTGAAGCCTTCTCCTGCTATGCCGTCCACCTCCCATGCCCAATCCCAAATCCCGCTCAGTAGAGATCCCAGTCCCTTTAGACAACCCTGCACTCCTTGCCACACTCCCAGTCCTTCTCCCACTAAAACCTCTCAGATGTTACCACCGGTCACCAAAAGGCCCCGAAGCCCCACTCAAGATCCCGGCGAAAAGAAAAAAAAACCAAAGGGCATTTTCAATCATGGATTGGACATTTGTAAGATCTCCCCTAGGCAGGCGGAAAAAGCTAGGGATTATGGGAACCGTTTCCAGATGCCCAGCGGGTTTTAACCGTGGTGGGCGTGGACACGGGAGCAAAACAGATTTGGGACATGTTGGACGAGGCCATATCCTCGTTCAACATGAGCCCGCCCATTGCTATCATTCAGAGCGACAAGCTCCGGAAAATGAACTCATTTTGCGCAGGGAGGGTCCCAATTTTTGTTCACCCCTCCCTCTATAGGGCTCTTAAAATTACTTTCCCGTGGGATATCGGCGGGATCTCCCAGGACGGTAACATCAACACTGAGATGGGCCATGGGTCTATGGGAGATGCGGTCGGTATCCTCACCCCGGCCATGTTCAAAACAGGTAAGCAACCCTAATCAGTTTTCACTATGGCTCTCTGGTTGGCTACTTTAAATGTCCGGGGCCTGAGGTCGGAGTCTCGCAGGGCGAGGCTCTCTCGCGACCTTCAGCGCCTCGGGGTTAATATCTGTTGTGTGCAAGAGACCCGGTTTTCTTCTCATGATCGTGAGGATGTGCTGTCTAAGGGGTTCGCCCTTTATTCAGCATGTTTTGATGGTCGTTCGAGGGGTGTCTCTTGGCTAGTGAGCAGGTCTTTAGACGCTGCATGTACTCTTGTTTTCGCAGATCCGGCGGGCAGGCTTTGTGTGCTGGACGTTACCATAAAAGGTAAGGCTTTACGTCTCATCGGCGTTTATGCGCCTAATACCCATGCTGAGCGACCTGGTCTGTTTCGGCAGATCGAGCCGTTTTTGACGACATCTCGTCGGGTAGTTTTAGCGGGCGATTGGAATGCCGTCCTTGAGCCCGATATAGATCGTATAGGGAAAAAACGGGGTACTAACAATCCTGATGTGAAACCATTTCGGGACTTTATCGGCGGGTTTGATCTCGTCGATAAGTACCGGAATGAGCATCCTCGGGAGGTAGCATGGACTTGGACTAATAGTGGCAACTCGGCTCCTGGGACGCTTGCGAGCTACCTCGACCGGGTCTTAGTTAAGAGAGTCGATGTAGGGCTCTTAGGGTGTCCAAGTTTCCATTACATAGTTTATTCGGATCATAGGCTTGTCCGGGTCCGGGTAAACTTAGATAAGCCTAAGGTTAGGTTGGCTGGTTACTGGAAATTCAACTGTTCACTTTTTGGTGAGCAGGGATTTCGGGACCAGCTGGTACTAATGATACAACGGGAATTGTCGGGAGCGGTTTTCGGGAACGCCTGGTGGGGTAAACTTAAATCCAAAATTAGAACGTTTGCTGCCGATTTTAGTCGTCGACTCAATCGAGATAGATTAGCGGCGCAAACTGCTTTAGAAGAAAAAGTTGATCGGGCCGTGAAATCCCGTGTTAGTGGGGATGTAGCCTTAGCTAAGGCAGAGTTGGCCTCCTTGCTTATCAAGAAGGATCAAGCTCTGGTAGTTAGGGCTAGGTTAAAAAGAATGTCCTCTGAGGCGACGAATATGGCCGCTGAATTGCGTGCAGAGGAGAGTAGGAGTGCGTCTCGACGACATATCGCGTGCGTCACATTACCGGATAATCGGACCGTGAATACAAACGCGGGCATATGTGAGGTCTTTCGAGATTACTTTCAGGATCTTTTCACCAGGGAGCCCGGTCTGAGCTCTGCTCAGTTCGACTCCTATTTAGCCGACTTTCCCTGCCTCGAGGCAGCTGAAGCGGCTGGGTGCGAGGGTCCCATAACAGAGTCCGAGATCTGGGATGCGCTGAAGCAGGTTGGCCTGGATAAGTCTCCGGGACTCGATGGTCTTCCCTACGAAGTGTACTTGAGGCTGTCGCCCGTTTTTGTTCCTTTGCTGGAGCTGATTTTCAACCACTGGATGAAGCAGGGGTCTATACCCCAACGCTTCACCAGGGGTGTGATCAAGTTGCTGCGTAAGGACAAGAACGGTGGGGATGGGTTAGGGAACTTTCGCCCTTTAACAATGTTAAACACGGAGTTAAAGATTTTGGCGAAGATCTTAGCCAACCGTTTGCAGCTTGTCCTGTCTAGTCTGATTGGTCCCGAGCAGACTTGTGCTGTGAAGGGCAGGACTATTCAGGATAACCTGCATATGGTACGCTTGATCTTAGAACAAGTCGACGGTGAAGCCGCGCTGATCAATTTAGATCAGTCCAAGGCCTTCGATAGGGTTGACCATCGTTTTCTGGAGGCTGTCCTTTCGGCGGCCGGTTTCGGAGCCGACTTTCGCTCCTGGATCCGACTCTTGTATGCGACCCCCGGTGCGCTGGTGGAAGTGAATGGAGTAAGATCGAAGCCTTTCGTATTGTCTCGCTCTATTCGTCAGGGTTGTCCGCTCTCGCCTTTGCTGTACGTTCTTGCGTTGGAACCCTTCCTTCGTAAGTTAAAGGCGAATCCGGTCCTGCGTGGAATATCTCTGCCTGGGGCCACCACCTCAGCAAGGTATTCTGCCTATGCTGACGACGTTTCGGTTCTTGTGTCGAGCAGAGCCGAGATTGACGAAGTCAGCAAAGTGGTCAGTGGTTATGAGATGGTGACAGGGGCCAAGATCAATCGCGATAAGTCTGTGGGCTTGCGATTGGGTGCGTGGAAGGGAGTTTCTCTTCCCGGACCTTTCCTCTGGACGGATGGGCCGATCAAGATACTCGGCGTCTGGTTCGGTCCGGATCTCCAGTTGGAAATGAATTGGTCGGAGGTACGAGGGAAGGCCGAGATCGCGGTTGGTCTGTGGTCTCGGAGGAGGCTTTCCCTGAAGGGAAGGGCGGAAGTATGTGTTTCTCACATATATCCTATTCTCGTGTACCGACTCTCTGTACTTCCACTTCCGTTTACCGCACTAAGTTTATTAGTAAGGCTCTTGTTCTCTTTCTTGTGGAGAGGCAAGGCCGCTATGGTATCTCGCAAGATCTGTTGCCTTCATACCGCTGAGGGCGGCCTGGGAATGCCAAGCATTGAGATTCGTCAACATATGCTTCGCATTGCATTCCTGGACCGATTGTGTCGCGAACCGGACGAGGTGGGAGCCTTCTGGAAGGAAGATGCCCGGAAAAATTTCCCGTCCCTGAGAAGTGTGCACTCGTGCGAGGGGGAGGCCCGCCGTAGACCCCGAGCCGAAAGCTCCTTCTATCACGAATGTCGTCGCGCTCTGAAATGCCTCTTACGGGCGTCGAAAGGCCTCTCCAACGTCCAGGCGTTGTCTCGTAGGGCATTGTATCAAGTGTTAGTTCGGGGGTCCGTTCAAGATGCTCTGATTAGCGAGCTCGGTCTTACGAAGCAGCAGGCTCGCTCAATATGGCCTTGGGCGACAGGGTTGAAATGCCTCACTAACGACGAGGCATCACTCACCTGGCAGGTGATTCGTGGAGCCCTCTGGGTCGGCAAAAGACTTTGTGCAGCGGGCTTGGAGAATTCTCCAAACTGCCGCCGCTGTGTTGGGGAAGTCGAGACCATTGGTCACGCCTTCTTTCAGTGCAGAGTGGTAGTGCCGTTGTGCAAGTTTGTTGAAGGTCTCATGGTTCGCGTCTTGCGGAGAAAGACCTTTGTCCTGGATGTCGTTTCTGTTTGCAGCAATGTGGTACCGCAGATGTCGAGGGCTGAGAATTATGTGTTCTGTTGCTTACTAGGCGTTATGAGAGTCGTGATTTGGACGACGCGTCAGAAGGAATTCTATGGTGGCGAGAAGTTTGTTTCTTCCGAACTGATCTTGTTCTTTAGGCATCTGCTTAAAGTCAAGATTAGGACGGAAAGGCGGCGACTCACATCATCTGAATTTGGCGAAAGGTGGGTGACTCTTGCGCGTTTGTGCCGTGTGAAAGGGGCTGACCTTGAGTGGCATTTTGATGCCGGTTAGGCATAGGATATTGTTTACCTGGGTTGAACTTGGGCAACCCATCCATGCTTAGGCTAGATTAGGTTTTTTGGTGTTTTATTTTTTAGTTTCTTACGATTATGTAAACTTAGCTAAGGTATGTTTGCTCATTGGCCCCTTTTTTTTCTGTCCCCCTTTTCTTTTCCTTTAGTTTAACTCCCCGTACCTCCCCTCTTTAGGTGCTCAGTGATTTCAGTTCTCTGGATGATGCGGGACGCCTTTCGTTTTTCGTGTGTGTGATCCTTTTCGTATGTTTGTGTGTGAATCAGTGCGTGTTTGTGTGAATGGTTGGGATGGATAAATGTGTATTTTATATTGTCAAAGTCCCGTGTCGATTTCGCCCAGTTAATTGATTTTACTGGCACATTTAGGATTTGTGGGGGGGGGGTTTAATTACTAACATGATTTTGTTTAGTTTTCTTGTACATATTTGTATTCATATTGTATATTTTCATTGGGGATTATTTTATTTAATTTTTATGCCCGCCCCCCCAACAGACTTTTATTGTACATATGGGGTTATTTAGGATTTTCATAGAGACAATGAGGTATTTTGGTGGTTGTAGAACGAATGGTATGTATGAATGTGGTGTTTTGGTGAAAGGAATATTGTTTTGTATGCTTGGGTCAGTGCGTGCGACTAGCTAAGTTTAATTTTAAGACAAGCGATGACCTTCCTTTCCCAATCCCCATTTTTGGCTTTGTGCCACATTTACCGTGTTTTGTATACGGTAATAAATATTATCACGAGATCCAACGTCCGTCTTGTTATTCCTTTTCTCTTTTTTGTAGACCGCAGACCGACTGCTCTTTTGCCCGAATTCTGTTTCGCATTGTAGTTGACTGCTGACCGACTGCTCGTTTGCCCGAATTCTGTGTTGCATTGTATTTGGTTAAGTTTGTTTTTTATTATTTCATTTTGACTGTTTCAGGAAAAAAAAGAAAAAAAGAAAAAAAAAAAAAAAGTCCTTTTGATTTTTGCTTCTCTCCATTTTTTATTTTTACCCCCCTCTTTTAATTTCTGTTATTTTTTCTTTTTATTTCAGTTTTCCAATTTTCCCCCTTTAATTTTTGTTTTCCTTTTAATTTTCTTTTTACCCCCGGTAATTCTTTGTTTTTTATTTTTTACCCCTTTTTAATTTGCAGGCTTTTTCTTTTTATTCTAGTTTCTCGTTTTATTTTCCTTCCAACCTTTAATTTTTGTTTTTCATTTCCACGCTTTTTCTTTTTAGCCTCCGTTAAAATTTTCATTTTCCTTTAATTTCTGATTTTCGCGTTTATTAATTTTAATTTCTGTTTTCGTTCCTAACCTTACGTTTTCCGTGTTTTTCGTTTTATAATTTGTTTGTACTAATTTCGTTTTGTAATCCTTGTATTGTATAATTTAATTGTTTATTTTTCTTTTGTTTATCGGTTCGACTCGCTTTTCTGTGGGTCGGCCATTTTGAATTTTTGTTTCTAGCTTTGGTTGTCGTCGAAAGTTACGTATTTTCTTTTGTTTATTCTTTTCGACTAGTGTCGGCCATTTTGTTTTTTTGTTAATAGCTCCGGCTATTTGCCGAAGTTTATTATTGTCTTTGTTTACCTTGTTTTGAACCGTTTTCTTTGTATTATTTAATTTTTCTTTGAACTTTTTTGTCTAATTCCCCCCCCCCTTTTTATTTTTTTTTTGCGCCTTTTGGCGTTATTCGTTCTTTTTTGTTTCGCCTTTAGGCGAAATTTAGTAAATATCCCTCCCCCTTTTCCTCCACTCCCGACCCTCCCCTTTACTTCATCATGGAGAAGAAGGAAAAAAAAAGCCCCTTCTTTCCTGATCACAAAGAAAAAAACTTCCACCCTGGCTTCCATCAAAAAATCGGTTAGGAAGCACCTTTTTAACCCGAAAAAAGACCCCCCAGACAAAGATAATCCCAATGAATATCCTGCCCTGCCACGAACCCCTACTAATGAGGAGATTGTGGACGTCCTGAAGAAGGCGGCCAAAGCCAGGATAGCTAATGAAATCCTGGAAAAGGAAAAAAGTCAAGAAAAGCCGAAAGTTAGTACCGAGGTCGGGGATTCGCCCTCTTGTTGGAAGTCCCCTCCGAATTGTATTATCGACATCGCGGAGTTCCTGGAGCGTGCCAAGAGTTACGCTCACCTCGTGGTGAAAGACGGGCTCTTGGAGGATCCAGTGGAACTGAAGAGAGTCGAGAAAAGAATAGTGTCTGTTTTTGTCGTCGACAAGCGTTCGCGCAAAATTTGTCGTTCGACTAAAGACACAGTGTTTAAAGCACTGGAGTCCCTGGGGTTCAAACCCCTAAGAATTGTCAAGGGCAAGGGTTTCTTCATGTGGGACGTGCTGCTGCCCACTGCAGAAGACTGCGTGAGAGCCACCCGGAGAGAATTAATCACCAAAGATCTCATCCTCCGAACAGAGTACGAGGGTCGGCGAAGGACCAGTGTGGCAGTGTACGAGGTCCCTCCTCAGGTTATCGGGGAACACCTCGCGGCTTTCCTGGCCCAATACGGGGAAATATTGGCCGCTTCCTGCGATAGCCTGACCGGGGGTTGGAGCTTTGATATGATGCTCGATCGTAAGGCCTTCAGCTCCGTCCCCAACTGGATTGACGTCGGTGACCTGAAGCTGCCGGTCATCGTGACCGGTCGTAAACCAGCCTGCTGGAAGTGTGGAGTGACTGGTCATCTCTCCTCTTCCTGCCCAGAGAAGAAGGCCTCTGGAACTCAGGTCACAAAAGACCAAACTCCCCCTCTGACCGAGTCTGCAAAATCCGCCGCGCCTGTAATGGGCATGCCAGCTGCCGGGACCGGAGAGGTTGTTCCCCCGGTTGGGTCACCATCCAAGCCCCCATTCCCCGAAGAGCCCTCTTCCGCCGCTCCTGTGGCTAAGAAGGGGGAAGAAGGGGAATGGCAGGTAGTTGGCAGGGTCAGAGGGAAGCGTCAGCCAGCGGGTCCTCAGTCCCCTGAAGCCTCGGGGACTAAAGACACACACAGTCCCACTCCCTCTATCAACAGCAAGGGCGACGCCCCGACCTCCACTCTTTCAATTGAAGAGCAGAAATTGAAATACGAGCCGAGCCACGAAAAAGCGGAGAAACTGAAAAAACTCAAAACATCTAGACGACCAAAAAAAAACCACAAAATCTCCGAAAAAAACCATTCCCTTACAGTCACCTAAATTAATTTCCCCCATCAAATCTCCCCCGAAGAAGAAGGCCACCCTTTGTGTATCCTCCATCCCCATGCCTCCCACTTCAACCCCTCTCTCCAGAGTGAAGCCTTCTCCTGCTATGCCGTCCACCTCCCATGCCCAATCCCAAATCCCGCTCAGTAGAGATCCCAGTCCCTTTAGACAACCCTGCACTCCTTGCCACACTCCCAGTCCTTCTCCCACTAAAACCTCCCAAATGTTACCACCGGTCACCAAAAGGCCCCGAAGCCCCACTCAAGATCCCGGCGAAAAGAAAAAAAAAACCAAGGGCATTTTCAATCATGGATTGGACATTTGTAAGATCTCCCCTAGGCAGGCGGAAAAAGCTAGGGATTACGGAAACCGTATCCCAAACCTAAAGTTCCTCCTGTCCATAAAGCAGTTCAGTGACAAAGACATCGACAACCCGTTGAACTTTCCAGATGCCCAGCGGGTTTTAACCGTGGTGGGCGTTGACACGGGAGCAAAACAGATTTGGGCCATGTTGGACGAGGCCATATCCTCGTTCAACATGAGCCCGCCCATTGCTATCATTCAGAGCGACAAGCTCCGGAAAATGAACTCATTTTGCGCAGGGAGGGTCCCAATTTTTGTTCACCCCTCCCTCTATAGGGCTCTTAAACTTACTTTCCCGTGGGATATCGGCGGGATCTCCCAGGACGGTAACATCAACACTGAGATGGGCCATGGGTCTATGGGAGATGCTGTCGGTATCCTCACCCCGGCCATGTTCAAAGCAGGTAAGCAACCCTAATCAGTTTTCACTATGGCTCTCTGGTTGGCTACGTTAAATGTCCGGGGCCTGAGGTCGGAGTCTCGCAGGGCGAGGCTCTCTCGCGACCTTCAGCGCCTCGGGGTTAATATCTGTTGTGTGCAAGAGACCCGGTTTTCTTCTCATGATCGTGAGGATGTGCTGTCTAGGGGGTTCGCCCTTTATTCAGCATGTTTTGATGGTCGTTCGAGGGGTGTCTCTTGGCTAGTGAGCAGGTCTTTAGACGCTGCATGTACTCTTGTTTTCGCAGATCCGGCGGGCAGGCTTTGTGTGCTGGACGTTACCATAAAAGGTAAGGCTTTACGTCTCATCGGCGTTTATGCGCCTAATACCCATGCTGAGCGACCTGGTCTGTTTCGGCAGATCGAGCCGTTTTTGACGACATCTCGTCGGGTAGTTTTAGCGGGCGATTGGAATGCCGTCCTTGAGCCCGATATAGATCGTATAGGGAAAAAACGGGGTACTAACAATCCTGATGTGAAACCATTTCGGGACTTTATCGGCGGGTTTGATCTCGTCGATAAGTACCGGAATGAGCATCCTCGGGAGGTAGCATGGACTTGGACTAATAGTGGCAACTCGGCTCCTGGGACGCTTGCGAGCTACCTCGACCGGGTCTTAGTTAAGAGAGTCGATGTAGGGCTCTTAGGGTGTCCAAGTTTCCATTACATAGTTTATTCGGATCATAGGCTTGTCCGGGTCCGGGTAAACTTAGATAAGCCTAAGGTTAGGTTGGCTGGTTACTGGAAATTCAACTGTTCACTGTTTGGTGAGCAGGGATTTCGGGACCAGCTGGTACTAATGATACAACGGGAATTGTCGGGAGCGGTTTTCGGGAACGCCTGGTGGGGTAAACTTAAATCCAAAATTAGAACGTTTGCTGCCGATTTTAGTCGTCGACTCAATCGAGATAGATTAGCGGCGCAAACTGCTTTAGAAGAAAAAGTTGATCGGGCCGTGAAATCCCGTGTTAGTGGGGATGTAGCCTTAGCTAAGGCAGAGTTGGCCTCCTTGCTTATCAAGAAGGATCAAGCTCTGGTAGTTAGGGCTAGGTTAAAAAGAATGTCCTCTGAGGCGACGAATATGGCCGCTGAATTGCGTGCAGAGGAGAGTAGGAGTGCGTCTCGACGACATATCGCGTGCGTCACATTACCGGATAATCGGACCGTGAATACAAACGCGGGCATATGTGAGGTCTTTCGAGATTACTTTCAGGATCTTTTCACCAGGGAGCCCGGTCTGAGCTCTGCTCAGTTCGACTCCTATTTAGCCGACTTTCCCTGCCACGAGGCAGCTGAAGCGGCTGGGTGCGAGGGTCCCATAACAGAGTCCGAGATCTGTGATGCGCTGAAGCAGGTTGGCCTGGATAAGTCTCCGGGACTCGATGGTCTTCCCTATGAAGTGTACTTGAGGCTGTCGCCCGTTTTTGTTCCTTTGCTGGAGCTGATTTTCAACCACTGGATGAAGCAGGGGTCTATACCCCAACGCTTCACCAGGGGTGTGATCAAGTTGCTGCGTAAGGACAAGAACGGTGGGGATGGGTTAGGGAACTTTCGCCCTTTAACAATGTTAAACACGGAGTTAAAGATTTTGGCGAAGATCTTAGCCAACCGTTTGCAGCTTGTCCTGTCTAGTCTGATTGGTCCCGAGCAGACTTGTGCTGTGAAGGGCAGGACTATTCAGGATAACCTGCATATGGTACGCTTGATCTTAGAACAAGTCGACGGTGAAGCCGCGCTGATCAATTTAGATCAGTCCAAGGCCTTCGATAGGGTTGACCATCGTTTTCTGGAGGCTGTCCTTTCGGCGGCCGGTTTCGGAGCCGACTTTCGCTCCTGGATCCGACTCTTGTATGCGACCCCCGGTGCGCTGGTGGAAGTGAATGGAGTAAGATCGAAGCCTTTCGTATTGTCTCGCTCTATTCGTCAGGGTTGTCCGCTCTCGCCTTTGCTGTACGTTCTTGCGTTGGAACCCTTCCTTCGCAAGTTAAAGGCGAATCCGGTCCTGCGTGGAATATCTCTGCCTGGGGCCACCACCTCAGCAAGGTATTCTGCCTATGCTGACGACGTTTCGGTTCTTGTGTCGAGCAGAGCCGAGATTGACGAAGTCAGCAAAGTGGTCAGTGGTTATGAGATGGTGACAGGGGCCAAGATCAATCGCGATAAGTCTGTGGGCTTGCGATTGGGTGCGTGGAAGGGAGTTTCTCTTCCCGGACCTTTCCTCTGGACGGATGGGCCGATCAAGATACTCGGCGTCTGGTTCGGTCCGGATCTCCAGTTGGAAATGAATTGGTCGGAGGTACGAGGGAAGGCCGAGATCGCGGTTCGTCTGTGGTCTCGGAGGAGGCTTTCCCTGAAGGGAAGGGCGGAAGTATGTGTTTCTCACATATATCCTATTCTCGTGTACCGACTCTCTGTACTTCCACTTCCGTTTACCGCACTAAGTTTATTAGTAAGGCTCTTGATCTCTTTCTTGTGGAGAGGCAAGGCCGCTATGGTATCTCGCAAGATCTGTTGCCTTCATACCGCTGAGGGCGGCCTGGGTATGCCAAGCATTGAGATTCGTCAACATATGCTTCGCATTGCATTCCTGGACCGATTGTGTCGCGAACCGGACGAGGTGGGAGCCTTCTGGAAGGAAGATGCCCGGAAAAATTTCCCGTCCCTGAGAAGTGTGCACTCGTGCGAGGGGGAGGCCCGCCGTAGACCCCGAGCCGAAAGCTCCTTCTATCACGAATGTCGTCGCGCTCTGAAATGCCTCTTACGGGCGTCGGAAGGCCTCTCCAACGTCCAGGCGTTGTCTCGTAGGGCATTGTATCAAGTGTTAGTTCGGGGGTCCGTTCAAGATGCTCTGATTAGCGAGCTCGGTCTTACGAAGCAGCAGGCTCGCTCAATATGGCCTTGGGCGACAGGGTTGAAATGCCTCACTAACGACGAGGCATCACTCACCTGGCAGGTGATTCGTGGAGCCCTCTGGGTCGGCAAAAGACTTTGTGCAGCGGGCTTGGAGAATTCTCCAAACTGCCGCCGCTGTGTTGGGGAAGTCGAGACCATTGGTCACGCCTTCTTTCAGTGCAGAGTGGTAGTGCCGTTGTGCAAGTTTGTTGAAGGTCTCATGGTTCGCGTCTTGCGGAGAAAGACCTTTGTCCTGGATGTCGTTTCTGTTTGCAGCAATGTGGTACCGCAGATATCGAGGGCTGAGAATTATGTGTTCTGTTGCTTACTAGGCGTTATGAGAGTCGTGATTTGGACGACGCGTCAGAAGGAATTCTATGGTGGCGAGAAGTTTGTTTCTTCCGAACTGATCTTGTTCTTTAGGCATCTGCTTAAAGTCAAGATTAGGACGGAAAGGCGGCGACTCACATCATCTGAATTTGGCGAAAGGTGGGTGACTCTTGCGCGTTTGTGCCGTGTGAAAGGGGCTGACCTTGAGTGGCATTTTGATGCCGGTTAGGCATAGGATATTGTTTACCTGGGTTGAACTTGGGCAACCCATCCATGCTTAGGCTAGATTAGGGTTTTTGGTGTTTTATTTTTAGTTTCTTAGGATTATGTAAACTTAGCTAAGGTATGTTTGCTCATTGGCCCCTTTTTTTTCTGTCCCCTTTTCTTTTCCTTTAGTTTAACTCCCCATCCCTCCCCTCTTTAGGTGCTCAGTGATTTCAGTTCTCTGGATGATGCGGGACGCCTTTCGTTTTTCGTGTGTGTGATCCTTTTTCGTATGTTTGTGTGTGAATCAGTGCGTGTTTGTGTGAATGGTTGGGATGGATAAATGTGTATTTTATATTGTCAAAGTCCCGTGTCGATTTCGCCCAGTTAATTGATTTTACTGGCACATTTAGGATTTGTGGGGGGGGTTTAATTACTAACATGATTTTGTTTAGTTTTCTTGTACATATTTGTATTCATATTGTATATAGTCATTGGGGATTATTTTATTTAATTTTTTATGCCCGCCCCCCCAACAGACTTTATTGTACATATGGGGTTATTTAGGATTTTCATGGAGACAATGAGGTATTTTGGTGGTTGTAGAACGAATGGTATGTATGAATGTGGTGTTTTGGTGAAAGGAATATTGTTTTGTATGCTTGGGTCAGTGCGTGCGACTAGCTAAGTTTAATTTTAAGACAAGCGATGACCTTCCTTTCCCAATCCCCATTTTTGGCTTTGTGCCACATTTACTGTGTTTTGTATACGGTAATAAATATTATCACGAGATCCAACGTCCGTCTTGTTATTCCTTTTCTCTTTTTTGTAGACCGCAGACCGACTGCTCTTTTGCCCGAATTCTGTTTCGCATTGTAGTTGACTGCTGACCGACTGCTCGTTTGCCCGAATTCTGTGTTGTATTGTATTTGGTTAAGTTTGATTTTTATTATTTCCTTTTGACTGTTTCACGAAAAAAAAAGAAAAAAAAAAAAAAAAAAAAGAAAAAAAAGTCCTTTTGATTTTTGCTTCTCTCCATTTTTTATTTTTACCCCCCTCTTTTAATTTCTGTTATTTTTTCTTTTTATTTCAGTTTTCCAATTTTTAACCTTTAATTTTTGTTTTCCTTTTAATTTTCTTTTTACCCCCGGTAATTCTTTGTTTTTTATTTTTTACCCCTTTTTAATTTGCAGGCCTTTTTCTTTTTATTCTAGTTTCTCGTTTTAATTTCCTTCCAACCTTTAATTTTTGTTTTTCATTTCCACGCTTTTTCTTTTTAGCCTCCGTTAAAATTTTCATTTTCCTTTAATTTCTGATTTTCGCGTTTATTAATTTTAATTTCTGTTTTCTTTCCTAACCTTACGTTTTTTCCGTGTTTTTCGTTTTATAATTTGTTTGTACTAAATTCGTTTTGTAATCCTTGTATTGTATAATTTATTTGTTAATTTTTCTTTTGTTTATCGGTTCGACTCGCTTTTCTGTGGGTCGGCCATTTTGAATTTTTGTTTCTAGCTTTGGTTGTCGTCGAAAGTTACGTATTTTCTTTTGTTTATTGTTTTCGACTAGTGTCGGCCATTTTGTTTTTTTGTTAATAGCTCCGGCTATTTGCCGAAGTTTATTATTGTCTTTGTTTACCTTGTTTTGAACCGTTTTCTTTGTATTATTTAATTTTCCTCCTTGTGTTTTTTATTTTCGCCTTTAGTTGATATTTGTTTAAGTTTTTTACGTGTTAATTTTGTTGTGTTTGTAATTGTTTAATTTAGCTGTCTAGTCTCGCTTCTTAAAGTCGGCCATCTTTTTATTTTATTTTTAACTAGCTTCGGCTAGAGTTTAATCTTATTAGATTTTCTTATCTATCTTTTCTTTGAACTTTTTTGTCTAAATTTCCCCCCCCCTTTTATTTTTTTTTGCGCCTTTTGGCGTTATTCGTTCTTTTTTGTTTCGCCTTTAGGCGAAATTTAGTAAATATCCCTCCCCCTATTCCTCCACTCCCGACCCTCCCCTTTACTTCATCATGGAGAAGAAGGAAAAAAAAGCCCCTTCTTTCCTGATCACAAAGAAAAAAACTTCCACCCTGGCTTCCATCAAAAAATCGGTTAGGAAGCACCTTTTTAACCCGAAAAAAGACCCCCCCGACAAAGATAATGTCGATGAATATCCTTCCCTGCCAAGAACCCCTACTAATGAGGAGATTGTGGACGTCCTGAAGAAGGCGGCCAAAGCCAGGATAGCTAATGAAATCCTGGAAAAGGAAAAAAGTCAAGAAAAGCCGAAAGTTAGTACCGAGGTCGGGGATTCGCCCTCTTGTTGGAAGTCCCCTCCGAATTGTATTATCGACATCGCGGAGTTCCTGGAGCGTGCCAAGAGTTACGCTCACCTCGTGGTGAAAGACGGGCTCTTGGAGGATCCAGTGGAACTGAAGAGAGTCGAGAAAAGAATAGTGTCTGTTTTTGTCGTCGACAAGCGTTCGCGCAAAATTTGTCGTTCGACTAAAGACACAGTGTTTAAAGCACTGGAGTCCCTGGGGTTCAAACCCCTAAGAATTGTCAAGGGCAAGGGTTTCTTCATGTGGGACGTGCTGCTGCCCACTGCAGAAGACTGCGTGAGAGCCACCCGGAGAGAATTAATCACCAAAGATCTCATCCTCCGAACAGAGTACGAGGGTCGGCGAAGGACCAGCGTGGCAGTGTACGAGGTCCCTCCTCTGGTTATCGGGGAACACCTCGCGGCTTTCCTGGCCCAATACGGGGAAATATTGGCCGCTTCCTGCGATAGCCTGACCGGGGGATGGAGCTTTGATATGATGCTCGATCGTAAGGCCTTCAGCTCCGTCCCCAACTGGATTGACGTCGGTGACCTGAAGCTGCCGGTCATCGTGACCGGTCGTAAACCAGCCTGCTGGAAGTGTGGAGTGACTGGTCATCTCTCCTCTTCCTGCCCAGAGAAGAAGGCCTCTGGAACTCAGGTCACAAAAGACCAAACTCCCCCTCTGACCGAGTCTGCAAAATCCGCCGCGCCTGTAATGGGCATGCCAGCTGCCGGGACCGGAGAGGTTGTTCCCCCGGTTGGGTCACCATCCAAGCCCCCATCCCCCGAAGAGCCCTCTTCCGCCGCTCCTGTGGCTAAGAAGGGGGAAGAAGGGGAATGGCAGGTAGTTGGCAGGGTCAGAGGGAAGCGTCAGCCAGCGGGTCCTCAGTCCCCTGAAGCCTCGGGGACTAAAGACATACACAGTCCCACTCCCTCTATCAACAGCAAGGGCGACGCCCCGACCTCCACTCTTTCAATTGAAGAGCAGAGATTGAAATATGAGCCGAGCCACGAAAAAGCGGAGAAACTGAAAAAACTCAAAAAACAACTGGAAGACCAAAAAAAACAACAAAATCTCCGAAAAAAACCATCCCCTTACAGTCACCTAAATTAATTTCCCCCATCAAATCTCCCCCGAAGAAGAAGGCCACCCTTTGTGTATCCTCCATCCCCATGCCTCCCACTTCAACCCCTCTCTCCAGAGTGAAGCCTTCTCCTGCTATGCCGTCCACCTCCCATGCCCAATCCCAAATCCCGCTCAGTAGAGATCCCAGTCCCTTTAGACAACCCTGCACTCCTTGCCACACTCCCAGTCCTTCTCCCACTAAAACCTCTCAGATGTTACCACCGGTCACCAAAAGGCCCCGAAGCCCCACTCAAGATCACGGCGAAAAGAAAAAAAAACCAAAGGGCATTTTCAATCATGGATTGGACATTTGTAAGATCTCCCCTAGGCAGGCGGAAAAAGCTAGGGATTATGGGAACCGTATCCCTAATCTAAAGTTCCTCCTGTCCATCAAGCAGTTCAGCGACAAAGACATCGACAACCCGTTGAACTTTCCAGATGCCCAGCGGGTTTTAACCGTGGTGGGCGTGGACACGGAAGCAAAACAGATTTGGGCCATGTTGGACGAGGCCATATCCTCGTTCAACATGAGCCCGCCCATTGCTATCATTCAGAGCGACAAGCTCCGGAAAATGAACTCATTTTGCGCAGGGAGGGTCCCAATTTTTGTACACCCCTCCCTCTATAGGGCTCTTAAACTTACTTTCCCGTGGGATATCGGCGGGATCTCCCAGGACGGTAACATCAACACTGAGATGGGCCATGGGTCTATGGGAGATGCGGTCGGTATCCTCACCCCGGCCATGTTCAAAACAGGTAAGCAACCCTAATCAGTTTTCACTATGGCTCTCTGGTTGGCTACTTTAAATGTCCGGGGCCTGAGGTCGGAGTCTCGCAGGGCGAGGCTCTCTCGCGACCTTCAGCGCCTCGGGGTTAATATCTGTTGTGTGCAAGAGACCCGGTTTTCTTCTCATGATCGTGACGATGTGCTGTCTAAGGGGTTCGCCCTTTATTCAGCATGTTTTGATGGTCGTTCGAGGGGTGTCTCTTGGCTAGTGAGCAGGTCTTTAGACGCTGCATGTACTCTTGTTTTCGCAGATCCGGCGAGCAGGCTTTGTGTGCTGGACGTTACCATAAAAGGTAAGGCTTTACGTCTCATCGGCGTTTATGCGCCTAATACCCATGCTGAGCGACCTGGTCTGTTTCGGCAGATCGAGCCGTTTTTGACGACATCTCGTCGGGTAGTTTTAGCGGGCGATTGGAATGCCGTCCTTGAGCCCGATATAGATCGTATAGGGAAAAAACGGGGTACTAACAATCCTGATGTGAAACCATTTCGGGACTTTATCGGCGGGTTTGATCTCGTCGATAAGTACCGGAATGAGCATCCTCGGGAGGTAGCATGGACTTGGACTAATAGTGGCAACTCGGCTCCTGGGACGCTTGCGAGCTACCTCGACCGGGTCTTAGTTAAGAGAGTCGATGTAGGGCTCTTAGGGTGTCCAAGTTTCCATTACATAGTTTATTCGGATCATAGGCTTGTCCGGGTCCGGGTAAACTTAGATAAGCCTAAGGTTAGGTTGGCTGGTTACTGGAAATTCAACTGTTCACTGTTTGGTGAGCAGGGATTTCGGGACCAGCTGGTACTAATGATACAACGGGAATTGTCGGGAGCGGTTTTCGGGAACGCCTGGTGGGGTAAACTTAAATCCAAAATTAGAACGTTTGCTGCCGATTTTAGTCGTCGACTCAATCGAGATAGATTAGCGGCGCAAACTGCTTTAGAAGAAAAAGTTGATCGGGCCGTGAAATCCCGTGTTAGTGGGGATGTAGCCTTAGCTAAGGCAGAGTTGGCCTCCTTGCTTATCAAGAAGGATCAAGCTCTGGTAGTTAGGGCTAGGTTAAAAAGAATGTCCTCTGAGGCGACGAATATGGCCGCTGAATTGCGTGCAGAGGAGAGTAGGAGTGCGTCTCGACGACATATCGCGTGCGTCACATTACCGGATAATCGGACCGTGAATACAAACGCGGGCATATGTGAGGTCTTTCGAGATTACTTTCAGGATCTTTTCACCAGGGAGCCCGGTCTGAGCTCTGCTCAGTTCGACTCCTATTTAGCCGACTTTCCCTGCCTCGAGGCATCTGAAGCGGCTGGGTGCGAGGGTCCCATAACAGAGTCCGAGATCTGGGATGCGCTGAAGCAGGTTGGCCTGGATAAGTCTCCGGGACTCGATGGTCTTCCCTACGAAGTGTACTTGAGGCTGTCGCCCGTTTTTGTTCCTTTGCTGGAGCTGATTTTCAACCACTGGATGAAGCAGGGGTCTATACCCCAACGCTTCACCAGGGGTGTGATCAAGTTGCTGCGTAAGGACAAGAACGGTAGGGATGGGTTAGGGAACTTTCGCCCTTTAACAATGTTAAACACGGAGTTAAAGATTTTGGCGAAGATCTTAGCCAACCGTTTGCAGCTTGTCCTGTCTAGTCTGATTGGTCCCGAGCAGACTTGTGCTGTGAAGGGCAGGACTATTCAGGATAACCTGCATATGGTACGCTTGATCTTAGAACAAGTCGACGGTGAAGCCGCGCTGATCAATTTAGATCAGTCCAAGGCCTTCGATAGGGTTGACCATCGTTTTCTGGAGGCTGTCCTTTCGGCGGCCGGTTTCGGAGCCGACTTTCGCTCCTGGATCCGACTCTTGTATGCGACCCCCGGTGCGCTGGTGGAAGTGAATGGAGTAAGATCGAAGCCTTTCGTATTGTCTCGCTCTATTCGTCAGGGTTGTCCGCTCTCGCCTTTGCTGTACGTTCTTGCGTTGGAACCTTTCCTTCGCAAGTTAAAGGCGAATCCGGTCCTGCGTGGAATATCTCTGCCTGGGGCCACCACCTCAGCAAGGTATTCTGCCTATGCTGACGACGTTTCGGTTCTTGTGTCGAGCAGAGCCGAGATTGACGAAGTCAGCAAAGTGGTCAGTGGTTATGAGATGGTGACAGGGGCCAAGATCAATCGCGATAAGTCTGTGGGCTTGCGATTGGGTGCGTGGAGGGGAGTTTCTCTTCCCGGACCTTTCCTCTGGACGGATGGGCCGATCGGGATGCTCGGCGTCTGGTTCGGTCCGGATCTCCTGTTGGAGGTGAATTGGTCGGAGGTGCGAGGGAGGGCCGGGATCGCGGTTGGTCTGTGGTCTCGGAGGGGGCTTTCCCTGAGGGGAGGGGCGGAGGTGTGTGTTTCTCACATGTGTCCTGTTCTCGTGTGCCGACTCTCTGTACTTCCACTTCCGTTTGCCGCACTAGGTTTATTGGTGGGGCTCTTGTTCTCTTTCTTGTGGAGAGGCGGGGCCGCTGTGGTGTCTCGCAGGATCTGTTGCCTTCATGCCGCTGGGGGCGGCCTGGGAGTGCCAAGCGTTGAGATTCGTCAACATATGCTTCGCATTGCATTCCTGGACCGATTGTGTCGCGAGCCGGACGAGGTGGGGGCCTTCTGGAGGGAGGATGCCCGGGAGGATTTCCCGTCCCTGAGAGGTGTGCGCTCGTGCGAGGGGGGGGGCCGCCGTGGACCCCGAGCCGAGGGCTCCTTCTATCATGAATGTCGTCGCGCTCTGAAGTGCCTCTTACGGGCGTCGGAGGGCCTCTCCAACGTCCAGGCGTTGTCTCGTGGGGCGTTGTATCAAGTGTTGGTTCGGGGGTCCGTTCAAGATGCTCTGATTAGCGAGCTCGGTCTTACGAAGCAGCAGGCTCGCTCAATATGGCCTTGGGCGACAGGGTTGAAATGCCTCACTAACGACGAGGCATCACTCACCTGGCAGGTGATTCGTGGAGCCCTCTGGGTCGGCAAAAGACTTTGTGCAGCGGGCTTGGAGAATTCTCCAAACTGCCGCCGCTGTGTTGGGGAAGTCGAGACCATTGGTCACGCCTTCTTTCAGTGCAGAGTGGTAGTGCCGTTGTGCAAGTTTGTTGAAGGTCTCATGGTTCGCGTCTTGCGGAGAAAGACCTTTGTCCTGGATGTCGTTTCTGTTTGCAGCAATGTGGTACCGCAGATGTCGAGGGCTGAGAATTATGTGTTCTGTTGCTTACTAGGCATTATGAGAGTCGTGATTTGGACGACGCGTCAGAAGGAATTCTATGGTGGCGAGAAGTTTGCTTCTTCCGAACTGATCTTGTTCTTTAGGCATCTGCTTAAAGTCAAGATTAGGACGGAAAGGCGGCGACTCACATCATCTGAATTTGGCGAAAGGTGGGTGACTCTTGCGCGTTTGTGCCGTGTGAAAGGGGCTGACCTTGAGTGGCATTTTGATGCCGGTTAGGCATAGGATATTGTTTACCTGGGTTGAACTTGGGCAACCCATCCATGCTTAGGCTAGATTAGGGTTTTTGGTGTTTTATTTTTAGTTTCTTAGGATTATGTAAACTTAGCTAAGGTATGTTTGCTCATTGGCCCCCTTTTTTTTCTGTCCCCTTTTCTTTTCCTTTAGTTTAACTCCCCATCCCTCCCCTCTTTAGGTGCTCAGTGATTTCAGTTCTCTGGATGATGCGGGACGCCTTTCGTTTTCGTGTGTGTGATCCTTTTCGTATGGTTGTGTGTGAATCAGTGCGTGTTTGTGTGAATGGTTGGGATGGATAAATGTGTATTTTATATTGTCAAAGTCCCGTGTCGATTTCGCCCAGTTAATTGATTTTACTGGCACATTTAGGATTTGTGGGGGGGGGGGTTAATTACTAACATGATTTTGTTTAGTTTTCTTGTACATATTTGTATTCATATTGTATATATTCATTGGGGATTATTTTATTTAATTTTTATGCCCGCCCCCCCCAACAGACTTTATTGTACATATGGGGTTATTTAGGATTTTCATAGAGACAATGAGGTATTTTGGTGGTTGTAGAACGAATGGTATGTATGAATGTGGTGTTTTGGTGAAAGGAATATTGTTTTGTATGCTTGGGTCAGTGCGTGCGACTAGCTAAGTTTAATTTTAAGACAAGCGATGACCTTCCTTTCCCAATCCCCATTTTTGGCTTTGTGCCACATTTACTGTGTTTTGTATACAGTAATAAATATTATCACGAGATCCAACGTCCGTCTTGTTATTCCTTTTCTCTTTTTTGTAGACCGCAGACCGACTGCACGTTTGCCCGAATTCTGTTTGACTGCTGACAGACTGCTCGTTTGCCCGAATTCTGTTTTGTATTGTATTTGGTTAAGTTTGTTTTTTATTATTTCCTTTTGACTGTTTCACGAAAAAAAGAAAAAAAAAAAAAAAAAAAGTCCTTTTGATTTTTGCTTCTCTCCATTTTTTTAATTTTTACCCCCCTCTTTTAATTTCTGTTATTTTTTCTTTTTATTTCAGTTTTCCAATTTTCCCCCTTTAATTTTTGTTTTCCTTTTAATTTTCTTTTTACCCCCGGTAATTCTTTGTTTTTTATTTTTTACCCCTTTTTAATTTGCAGGCTTTTTCTTTTTATTCTAGTTTCTCGTTTTAATTTCCTTCCATCCTTTAATTTTTGTTTTTCATTTCCACGCTTTTTCTTTTTAGCCTTCGTTAAAATTTTCATTTTCCTTTAATTTCTGATTTTCGCGTTTATTAATTTTAATTTCTGTTTTCTTTCCTAACCTTACGTTTTTCCGTGTTTTTCGTTTTATAATTTGTTTGTACTAAATTCGTTTTGTAATCGTTGTATTGTATAATTTACTTGTTTATTTTTCCTTTGTTTATCGGTTCGACTCGCTTTTCTGTGGGTCGGCCATTTTGAATTTTTGTTTCTAGCTTTGGCTGTCGTCGAAAGTTACGTATTTTCTTTTGTTTATTGTTTTCGACTAGTGTCGGCCATTTTTTTTTTTTTTGTTAATAGCTCCGGCTATTTGCCGAAGTTTATTATTGTCTTTGTTTACCTTGTTTTGAACCGTTTTCTTTGTATTATTTAATTTTCCTCCTTGAGTTTTTTATTTTCGCCTTTAGTTGATATTTGTTTAAGTTTTTTACGTGTTATTTTTGTTGTGTTTGTAATTGTTTAATTTAGCTGTTAGTCTCGCTTCTTAAAGTCGGCCAACTTTTATTTTTATTTTTAACTAGCTTCGGCTAGAGTTTAATCTTATTAGTTTTTCTTATCTATCTTTTCTTTGAACTTTTTTGTCTAATTTCCCCCACCCCTTTTTTATTTTTTTTTGCGCCTTTTGGCGTTATTCGTTCTTTTTTTTTCGACTTTAGGCGAAATTTAGTAAATATCCCTCCCCCTATTCCTCCACTCCCGGCCCACCCCCTTACTTCATCATGGAGAAGAAGGAAAAAAAAGCCCCTTCTTTCCTGATCACAAAGAAAAAAACTTCCACCCTGGCTTCCATCAAAAAATCGGTTAGGAAGCATCTTTTTAACCCGAAAAAAGACCCCCCAGACAAAGATAATGTCGATGAATATCCTTCCCTGCCAAGAACCCCTACTAATGAGGAGATTGTGGACGTCCTGAAGAAGGCGGCCAAAGCCAGGATAGCTAATGAAATCCTGGAAAAGGAAAAAAGTCAAGAAAAGCCGAAAGTTAGTACCGAGGTCGGGGATTCGCCCTCTTGTTGGAAGTCCCCTCCGAATTGTATTATCGACATCGCGGAGTTCCTGGAGCGTGCCAAGAGTTACGCTCACCTCGTGGTGAAAGACGGGCTCTTGGAGGATCCAGTGGAACTGAAGAGAGTCGAGAAAAGAATAGTGTCTGTTTTTGTCGTCGACAAGCGTTCGCGCAAAATTTGTCGTTCGACTAAAGACACAGTGTTTAAAGCACTGGAGTCCCTGGGGTTCAAACCCCTAAGAATTGTCAAGGGCAAGGGTTTCTTCATGTGGGACGTGCTGCTGCCCACTGCAGAAGACTGCGTGAGAGCCACCCGGAGGGAGTTGATCACCAAGGATCTCATCCTCCGAACAGAGTACGAGGGTCGGCGAAGGACCAGGGTGGCAGTGTACGAGGTCCCTCCTCAGGTTATCGGGGAACACCTCGCGGCTTTCCTGGCCCAATACGGGGAAATATTGGCCGCTTCCTGCGATAGCCTGACCGGGGGATGGAGCTTTGATATGATGCTCGATCGTAAGGCCTTCAGCTCCGTCCCCAACTGGATTGACGTCGGTGACCTGAAGCTGCCGGTCATCGTGACCGGTCGTAAACCAGCCTGCTGGAAGTGTGGAGTGACTGGTCATCTCTCCTCTTCCTGCCCAGAGAAGAAGGCCTCTGGAACTCAGGTCACAAAAGACCAAACTCCCCCTCTGACCGAGTCTGCAAAATCCGCCGCGCCTGTAATGGGCATGCCAGCTGCCGGGACCGGAGAGGTTGTTCCCCCGGTTGGGTCACCATCCAAGCCCCCATCCCCCGAAGAGCCCTCTTCCGCCGCTCCTGTGGCTAAGAAGGGGGAAGAAGGGGAATGGCAGGTAGTTGGCAGGGTCAGAGGGAAGCGTCAGCCAGCGGGTCCTCAGTCCCCTGAAGTCTCGGGGACTAAAGACACACACAGTCCCACTCCCTCTATCAACAGCAAGGGCGACGCCCCGACCTCCACTCTTTCAATTGAAGAGCAGAAATTGAAATACGAGCCGAGCCACGAAAAAGCGGAGAAACTGAAAAAACACAAAAAACATCTAGACGACCAAAAAAAACCCACAAAATCTCCTCCGAAAAAAACCATCCCCTTACAGTCACCTAAATTAATTTCCCCCATCAAATCTCCCCCGAAAAAGAAGGCCACCCTTTGTGTATCCTCCATCCCCATGCCTCCCACTTCAACCCCTCTCTCCAGAGTGAAGCCTTCTCCTGCTATGCCGTCCACCTCCCATGCCCAATCCCAAATCCCGCTCAGTAGAGATCCCAGTCCCTTTAGACAACCCTGCACTCCTTGCCACACTCCCAGTCCTTCTCCCACTAAAACCTCTCAGATGTTACCACCGGTCACCAAAAGGCCCCGAAGCCCCACTCAAGATCCCGGCGAAAAGAAAAAAAAAACCAAGGGCATTTTCAATCATGGATTGGACATTTGTAAGATCTCCCCTAGGCAGGCGGAAAAAGCTAGGGATTATGGAAATCGTATCCCTAATCTAAAGTTCCTCCTGTCCATCAAGCAGTTCAGCGACAAAGACATCGACAACCCGTTGAACTTTCCAGATGCCCAGCGGGTTTTAACCGTGGTGGGCGTGGACACGGGAGCAAAACAGATTTGGGCCATGTTGGACGAGGCCATATCCTCGTTCAACATGAGCCCGCCCATTGCTATCATTCAGAGCGACAAGCTCCGGAAAATGAACTCATTTTGCGCAGGGAGGGTCCCAATTTTTGTTCACCCCTCCCTCTATAGGGCTCTTAAACTTACTTTCCCGTGGGATATCGGCGGGATCTCCCAGGACGGTAACATCAACACTGAGATGGGCCATGGGTCTATGGGAGATGCTGTCGGTATCCTCACCCCGGCCATGTTCAAAGCAGGTAAGCAACCCTAATCAGTTTTCACTATGGCTCTCTGGTTGGCTACGTTAAATGTCCGGGGCCTGAGGTCGGAGTCTCGCAGGGCGAGGCTCTCTCGCGACCTTCAGCGCCTCGGGGTTAATATCTGTTGTGTGCAAGAGACCCGGTTTTCTTCTCATGATCGTGAGGATGTGCTGTCTAAGGGGTTCGCCCTTTATTCAGCATGTTTTGATGGTCGTTCGAGGGGTGTCTCTTGGCTAGTGAGCAGGTCTTTAGACGCTGCATGTACTCTTGTTTTCGCAGATCCGGCGGGCAGGATTTGTGTGCTGGACGTTACCATAAAAGGTAAGGCTTTACGTCTCATCGGCGTTTATGCGCCTAATACCCATGCTGAGCGACCTGGTCTGTTTCGGCAGATCGAGCCGTTTTTGACGACATCTCGTCGGGTAGTTTTAGCGGGCGATTGGAATGCCGTCCTTGAGCCCGATATAGATCGTATAGGGAAAAAACGGGGTACTAACAATCCTGATGTGAAACCATTTCGGGACTTTATCGGCGGGTTTGATCTCGTCGATAAGTACCGGAATGAGCATCCTCGGGAGGTAGCATGGACTTGGACTAATAGTGGCAACTCGGCTCCTGGGACGCTTGCGAGCTACCTCGACCGGGTCTTAGTTAAGAGAGTCGATGTAGGGCTCTTAGGGTGTCCAAGTTTCCATTACATAGTTTATTCGGATCATAGGCTTGTCCGGGTCCGGGTAAACTTAGATAAGCCTAAGGTTAGGTTGGCTGGTTACTGGAAATTCAACTGTTCACTGTTTGGTGAGCAGGGATTTCGGGACCAGCTGGTACTAATGATACAACGGGAATTGTCGGGAGCGGTTTTCGGGAACGCCTGGTGGGGTAAACTTAAATCCAAAATTAGAACGTTTGCTGCCGAGTTTAGTCGTCGACTCAATCGAGATAGATTAGCGGCGCAAACTGCTTTAGAAGAAAAAGTTGATCGGGCCGTGAAATCCCGTGTTAGTGGGGATGTAGCCTTAGCTAAGGCAGAGTTGGCCTCCTTGCTTATCAAGAAGGATCAAGCTCTGGTAGTTAGGGCTAGGTTAAAAAGAATGTCCTCTGAGGCGACGAATATGGCCGCTGAATTGCGTGCAGAGGAGAGTAGGAGTGCGTCTCGACGACATATCGCGTGCGTCACATTACCGGATAATCGGACCGTGACTACAAACGCGGGCATATGTGAGGTCTTTCGAGATTACTTTCAGGATCTTTTCACCAGGGAGCCCGGTCTGAGCTCTGCTCAGTTCGACTCCTATTTAGCCGACTTTCCCTGCCTCGAGGCAGCTGAAGCGGCTGGGTGCGAGGGTCCCATAACAGAGTCTGAGATCTGGGATGCGCTGAAGCAGGTTGGCCTGGATAAGTCTCCGGGACTCGATGGTCTTCCCTACGAAGTGTACTTGAGGCTGTCGCCCGTTTTTGTTCCTTTGCTGGAGCTGATTTTCAACCACTGGATGAAGCAAGGGGTCTATACCCCAACGCTTCACCAGGGGTGTGATCAAGTTGCTGCGTAAGGACAAGAACGGTGGGGATGGGTTAGGGAACTTTCGCCCTTTAACAATGTTAAACACGGAGTTAAAGATTTTGGCGAAGATCTTAGCCAACCGTTTGCAGCTTGTCCTGTCTAGTCTGATTGGTCCCGAGCAGACTTGTGCTGTGAAGGGCAGGACTATTCAGGATAACCTGCATATGGTACGCTTGATCTTAGAACAAGTCGACGGTGAAGCCGCGCTGATCAATTTAGATCAGTCCAAGGCCTTCGATAGGGTTGACCATCGTTTTCTGGTGGCTGTCCTTTCGGCGGCCGGTTTCGGAGCCGACTTTCGCTCCTGGATACGACTCTTGTATGCGACCCCCGGTGCGCTGGTGGAAGTGAATGGAGTAAGATCGAAGCCTTTCGTATTGTCTCGCTCTATTCGTCAGGGTTGTCCGCTCTCGCCTTTGCTGTACGTTCTTGCGTTGGAACCGTTCCTTCGCAAGTTAAAGGCGAATCCGGTCCTGCGTGGAATATCTCTGCCTGGGGCCACCACCTCAGCAAGGTATTCTGCCTATGCTGACGACGTTTCGGTTCTTGTGTCGAGCAGAGCCGAGATTGACGAAGTCAGCAAAGTGGTCAGTGGTTATGAGATGGTGACAGGGGCCAAGATCAATCGCGATAAGTCTGTGGGCTTGCGATTGGGTGCGTGGAAGGGAGTTTCTCTTCCCGGACCTTTCCTCTGGACGGATGGGCCGATCAAGATACTCGGCGTCTGGTTCGGTCCGGATCTCCAGTTGGAAATGAATTGGTCGGAGGTACGAGGGAAGGACGAGATCGCGGTTGGTCTGTGGTCTCGGAGGAGGCTTTCCCTGAAGGGAAGGGCGGAAGTATGTGTTTCTCACATATATCCTATTCTCGTGTACCGACTCTCTGTACTTCCACTTCCGTTTACCGCACTAAGTTTATTAGTAAGGCTCTTGTTCTCTTTCTTGTGGAGAGGCAAGGCCGCTATGGTATCTCGCAAGATCTGTTGCCTTCATACCGCTGAGGGCGGCCTGGGAATGCCAAGCATTGAGATTCGTCAACATATGCTTCGCATTGCATTCCTGGACCGATTGTGTCGCGAACCGGACGAGGTGGGAGCCTTCTGGAAGGAAGATGCCCGGAAAAATTTCCCGTCCCTGAGAAGTGTGCACTCGTGCGAGGGGGAGGCCCGCCGTAGACCCCGAGCCGAAAGCTCCTTCTATCATGAATGTCGTCGCGCTCTGAAATGCCTCTTACGGGCGTCGGAAGGCCTCTCCAACGTCCAGGCGTTGTCTCGTAGGGCATTGTATCAAGTGTTAGTTCGGGGGTCCGTTCAAGATGCTCTGATTAGCGAGCTCGGTCTTACGAAGCAGCAGGCTCGCTCAATATGGCCTTGGGCGACAGGGTTGAAATGCCTCACTAACGACGAGGCATCACTCACCTGGCAGGTGATTCGTGGAGCCCTCTGGGTCGGCAAAAGACTTTGTGCAGCGGGCTTGGAGAATTCTCCAAACTGCCGCCGCTGTGTTGGGGAAGTCGAGACCATTGGTCACGCCTTCTTTCAGTGCAGAGTGGTAGTGCCGTTGTGCAGGTTTGTTGAAGGCCTCATGGTTCGCGTCTTGCGGAGAAAGTCCTTTGTCCTGGATGTCGTTTCTGTTTGCAGCAATGTGGTACCGCAGATGTCGAGGGCTGAGAATTATGTGTTCTGTTGCTTACTAGGCGTTATGAGAGTCGTGATTTGGACGACGCGTCAGAAGGAATTCTATGGTGGCGAGAAGTTTGCTTCTTCCGAACTGATCTTGTTCTTTAGGCATCTGCTTAAAGTCAAGATTAGGACGGAAAGGCGGCGACTCACATCATCTGAATTTGGCGAAAGGTGGGTGACTCTTGCGCGTTTGTGCCGTGTGAAAGGGGCTGACCTTGAGTGGCATTTTGATGCCGGTTAGGCATAGGATATTGTTTACCTGGGTTGAACTTGGGCAACCCATCCATGCTTAGGCTAGATTAGGGTTTTTGGTGTTTTATTTTTAGTTTCTTAGGATTATGTAAACTTAGCTAAGGTATGTTTGCTCATTGGCCCCTTTTTTTTCTGTCCCCTTTTCTTTTCCTTTAGTTTAACTCCCCATCCCTCCCATCTTTAGGTGCTCAGTGATTTCAGTTCTCTGGATGATGCGGGACGCCTTTCGTTTTCGTGTGTGTGATCTTTTTCGTATGTTTGTGTGTGAATCAGTGCGTGTTTGTGCGAGTGGTTGGGATGGATAAATGTGTATTTTATATTGTCAAAGTCCCGTGTCGATTTCGCCCAGTTAATTGATTTTACTGGCACATTTAGGATTTGTGGGGGGTTTTTAATTACTAACATGATTTTGTTTAGTTTCTTGTACATATTTGTATTCATACTGTATATATTCATTGGGGATTATTTTATTTAAATTTTATGCCCGCCCCCCAACAGACTTTATTGTACATATGGGTTTATTTAGGATTTTCATAGAGACAATGAGGTATTTTGGTGGTTGTAGAACGAATGGTATGTATGAATGTGGTGTTTTGGTGAAAGGAATATTGTTTTGTATGCTTGGGTCAGTGCGTGCGACTAGCTAAGTTTAATTTTAAGACAAGCGATGACCTTCCTTTCCCAATCCCCATTTTTGGCTTTGTGCCACATTTACTGTGTTTTGTATACAGTAATAAATATTATCACGAGATCCAACTAGAGACTCTGATCGACTGCGACTAGTCAACACATTCTCCAGGAACGTCTTCCCAGAAATATACAGAAATACTATATGTACTTATTGTGTACCCTTTCTTGTTATAATACATTCTTGTTCTAAGTACATTTTGTGTTGCATTATTATTCCATGCAATAGGCGAGATTCAACATTGAGTCAAGACTCAACAATCAGACATCTCTATCCCAATACTACTGGCATTTAAAGGAACCGAACAAAACACCGAAAGTAAAATGGAAAATAATAAATAGAACTAGAACTTGTAAAACCTGGGACGACCCATGCCTTCTGTGACTACATGAAAAACTGCACATCATTAGGTTTCTAAATGGTGAAAAGTTACTAAACCATAGACATGAGTTAACGGTTTTCTGTCGTCATCAAATGATTTTCGCATTAAATAATTAATAAATAGATTTAAACAAATTAAGTCCATAGTTTAAAAGCCTTAAAAGCTCAGCCCAATAATTATTGAGAAAAACCCTTTGTTAAAGTATATAAAAAAATCCATGTAAATAAACAAATAAATAAACAGATCAAATAGATAATAATGAAACACAACCTTCTCGTCACTCAACGACTCGCGGCAATGCCATAAAAAATTGCCGTCTGACCAGCCTAACCTACGATCACTCTTGAAATAGACTCGCCATTGTAACTTGACACACATTTTTCGAAGGGGACTGGTCTGTAGATAAAAATTAATTCTTATCTCTTTGAACCACCTAACCATAATGACCGACACTAGCCGTTTCCATAGCAATTAATGTTCCAATGAGACCGCACTTATAAACACGCGCTAACCAAATGATAGCTTATTCCCAGATTCTCGCTTGACAAGGAAGCGGGTCCAGGCACCTTAGCTCTACATAACTTCAAAAATTATGTTAGGGGTCTCGGCACTCGCTTTTGAAACATGAGAACTCTTATGTAGCGAAGGAATCATATTTTAAAAACTAAAAATATTATAATATAAGCTCTACTTCTGTATGGAGCACTGTCTTTTTGAAAATAAAAGCTAAATACTAAAGAACACCGGATTATCTACCTAACGTGTTCTTTCCTATTTTTCTGCAAACCTATATATACAGAAGTGCTATATATATGATATATTTGATATATGTATATAAATCTCATTGTTGTTATTATCGCTTGTCTTTGCCATTCCTTAATATTGGTTCCCATATTGTATTCATTTTTATGCTTGGTCGGCCCGGGAGAATCTTGTGGCCGAGCCTATATGCTGATTCCTTAAGTTTACGAATGTGTCAATTATGTTCTTTGTCTAAGATCACAACTTGATTCCACAGAAGGTGGTGATCTCCCTTTTGTCTCCATCAGCCATGCCTCATTTTTTCACTTCCCCTGGTGTTACAGCTCCAGTGACAGGACCCAGTGTGAGATCAATACATGGTGGAGAACTTTGAGATGGGAATTAGCAGGAGATAACTGATAACTGACATCTATTAGTCATGGCACGTGGAACGAGAACAGTCTACCCCAGTGAACGAAATAAAATGTTCAGTTCGACATTCCAACCACCTGAATAAGACCGGAGCGTACAACGGCCAAAACATTGGGATAAATATGGCGACAAAGATGAGGACAATAATCCGATTAATGTAAATATTTGTTCGATAATGAAACTATGTACACAAAAGAACTTTGTGGATGATTATAATGTACAATAATAATAATAATAATAATAATATGATATTTGTAACATCTAATGTCTTATTTTTTCCTATTTTCTCTAATATATTGGGTAATATAGATGTAAAGTTTATTAGAGTTGTGTTAGTTCATGCCTAGAGAGTACTTATGTCAAAAACCGTATTTAGAAGATCGGAAACAGGTTTTTATGCTCTAACTACGAAAATATCCGATTTATATATAAAGAATATTATTCGCGGAAATTCACTTATCGCGGTAGAGGCTGAAAATGATTAACCGCGATAAACGAGGGACAACTCTATTAGAATGAAGATTAGATGAATAAGTAAATAGAAGATGATTATAATTTTCATTTAGGCACAATATATACACACAATATATATATATATATATATATATATATATATATATTGTGTGTGTGTTTATTTAGGCAGTATTTTTGCATTAATGCATGTTTCCTTTAATAATAAAGAAAAGTTTTGTCTATTTTAAGCAAATTCCTTTCATATCGTCGGATAAGCATAATAACATTATCATTGAAAGACGAAAGAATTAATACATGTTTTTAATCCTATCTAATCTTTCGGCTTACATAAGCCATATTCAAAGATGACAGTTAAATTACAATATATTAAACAATACTCGGACATAGCAACAATTATAGTCTGTTTTGTTTGCATGGAAGATTTCCAACACTGGAAGCGAAAATCACACCGCGGCCAATGACATCTCAAATGACGACGCGAGAGCGAAAACGGGAAGTGTTATGTACGGGAATTCGTTCGTATAAACCAATGGCTTCTCTTATCAATTGTAGGCATTTAAGTATATTTGTGGAGTTTTCATAGTTTATTTTGTTATTTTATGTATATAGTCTCAAGAATTTTTAGTTTTTGTTTATTGTTTAATGTTTAAGTTTAGTTCTGTTATCAACAAGAATTTTCGGAAGTTTGCTGCCAGGTATGTTGTTTTCAATGCCTATATATATATATATATATATATGTGTGTGTGTATGTGTGTGTTTGTTTGTATATATATATATATATACATATATATATATATATATATATATATATATATATATATATATATATATATATATATATATACATATATATAAACATTTTATGTTTAACATTCTTTTTATAGATACAAGTATTTAAGTAAAGGCTCTGTTTATAATAAACAGTATTAAATAACATTTACCGGCCTCAATGTCCGAGACATTTTCAAAGAAAATATTCGTCGTCCGACGAATTTACTGAAATACTTGTATCTATAAAAAGAAAGTTAAACATAAAAATGTCTTTAAATAATTGTCGGACTTTGTCCATATATATATATATATATATATATATATGTATGTGTGTGTGTACATGAATATATATATATATATGTACAACACATTATACCTTTTATAGCTGTATATTTATAGTTAATTAATTTAAACTTTAAAACATAATTCTACTTTATCCCCGCTTCTTTTTATAACGCATTTTCCTATTTTCTCTATCAAAGATTGATTGGAAAGATTCAAAGTGCTTTATTAAATTGTATTTTCTACTTTAATTCAAGAGACGTCACTATTTCAATGATAAATTTCCCCTTCATTTTTAACTTCCGAAATCAAATTCTCATGTAAAACAAATGCAAGTGATAAATGTAATTATTGATATTTTAGTGTAAAGATCAGAGACAATCCTCTGAATATACAGAGGGGAGTGCTTTTACAAAATGTCAGTTATGAAATTTACAGAAAAATTAATTTCCAATTGGTATTCAGAATTGCAAAGTGTTCTAAATCTATTGACTACTTTATTATAAGTATTGTATAAGATTCATTCAATTGCCATTTGAAAAGAATGCAGATGATAATTACTGGGGAAATTAATTGCCTGTTGTTCAAAGTAAATATGTCCACTAATGGTTCTGTCTCCTTCAGACTTTGGAAGCCAGTTGTAAATGTTTCAAGAGTGAACCATTCATAGTTTTTGCCTCTGGCGTATGCCATTTTCTGAAGTGTGTTTTCTTAGAAAGCAGCTATTCAGAAATATCGTAGTAATTTGTCATTAAACAATTTGGATAAAAGTGAAAATGAATCACTCACCTGTGTGATAAAATAAGCAAATTTATGCTATGGTCACGTGGTCTTCTTAGCTAAACTATTTTAATATGCCCGCTTATTGGACAACACCTTCATAAACGAAAATAGTAGCCTAAAATATCGAATCAGATTCATCAATAGCCTTGCCGGATGAAGTCATGGGCTTAATTCGTCTCATCAGATCCGATGGATGTCATGCATGGCAACAAACGCGTTCAGATATGTCTAAACTGTTTGCTGTATACAACCTCTCTACGATCAATGACTAAACATGGGATCCGACTGAATAAGACCTGTGTGTCTTAGCGAAGAACATCCTTCTTCGGAACTTGACGACTTGTGCCGCAGAAACGCAAACAAAGGGCTGTACCAGATAACAGAATTCGCGTCAGTTGAGTACTTTCAAGAACAGCAACAACTAAAATGGATATTACATGTGACTCAAGTCGAATGTAATGACGTAATAAAGAAGTTGAAGTTCCACATAAATTCAAACAAAAGACTCTATTTACATTATTCGGACTGTTGTCCTCATCTTTGTCGCCATATTTATCACAACGTTTCAGCCCTTGTACGCTCCGGCCGTCTTCAATTGGTTGGAATATCGAACAGAACCCTTTATTTCGCTGACTGGGGTAGACTCTTCTAGTTCCAAGTACCATGTCTAATGGATGTCAGTTATCAGTTGTCTCCTGTTAATTCCCCTCTCCATGTTCTCCTCCGCCTTAATCAGGCATTGAACTCTTTGAGTCCTGTCACTGGATCTAACTAACGCCTTTATCCATATGTCCTAGAGAACATCTGTGTATGAATTTCTGGGTATTATAAACCTGATGTCTTAAGCAACCTTTTTTACAAGTGCTCGTAGCCCAATTTTTGCTGTTATTATCGTATTTCTCTGGCACTTCTTATTACTGGTTCTATGCTTGGTCGACTCAGTAAATGTTTGTGGCCTGGTATATGTGCTGGTTCCTTAACTTTACGAATTTGTCCAAGGATTTTCTTTGTCTATGACCTTAACCTGATCCCATAGACTGATATCAAACAAAATATTAGAAAAGTATCCAATACTCGAAAGAGCAATAACAGTGGATGCGAAAAACTTATACCCTAACCAAATGTTTTTCAGAGAAAGGTTTTATAAAGCTTGAATGGGGATTGGCTATAGTTATCATTCGGCGTTCGAGATATCTTGGTCCGCGATTGTCGCATTGACTAATGAGATTATAAAACAGACAAGAAATGATACGACGCCTATACAATCAACATCGAAATGCATATTAATCGCCACATTGGGCACAACATGCAATTAACAGTAAAAAAAAGAAGAAAAAAATCCACGGCGAATTGCTCTAGGGCACTTGACCGGAATATAAACCAAAAGTCGCGATTTAAGTATTGATTAAAAGAATCTCTCGCTACATAGATGATCAAGATGATCTCATACGCCACATGAAAACCATATCAATACACTTTACAAAGCAGGTAAGGTACTGTACAAAACAAGTTAATTTGTCAGCTGCAATAAGCATTGCATGTCATTTGCTGGATTAAACATCCATTGTCATGATATCGAGGTCCCAAACCGATGATTAAACTTATCAGCTATGGTTATATACGTTTAACATGTATGTATGAACATATATATATATACATATATATATATATATAATTTGTTAGCTTTTTCCATTTTCTTTTCATAAGTTGTTGCACACTTGTAACTGAATCTTTAAAACACTGTCCAAAGTTCATATCATTGTTTCCTGATTTACAGTAGTTTTGACTGCCTCAGTCCATATCAAGGGTTACATAATGTCAGAATCATAGCTTGAGTTTGTTTTAATTACCAACTTTGAGAATATTACATTTGAAAGTTAAATACGCATTTCGTACCTATTCTCTCTCCTCACACACACACACACACACACACACACATATATATATATATATATATATATATATATATATATATGTATATACACATGCATGTGTGTAAGTGTGCGTGTGTGTGTGTGCAGGTTTTGAGTAAGATTATAAATCCAGAAATGAGTCTGTGTATATCAATATTACACTAATAATTTGCAGAATCTCATGACATATGGGGAATATTCGTACACAAATATTAACACACACTTGTATGCATGTTAGAATATATATATATATATATATATATATATATATATATATGTGTGTGTGTGTGCGCGTGTGTGTGTGTGCGTGCGTGCACGTGTGTACGTTTTATACTTAGTGGAAACATCTCAATGTCAGTGATAGATCTAACATATTCAGTTGTATAAATATGAGTTTTGGACCCTGGGTTTCATATGCAATCATCAGACAAACTGGTTTATTTTTTAAATTGAATCTATGTATGCTTACATGACTATGTTTGGTAGTGGGAGGGGGAATTTCCTTTTTTTTTCTTTGGGGTCAAACACTCATACGCATTTTTGTGTAAAGAAAAATGCATAAATCTGCATATATGCGTGTCTGTGCGTATGAGAGTGTCACCCCAAAGAAACACAGGCGTCCTACCATCAGACATAGTCGAAACCCAAGATCACAATCTAATATCCATACAACTGAATATATATATATATATATATATATGAAACCATTTAAATTTATATACACTAGGTATCAGAGGAATGCTCATCAAAACATTTACCATGTAAATATTTATAGAAAACAAACAGGGAAAATATGTTAAGGCCACGGGAATATGACCAAAGTTGGTATGTCAGGTCCAATAACACGGCAGGTTCTTCTATCGTTATCTAGTGGAGGGACCGCGAATGATCCTCTACGTGAGCGGCTCGACTTGTCAGAGGAGGAGTTTCGCTCCTTCTGGTCTTGGGCGCTAGCGTCGGATTACCTCAGTAACTCTGAGTTTCCGTTTACCTGGCGACTGGCTCGGAATAGGCTGCCTCTCAATGACATGGCCTTCATATGGGGCTTGGCGGATTTGCCAGACTGTGAATGATGTGACCTTGGCCTGGGAGAAACGGCTTCGCATGCCTTGACAATGCGTTGCCCCCGTACTCCGGAGTAAAACGAATGGTGTTTCTAACGCGGCCCGAACGGTGATTTGGACGACGAGACTCGAGGAAGTCTTGAGTGGCAATCGTCTTTCTCATCCGGATCTGATCGGATTCTTTGATCATCAGCTCAAGATGAATATTAGAACTGATAGAAAACGCTTGCATTTGATAGCCTTTAGATAAACTTCGTTCACTTGATTTTTTCTTTTAAGTCAACCTATATCATATCGGCATTGTTTTCTGTAGAGCCCTTCCCTGGTTAGACTAGACCAACTTTTGTGAGTAAGTGTTGTTCCTGGCCTGCTCCCGTATACATCTTTGGTTATGATCCAATTAGAGATTCTCAACCTCCCCTGTTTGTTTTGGCGCCCTTTCATCTCGACTGGGTCAGCTTTATTGATTCCCCATGCCCGTCTATATTTTCTCTTTTCCCTCTCCCTTAGCGAGAGAGCCTCTTGAATTTGTCCAAGGGCAGAATACAGCGGCTTCTCTTTTTTGAAAGGTTGGACGCATCCTGCTAGCATCAGTTATGATTATTTTTGTTTTGTTTTTATATTTCGTTTGTTTTGGGCCTCACCCCTCCCCTTTCATTATCATTCGTCCGGTTTTTATATATATATAATGTAAATAATATGTATCATCTGATTGGGGTGTTCTTTAGCACCCCTCCACCGAGAGGTTGTGGTATTATGGTGTATGGATGATTGATTGACGACGGATGAGTTTTTTTTATGGTGAATGAGGAAATTGTAACGGGTGAATGGGTCGTGAATCCGATAAGCTAGGTATAAGAAAATAATTAGTGAAGACCAGCCTCAATCCATTCCCCCTTTTCGGATTTGTGCCATAATTGTATTAATTTACAAGAAATCTCAACATGGTAGATTCTTTGGATTTTAACAAGAATTTCTAAATATATAGTAGGAGCACACGACCAGATGTAGTAGAAATATTCAAAGCAAGTAATATTGTTGGTGATTTTATTATTATTATCATTATTATTATTATTATTGATTTGTTTTTAAACGTTTTCTTTATATTTAAACATAAATATGATTCATATAAATATTTTGGCATGAGGAAAGAGCATTTCGGGTGAGAATGGATATATTTGAAAAAAAATATATTCTTGGTGTTTAATACGTCTGTAACTTAACCTGTACCTATAAGCTCTTTCGAAAATAAAAAAATACATTTCCACTGTGGTAACTTTTGCGAGGCAGTTCCAAAAATAATCCCCCCTGCCGACATTACTTTTATTCTATTTCTTATTATTTTCCATTTCACTGTAGGTGGTTTCTTGGTTTCTTTTAAAATGGAAATTAATAAGAAAAGCTTGAATATATAGGTCATTAAATTAATAAAAGCTAGAATATGAAGCTCATTAAATGACCCATGTCCTTTATGCATACATGTGAAACTATATATTACTAAGTTTATAAAAAATAAAAATTTACTGAATCAAAGAAATGAAATAGCTATTCTTTGCCGACATTGACAAAAACTTTCCTTAAATAATATTTAAAAATAAAATTAAAATAAAAAAAATGGAAGCTGGTGATATACATACTTATGTAATAATAATTTTTAAATAATTTAAGTAATTCTGTTACATATATTTGTTTTAAAAAGAAATGTATTCTATTAGTAATTAAGAGTAAAAATATTATTTTGAAATTGTAGTTCAATATAACGTATTCTAACCCAAACACCCCTTGTAGAAAGAATTTTTGTATACAAGTACGAATTTAGCGTAAAAAAACTGCCGAAAAACATTTGGGCGTTGATAAAAAAGAAACGACATGCGTTGAACGGATGTTTTTTTTCGTTGAAAAATGCACCCCTACCCTATCTAGACTTAACCTCTTTCTCGAACGTAACTCATAATTGATACAATAATAGTTAATGAAAATGAACAAGCTACTGCCCCTGTATATGTGACTGGATTTCTCTGTATCCTTGGAAACAAAGAATTATGAATTGTACGTGCGATTAAATCTCAGTAAATTTAAAAATAAGTTTTTCCAAAATTCGCCAGAATATGAAACAGAATTATGGATTTTAATTTAATTATATAATTAAATTTAAAGTTTTTAGCTTCGATTTCTGAAACATGGTAATTCCTGTGTAGCGAAAGAACCATATTTTAAATCAGTTAATTTATAATATGTATGCTCTGTAAATTTACATTGAGCAGCATTTTGTAAAAATAAAAATATCGATAAGAACGCTGTTCTTCCTTTTTAATATATATATATATATATATATATATATATATATATATATATATATATATATATATATATATATATATGACCTCTCTGCTTTTATGATGACCATCACCAATAAACAAAAATGAATGATTTTCATATCTAACCTTTATCAATATTTAATATTACTCACTCATAATCTTTGCAAACGTTTAAAGAAATGAGGGAGTCTAAATGTAAATAAAGTAGTGAAAATAATTAGCAAATATTTAATTATTTCATGAGATAATAATCGGATGAAAATATCAAAGGATGCAACATTAACAGCCTATTCCTACATTTTGCGTTTCGTATATTAGGAATAATAGGACAAACTATATAAGGATTTCTATATTTGCCTGGACACTATAAAAGTCTACGAGCATGTAAAAATATCTCGATGTCCTCTTCTTTCTAAACATATCTACACAATTTTTTGCTTTTGCGCCTCTAAGTAATTTTCAACTTCTCATCCCAACTCTTTCTTTATTATACCACCCAGACGCAGAAGATGGTTAAATAATTTCCTCGTACCTCTACTTGAAACACCTGTTCTCTTTGTGTCAGCGAAGATAAACAACGTCGACCCTGGTCATTAGCGACATTGGTAACCGCTTGAGAGATACCAGGTGCTGTAAGCACATATGCGCACGTAGGGTAATGGATCTAAATTGGAAATACGGAAAGCCGTATTCCAATTAAAGTCTGTTTCGCTATATTCACTTCTGCACAAATGCCTTTGGGAAATACATGAACACACCTCTTCTCTTTCTAGCTATTGATTAATTAGTAGGAATTCAGGGATTAAATCCTTATTATCTCCAAATATTCTTACAATCTAATGTTCTGGCTTTAATTAACGTGCAATATTGTGAAAATTTATAATGAAGAAGGACTGGGAGGTTATTGCCCTTTGGGGTTTTCCGGGCCTGTCACTGATAGCAACAGCAGCAGCAAGTGGTAGGGGAGGAAGGTGTATATAAGCGCCGATCTAAACGACTTCGGCCTCTTTTTGATACCACCTGTTGGGTGTCGACCTTAGTTTTAGGCAGTGACTGCTTAACAAGATACAGAGGTCCGGTGAAGTGGCGAGTTCCTGACAGATAGAGCCTCTAGCCGAGGGAGCAGTAATTTTAGAACCAAGGAATAAGCGAGTCTGTTTATTTCCTTAGTAAGGTTCTATATCCAAAGAAGAACTTTAGGAATTGTTCCTTAGAAGGAAGATCTCTGACGAGTCGGCGAGAGGCGGTTGAAAGAAGAAATTTCCGGGAAGACCCAGTCGTGATAGAAGTCCTGAGGAAGAAATTTTCAAAGAAGCTACTAGTCCTTCTTCGACTCCTAGAACTGTTTTGTACTCCCACGAGGGAATACTAGATTTATATAGGCCGCGAGTTAACGAGGCCATTTTAACAAGAACTTTGTTTTTACTCCCACTAGGAAGACCTAGAATTATATTGACCACGTGTTTGAGTGGCCATTTTTGGCAAAGGAAAAAGTGGGTAATTTTTTTTTATTTTTACTTGTTTTTTGTACTCTACTTTTGTTTTGTTGTGTCATTTTTTTTTATTGTTACAACAGGGAATTTCCAGTTCCCTAGCAACGGGAATATCTTGCAAGAAAAGGTTACTTTTTTTACCCCTCTAATAAAAATATATTTAGACCTACAGTAGTGTGCGTAGTTGTATTTCGAAGTTACATTTTTTTTTTACGTCGGACCCCGGTTAATATACCGGTAGTAGGTTTTATCCTTTACGTACGGACCTAAAGTCAATAAAATTCCGACAATATATATATATATATATATATATATATATATATATATATATATGTGTGTGTGTGTGTGTGTGTGTGTGTGTGTGTGTGTGTGTGTGTGTGTGTGTGTGTATGAGATGAAACAGTAACTTTTGATCTCTGAATTTTTCAATTATAATTGTTCACCTTGGCTTCTTTGGTTGTGTCACTGCTAAAAGTTCTTTTGGGTGTTCGATTGATCTGAACTTATGTATGCTTCTTTCTTAAATTAAGTCTTTAGTTTTTTAGGTAACATTTATTTCAATCTATTGTTTTCATGCGAAATGAAACAGGTTTTTTATTTGTTTTTCATTAACAGATCGTGTTAGACTAAAACTTACTTTAATCTTTGAATACCACTTACATTAGTGTATATTCACACGGCAAGACAGGGACAGACAGAGACAGAATGGCAGCTAGACAAAGAGAGGTAGATAGATAAAGAGAGGCAGAGAAACAGAGAGGCAGATATGAAGAAACAAGCAGACAGATAGAGACACACAGATAAACATATAGCGGGGGCCATACATACATACATACATACATACATACATACATACAGATAGATAGTATTGTGGATTCCGGGATGAAATCCGGTATCAAATAATAACAAACGCCAAGAATGAGTATAGAAAAATACGTTAATAATGTATTAACGTAATAATAGAAACTGGTAATACAGGTTAGTAGTTCCAGCAATGTGGAGTTAGTAGACAAATATATATATAGTCTTTGCTATCGACGTATCGCTGTATGAATTCTTATTGAGTCTACGTGCTTGTTACTATGACACTTGTGCTACCCTTCTGTGTGTGACTCTGTCTATCTACTCGACCGACTCTACCTTCTAAGTATTCACTGGCAGTAGTATATGTATACCCTGGGTGAGTCCATTTGTGTGAAAAGTGGAGATCCATCAACAGATAGATAGATAGATAGATAGATAGATAAAGATAGAGAGACAAACGGATGGAGATAGGGAGACAGAGAGAGTGAGATGGATATGAACAGACTGAGATAAATAAACCGAGTCCATTTGTGTGAAAAGGGGAGATCTTGGGGGGGAGTTAGTATTTTTCCTCTTATGGTCGATAATCAAAGGTTCGGTAAATTTTCTCTTCCTGTTTGACCTTCTAATTACTGTGTCTTCCTGGGGTCTTTGAATCTCATTTTGTATTTGGTCAATATGTCTTCTGTGGGTAGACTTCCGTCTTGTACTGTGTACATCACATTTCCTAGTCTGTTAATTATTGTACCAGGTTCGAATGATCTCTTGAGTACTATAGGTGTATGCCGGGTTTTGTTCTTGTTCGGCAATAACTTATCACACACAGACCGTATTCTGTGGGAAAACTTCACGTTTCGCTTCTTTTGTACTGCTGGTTGAACATTTTCTTTTAATTCAATTCTAGCGGCAAACTTGTTACCTCGTCCCAAAAGGCGCGAAAATACTTCGGGACATTGATTATGTAAGTCTTCCTTTAACTTTGTCGCTTCTGATGGTTCGTATCCAGTCTGTGCCCACCAGATTTTCTGTATCTTTCACTACGAATATCTTCAGTTTTTTTGTTTTTCCGTGGAATTTCACATTTAAGATCACTTCTCCTTCGAATTTTATACGCTCCCCAGTAACTGACTTAGCAATTTTCTGTGTATGTATCATGGTCGGTCTATTAAGCTTTCTCCATGTCTATAGGTTAATTATCGTTATATCCGAACCTGTTTCTAGTTGTAATTTTATCTTTTTATTTAAAATTTCAAGTTCCACGTATTTTCTTATGATAATATTGTCTTCGTCGTGCATTCTAGTAGCCCTCACCTTACTAGTAAATTTTCTTTTCGTACGTTGGGATGCCTTGTGCCTCATTTTTCCACACGCTAGACATTTTTTATAGTTAAAACGAAAATCCATATTCCAGTGTAGACCTACACATCGATAACATGCAGATGAGGGGGGGCATATATTTGCGTAGATTATTGTCATAATTTGCTCTATATGCTGTACATTTTCCATTATTATAGAATTTTTGTTTTCTTTCCTGGGAGGGTGAAAAACGTAAACTTTTGTTCAACTTACGTATATTTGCTACTTCTGACTCCTAGATATCCTTCGAATCTTTCTTTATACTCAGGCATTTTTGGCAGTCTTCTGATAATTTGTGTAGTGTTAATCCAGGCTCATTTTGCAGTTTTGAAAGCATTCTTTTGCGCATTTCACTATCCTTAGCTGAGACTAACCCTTGTACAAAAATAAGACACTTGAAATTGTCCGGAGTTAATTCTGCCAACTTGAAGTCGTCGCAATGTTTGTTCTCGATTGCGGCGAACGTAGAATAGTCTTGACTTTCGTCCTTTACGAGGTTAAGACATTTCCACATATTGTGAAATAGTGACGTCTTTGGACTGAAAAGCTCTGTAAGACATGTAACTGCTTCGTCAAACGTTAACTCATTTGTCTTTTTTGGCAAGATGTAATATACAAATTTTGTTTATTCCTCAGTTCATAATTTTCTGAGTAACAGACGTAGCTTCTTTGCTTCTGTTCAGTTTTGACAACCGATTTTGAAGATGTCTTCATGACGTCTGAAATAATCCCCGAGATTTTTATCCTCTTCTAGAGAGTAATTGAATGTTTCTATCGTATTCCACACTGCGTCTTGAGAAAAAGTCGCCCCTTTTTCGATATTGTGTTGTTTGTTACCCGCTACCTTTACTATTAGTTCCTGGAGTTGCATTTGTCTTTCTTCATTTTGCATTTGTCTTTCTTGATTTTCTTTCTGCGTTTGTAGTATTTATTTTTGCGACTTCTCTTCCATTCTTTCTTGTAATTGCTGTTCATTTTGTCTTTGTTGGAGTTGTAATTGCTGTTCATTTTGGTATTTTACAAGTTCTACTAAAATATTTTTAAAATCCTCCATGATAAGAATCTTACAAAAAACTCGATTTTTCGGATTTTAATCCTCGTAAATCTTTGTCGCCAAGTTGTTTTGGATACTGGCAAAAAACGGCAATTTTTTTTTCATTTGAGTCTCCGAGAAGTGCAAATTCTTGTCGCCCAAGCTGTTGTGGTGAGAAGAGAGAATTTCTTTCTATTCGTGTAGGTCCCAATTTCTCGTCACCAAGTTGTTGTGGTCGGCAAGGGAGATTTTTTTTCTTTTTCCTTTCCCGTGTGAGTACGAATTCCTTGTCACCAAGTTGTTGTAGACAATAAGGGAGAATTTTGTTCCGTTTTCCTTCCGTATGAGTTCGATATCCTCGTCGCCAAGTTGTTGTGGTCGACGAGGGAAAATTTTCTTTTTTCCTTCCCGTCTGAGTTCGATATCCTCGTCGCCAAGTTGTTGTGGATTCCGGGATGAAATCCGGTATCAAATAATAACAAACGCCAAGAATGAATATAGGAAAATAAATGTATTAACGTAATAATACAAACTGGTAATACCGGTTAGTAGTTACAGGAATGCGGGTTAGTAGGAAAAAATATATATTGTCGTCCTATCGATGTATCGCTGTATGACTTCTTACTGAGTCTACGTGCTTGATACTGTGACTACCCTCCTCGTGTGTGATTCTGTCTATCTACGCGACCGACTCTACCTTCTGGGTATTCACTGGCATTAGTATATGTATACCCTGGGTGAGTCCCTCAACAGATAGATAGATAGATAGATAGATAGATAGACAAGTTGAAAGAACCTGAACAAATAAGAGAGAAAAATAAAAATAATAATAAATCAATTTCTGGCTAAGCATACTACCAGTAATTTACGAATACTAACCAATATAATACCTAAAGCTAGAATAAATCACTAATGACATAACAAAAGGGGAGTGATTATTCAGTTATGGAATTTAGCAAGATTGTAATTGCTATTCCTTAATATGTGCAAAATTTCCTGTAGTTTCATATCTTTGATTTAATAATATGTCACTATTTAAGAACTTATTTCCATTTTTCCCGCAGACAGAGGAATCTCGGTTTGTTCACCGATCTGGAGATTCTAGCTTCTTTGAGAATGTTCCATTCATGTTTTTTTTCCTCTTTCAGTTTCCCAAAATATTACTTAAAAATCTTCGTAGGTACTATTAACATTTAGTCGAAATTCAAGCCAGCCTTGATAAAGCAATTCACAGAACTAACCAGCAGTTGTAAAAGGAGAGAGTGCATTGTTGTCAGAAAGAGATACTGTTCGCGAACGCAGCTGTGTTTTGCAAATGTCAATATCAAGGAAGTACAACTGTGGAAAGTGTTTTAACAAAAGATTGAACATCTGACTCCGAACCCATTAGGCGCATTACAATAGTAGAAATTCACTCCTATAAATTCGGTAAACTTACGGGAAAAATCGTAAGAAACAAAGTAAAGAGTGTTGAATTTACATGTAATATTAATCCTCCTATATGCCAAGACAATCTCCTCACAGATGAAAAGATTTGGGGCCAAAGATCTACAGAAGGATGATGAGAATACCGTGGGTGGAGCATATGAGCAATGAGGAATTCTTAGGAAGAACTCCAACAAAAAGGGTACATATACATAGAACCAGAAAGAAACAGTTGAAATTTCTAGGACGTATAATGAAGAAAGATTTATTAGAAAATGTGTCATTCATAGGACAATGAAGGCCAGAGGTATAAACCGACACAGTGAGTAAACTACCTAATTAGCTTTTGGAAATAGATGGAAGAAGATGAGGGGCGAAAAGGACAGAGAAAAAACAGGTAGAAACGATGGGAGTGTTTTAAGAACTAGTTTTGCTTGAGGGAACACGGCCCATAAAGAGAAGAATGAGGTTTGATCTCACTACAGAACAGCAAATGGCATCCCGATTAGCTTATCACCCCGGGAGCCTAAAATACAAATCTAATTTTAGCTTTGGTACAAGGCCTATAGAAAAGGGTACCTAGTGGGTATTAGAAGCACTAATCAATAGTAATGGTAAAAAGACTGCTCTCTAATCATCATCCGTCTTCGAGCTGCCCATGCGGCACAAAGTTACTCACTATTCAGTTTGTTATGTGTTTGGGCCACCTTTGAAATGGGGAAGTAATTAAAGTCCACAACAAAAAGAGCACTCAATAATTTATCCGGTAGAGACTTTATAATTAAATCAGTTTAAATTAAAAACATTAAAAAAAAACATTTCGCAAAGTAATGTGACCGCATAATCAAGAGAAATATATTAAACGTATATGAAAACAATTTGTTAAAATCTGTTTTAATCCTTTCATCTCCAGCAAGATAATAAAACCACTAAGACGCACGTGGTTGCTGAGGATGAAAGAATAAAAGAAAAAGATATTAAGGAGAAAGAACAATAAATAATTGGAATTAAGATAACGATTGGCATTGCATTTAAATTTTTGAAGGTCAAATTCTACAAGATGAGAAATGCGAAACAAAAGATATTATCATAACTTACGGTTACATTTAGCCATTTCATCTGTAAACTGATGAGACCTAGCAGCCAATCTAGTAGTACTGCGTTTAAATTTGTAAAATCGATGTACTAAAGAGGAATGACCATAAGAACAATTACCGTAAAACTTCTTTTTAACAATGATGTTCCACCTGTGCAAAGCCCAGAGGCCACTCCAATAAGAAGCACAATTTATGAGGCTATGTGAGAAAGAAGGGAGTCACTTCCACAAAGCAGAGGTTCATGGGAAGAAGATCCTCGGGAGTAACTTACATTTCACCAACAGAATACAACGGAAATAATTCACTACAATATGCATTGCGTGGCGAGTTTTAACCGTAAAAGTTAGAACTGGTGGTTCTTAAGAAAGGTACAGGGAAGCTACGTTATGACAATGGCATACTAACTAAATTCAATAACATTACCGGTTCTTCCTTGAACTTCATCAAGAATTTCTAAATACAGAGCCGAACACCCAGAGTAGATGTAACAGCAATACGCACATTAAAAGAATTTGAATTCCACAATAATCTGCCAGTCATGAGGTAAAGAGATTCAGATCAATATTGAACTATTTTAGCTTCTTTGTTTAAAGAAGAAACTCAGGAATTTCAACTCGGCATTATAATGTGTATTGATGTTTTGTGTACATCTTTAAAGAAAAAATTCATTGATTAACAAGAGAAGGTAAATGATACGAAAGTTTAATTCCTATCAATCAAATGGAAATAAAGAACTCATGAATTTATCTGCTGTTTGAATGTGCGTACATTTTAAGAATTTCCTTTGTTTTATTTTAACACTTATTTCCAGATACCCTATTAAAGTTCAAACGAGAAAACCTTTTTAATATTTTTCTGTTTATTTTTTTTATAAAGACACACTTTGATTCACAGAATTGGCTATTTTCGGAATTAATGATTATTAGAAAATAAAATTTAAATAATTTCCACAAAATAAATAAAAAAAGGGAAGTTTTTCTTTACGAACGAGTTTTGCCCGTTTAGGAACGTTATCAAATTAGGAAAGGGAGATTTTTATTTCGTAACTTATACGCAGACGTAATGTGTAGGAAATATACCGTTAAGTCTTCACATTTTGAACTGGACAACGCTCTAAAATATTCTAAAATCTTGCTGTGAAAGTTAGTGTAAGCTAAGTAATGTAATTTATTGTCTATTAAACGAAAGCGTATAAAAGCTGTTGTTGAATTTTTGTTCATTAATTTTAATGTAATTGTTAATTATATATGTATTTTGTTTAATTATATATGCGTTAATTAATTTATTTGAAATATTTAAAGGTCTTGAGAAAAGAGATTTCTTTTATTTTTTATATTAAAACTTTTATTGGTTATGCATATTAGCTAGAGAAAGAGGTATTTGTTTTAATAATGAAGATCTTTGAAAAAATACAGTGTGTAAGTTAATATTGTGTCAAGATTTGAAGATTTCACTCTGAAAAGTTTATGTATACGTAAGTTATGTCATATTTTCATATGTGTAACATTTATGAGAGCCAAGTTGTTGTTGAAATTGTTTATGCGTACATATAATGGATTGGATAAATTGTTAGGTAGGAGTTATTTCTCATGTTCATAAGTAGTTTTATTCTTAATTTACAATTGATAAAAATAAGTATAAAAACTGAGTATATTGACGTATATATATATATATATATATATATATATATATATATATATATATATATATATATATATATATATAGATAGATATAAATATGTATATGTTACTAATTCAGTAACATCAAGATCGCCTATGCAGAGTTTAATTAAAGATTACGCTCAAGCACGAATCTGAATTCGGTGTTGAATTTAGCGTCGTTAAATTTACATAGGCTCTGTTGCTGATAGTGAGAAAGTTTACCCATAAATATTAAAAAACACACAGAGCGTGGTCCAAAAATCTTGTTACACCTACATAATATAATTTCCTATTTCAACGTTCATATTTACACCTATCATACGTGTAAATTTAGCCAAATGGCAATGGTGTCATCATCTTGTTAAAGCCTTATCATTATAGGGTAGGTGTTTCCGCCGCACCATGTATGTGAGAGAGGCAGAGAGATACTGGTGAAAATTCACCCCGCAGGCCAGAATTCTTTTTATTATTCTGTTTGGCTATTTCGTCGGATTATGGGGATAGGCTAGATGGTAATGTCCAAGGATCATGAAATATACATTCAATTACAATGTAATTCAATACCTATAATTTTTCAAAGGTTTTCTTTTCTTTCTTTTTTTGACATTCCCCCAAATATTTTCAGGATTCGATATCGAGTTACTAATTTTACACAACTGATAAAGCAGCCTATAATTTATTGAACATGGCTGTGCATTCTAAGAGGCAATAGATACATGTACTTCTCTTTTCATGCGCTATGTCCCTTTAAGACTTTGGCGATCACAGCTCCCCACAAAGTCCAGCATGCAGCATATATATATATATACAACATTTGATTCATTATCATCCTGCTTTGTACTTTGCTCTGCGATCTATTCACACCAAGGATTGCTTAGGTTCCGCACTCTTATCCCATTGTCACATGTGCTTTTAATATGTTAAATATTCAAACTTTCTGTGCTCATGATATGCCCCACATGGAGAGCCATTCAGTGTGGAATATTTGCATTATCATCTTTATGTGCTTGTCTATTCATAACATTCATGGCTCTTCACATCTTCCTAACCTTTACACTTCTTGTAACTGTACTTTCGAAATATCTCCAATCTATTTTAACTTGTTTAACTTCGGTGAAATTACAAGAAGCAGTATTTCCACGTTATATGGCCATAAACCACACACGCACACAAACACAAACACATATATGTTTGTGTGTGTGTATATATGTATATATATATATATATATATATATATATATATATATATATATATATATATATATATATATATATAGTCAACATATTTTAATTCAAACACGTTTCATTGAATAATATAGGCATATTACGCCTATTTTTTTTATATTAATTCTTAGTTCTCTAATAAGTTTCATTTTGTTAACATGAAATTCATTAAGGAAGGTGTCGTAGTTTTTTTTTACCTAAGTACTTTCGATTTCCTCGATTTAGTGTTCGTTGTTAGGATGGTTTTTAAAAACACACATGAATGCGATCTGCTATAATTATTTAAACATTTAAAATTTATCAGTTGTCGCAAAGTAATTTTTTTGCAAGACAAGCGTCCCAATTATCAGGAAGATAACCATATCTATGTACCTATCTATCTATCTCTCTCTCTCTCTCTCTCTCTCTCTATATATATATATATATATATATATATATATATATATATATTATATGAAGAAATATAGTCTTAAAGTGCTCAATATCCGAGATAGAGCGTGTGTAAATACAAAAGTGAACATAGAAGTCAACACTTAGAGGCGAGTCTGTTTCATGCTAGATACAATCGTCAGGCAACTATATATATGTTGAAACTTGACTACTGCATGGAATAATAATGCAAACACAAAATGTACTTAGAATAAAATGTATTGAAACAAGAATGTGTACACAATATTTACATAGTCTTTTGTAGATTTCTGGGAAGACCGTTCCTGGAGAATGTGTTGACTAAGTCGCAGTCGGGCAGAGTCTCTAGTTGGATCTCTTGATTCGCCTCCCTGTCTTCCCGGTACCAACCATATTTATATCGTCGGTACTCCACTATGCAAATTAGGTGGATCCTACTACAACAATATATATATATATATATATATATATATATATATATATATATATATATATATATATATATGATCGAAATTGTTAAAATTCAAAATGACATTGAATGTTTGTTAAATTTATTTTAAAATGTAGTTGCTACATTCGTAATATATTTTGTTTAGTGTTGGTTGCTTTTGATATAGAGGGGCTCGATAATTTCAATTATTTGTTAATTGTTTATTATTTTCGCGGTGTAATATATTGGTTTGGTTTGGTTGGTTGTTTTATGGCATATCAGTCGCAGTGGGTCATTTAATGCCAACAAAATTTTTGAAATAGATTCATAGCGATAGTTTAGTAAAAAGAAAGGTGTGTATGTATACACATATATTTGAAACACTTTTCAGTTACTCATATTTTTTAGTACAATCCAACTTCTTTTAGGAAATTTACAATCTTGTATGGTTTTATTTTCGGAACGTTTTTTTAATTACTCACTTGGTTGTTGGTTGGTTTGGTTTGTTTTACGGTATGTGAACCTCAATGGATTATTGTTATGGTGTTCAAACCATAGAAAAATAACACAGACTCGGATATAAAGTTAAACGGTATATTATTCACGGAAACGTAGTACAAAGTATGTTGACTGGAGAGTACTTCTCTCACTGGTGTCCTGACTCTCTCATTAATACATTCACTTGGTGGCTCACACCTGGTGACTTCCGATATTTAACAAGCCCCCACCACATGGGTCGTATATGGCACAAGGCCGGTTTAATGTGCGCTCTCCGAGCCGGTAGGCTCGGCCAGAAATATGCCCATTAGAACCCGTATAAACGGGTTCAAGGACTGTCTACCTCCCCGGACGAAACTTTGCCCTGCGGCAAAGCCTCGTCCGAGTTCCTCTCTTCCAAAGCAGAGAGTTCGACAGATGTTACACCTGGTGACTTTCCATTTACTAGAAATTGGTAGCCATATTATATAAGTGTGGAAGAGTCCATTTGTAGGTATAGCAGGTTCCCACAATAGTTATTTAATGCCGACAAACTTTTTATTGCTGGTAAAATTTTGTTTTTATCAAAAATCTATATCTGGTAATAATTTATCCTTCAAAAATCTATTTCTACTAATCATTTGTTTCAGAAATAGTATTGCTGGTAATATTTTTTTCCTCAAAAAATGTATTGCTGGTAATAGTTTTTTTTTCCTTAAAAAATTATTGTTGATAATAATTTTTTACAAAGTATTTCAGTATTATAATCCATTTTTACACTTTCATAGAGTTTTTACCCCAGTTTCGGCGTTAACTATTTGCCAACATCTGGGACCCTAACAGGATCTACAAACCTGGCTCAGGGTGGATCTGAGAGCACTAGCAAATAAGAGTTGGTTCCATGCTCCTCAAAACCTCCTGATCAGAGGTATTGCTGCTGGACGAAGTTTATCGTCTTACCCAGGACGCGGATGTAGTTTAATTAATATATATATATATATATATATATATATATATATATATATATATATATATATATATATATATATATACGGTGGTTGACAACTCCTGTACGAATACGACATACGTTTTTGGATTTTATCTACTGATGCTGAACGAATGTAGCGCTTTAGACCAGCTAGGGACCTACATACTCTGGCACAAACAGGACACTTAAGATGTGCAACAGTGGGTGGTACGTTATCATGAAATTTAAAATGTCGCATGAAACTGCTTCTGGACCCGCATATCTTACCACAAATATCACATTGCAATTGCTGGACATGTATGGTTTTATAGTCAATTTCCAGCTTCAGACAGTGCACTCACAAGAGACTCCTTAGACGAGCCACCAACAAACACACTCTACCAAATTCTGTTCACCGCAGATCGAGCAGTCTGTGGGTGTCTTCAGGAAGATCAACGGCAACGCCTATACGTACATCTCTTTTAAGCGTTGCATGCCTCCTCTTCTCCTCCCCAAAGTAACACCTTCCAATCCGATCAGCCTCATTCCTGTTATTGCGATCAGATGCACATTCTTCCCAGTGCTCAAAGGAATGTTGCATTTATTCAGCGCATACTTGATGCAGTCTTTAAAGCGCATCTTAAGTTTGACAGCATTTCTATTCCCTGTTCGCAGCTCACCATAAATCGATTGCTTTGGAATTCGGCTGTCATCCATTCTTACGAGATGGCTCGCCCACCGAAGTTGATGTTTTAATATCAAGGACACAATAATATCACAGCCGCTGCTTATATCACTAACATAAATTTGCCAGCTAATGCCAAGGATATGACGTAAGCAGTGATGTTTCTCAATACTTTGTCTGCTGTAAACCACCCACATATATATATATATGCGTATATATATATATATAAATATATGCGTATGTACATACGTGCATATATATACACATACATACATATATATACCCACACATACATGTATACACATACGTATATATACATATACATAAATACATATATGCATACATAATAATTATATTTTGTTGTATGCCCATTATTCATTTCTACAGCAACCAACTTCTTGTAATTCTCAATTAATGATTTGCAAATTTTAATTGGTATTTTGTTCCATTCTTTTTCACATGTGGTCTTCAGATTGGATTTGAATTTTCAAATAACGCAACGGATTCTCGATTGGGTTTTAATCTAAGGACTGACTTGTCTATTTCAGGATATTTACATTATTTTCAACCTGCCATTTCATCGTAGATTTTGCAGTGTGTTTAGGATCATTATCTTGTTGGAAGATCCAATCAAGACGAAATCAAGTTTTTCATCCAAAATCATTAAATCTGCTTCCAAAATATTTTGATATGCTGCGGCATCCATCCTACACTGTATTATTATTATGTTGCCAGTACCTTTTGTAGAAAAACGTTGCCAAACCATGATTCTGCCTCCAGCAATTTTCACTGTTGGAAATGTGTTCTTTGTTTGATGGCCATATTTCCTCCATACATGATTTTGTTTTTATTTACGTCCAAATTACTCAATTTTGGTTCGTCTGTTCATAATAATATTTCTCAATACGATTTTCCTTTGTCCTTATGTTCACGAACGAATTTCAACCTGGCATATCTGTGTCCTTTCAGCATAATTGGAGTTTTCCGTGGGTTCCATAATTTTATTTTTATCATAATCACAAATAGCTTCGTCTTCCGGAGATATACCCAGCGAATCTACATCAAACATTTTCTCTAAATTCCTTTCTACTTGACTTTCGTCAAACATTTCAGCAAAGGGACCAGGGTAACTCTTTATAGGGGTCATTACAAAATTCACTCTAGTGTCTGAGCATGTAGAATATTTATACACTATGGTATGATAATTGTGTTGAAAATCTTTACTCTGTACTTTTTTAGAGGTACTTTGATTTTCACATAAAAAATGTTGGCAGTTGCCTAACGGGGAAATGCCTGTAGGAAACTCTCAAGCAGAGCCCTTCATGCAATCCACTATTTTGATGTTCTTCATAAATTGAATTACATCGATGCCTAAAAGACCGTGAACCCTAATATCATTTGTTCCGTGCAAAAAGGCTAGTTTGAAATTTAATTTAAGTAAATTATTCTTACCAGATTTAAAGATATCGAATCTTATGTTCATATCGAATTCATCATCGATAAGAACTTGTAGGGGCAAGGAATTACCCTTATTTACTTCAATCCCCACTACAATTTGGTTTAATGTTTTTCTTTTTAGACCCTAAAAAGGTTTTTATGTCGTATTCCACTGGAGTGAGGAAAGATCTATAGCACCCTAATTTTTCAATAACTTGCTTAGAGAAATACATCCTTTGACTACCTGTATCAAAGAGGCAGTACAATTTGTATTACGTTTCCCTTTAGAAACAGTAATTGCCACTATCGGTAAAATATAAGGCTGCTCCTGTGTGCCAGTGTTGGTACACACGTGCGTGGAAGCAGATGAACTGTTTCCTCTCTTATCTGCTTCATCACAAGTGTGTGTGGGGGGGGTAACGTGGCCTCGGGATTTGCAATTTGCACATTTTCGATAATTTATTTGCTTTGCCATAGCAGTCTTCCGTTCTATGACTAGCACTTGTACAAAAAGAGCACAAGCCCATCTCCCTACACCTAGAACGTCTCGACTCAAGGGAGGAATATTTTGAGCAATGGTTCATGGTGTGCCCGTTGATGTTGTAAAATCTACAATGTCTAGTAATTTTGATAGATTTTATTGCAAAGCTTTACAATGTTGGAACATTATTTTTTTTGCGTTTTTGTTCTCAGTATAATTCCCTTCCCGCGACTTGAAGTTGTCTTGGTGGGAATTAGGATTTTTTTTAAAACCTTAATTAATTAAGATTTTTATAACATCGTTGTAACTATCAAAAATCTGATTGATTTTTTTGTAGTTACTTTCAACTTTCCGGATTAATTATTTTTGAAGATTTGAGGGTAATTTTGAAAAAAATATATGGCTGATTAGTTCATAGCCTGGGGTGTTTTCTTCAAAGAAATCCAAATTATACCAGTTTTTTTTAATTCAGATAGGTCAGCTTTAATTTCTGACAAAAATCTTTTTATGTTGACAAACTCTGGGTCATATTTAGGGGTACTGCCCAGCAATTGTTTAAAAGTTTCATCAATAATGAGAGGAATGGCCAAAATTTCCTTTCTCAACAAATTGATGGCCACTTCAAGGTTTTCATCTTCAAACGAAAGATGAGATACTAACTGAGACGCGTAGCCAGTTAAAAAACTTTTTAAAAGCGACAGCTTGGCTTTTTTGAGTGTACAGCGTCCACACAGTTTTCAAATTGAACCAGGAAAATTTTAAATTCAAATTTACCGGCTTGTATTCCACTTAATTTAACACACTGCAACCTTGGGGCTGAAACGCACGAGGTTGTGAGTGGCACTTGTGGATTTTGAACTGGGACGGATTCTGTAGTGGAACTAGAAATATTCTCTTCCAGTCCCGTGAGCCTTTTAAAATATGTTGTAAACGAACTCCGTCCCTAACTGTTTGTCTTCCAACATACCGCTTTTTTCTAAATTAATATCGGCTTCTTTACAAGCTTCACTTATTTTTGTATTAATTGCGTCGACCTCTGTCAACCATTTATTTATAAGACTTTCTTGTTCTTTAAAACAACTCTTATTTAAGGATGCTTCTGCTGACATTAATTAAACGGCAGAAGTTATTGTCCTTTTAAAGGAATCCCTATTAGAAATTAAGGCTCTAACACCCTTAATCTGCTTAAAGTCATTCATCCTGCTGAGCGAACGATATCTACACAAACAAATTAAGAACAAAGGAAATAAAAAGCATGGACGAAACTTGACCCCTACAAATCCTAGTAGTAAACACCAAAATGGGATTGGCACGTGTGTACCCTTTCCTCAAGCGATGTCACGTTTTGATATCTATTTACACAAATCTATTTCGTGTTGAATTATTCACGTGGTTCTTACTTTCCTAGCGTAAAACGCTAGTTTCAACTGTTTGCTAATTATTGGGATTTTCCCAATTATATCTGGTAACGAAAATATTGTGACGCCGTCAAGAAGAAAGGAACACAAACACAGATGGAATTGTTTGAAAAATACTTGTATTGTAGGAAAAGAGAGGAAAGATTTCTTGCAAACAGTCGGGTGTGCGGAACTTATCTGAAAGATGCGTCCTTTTAACGGTTTTACATTCCCTGTGTCGTTTTGGCTGGGTTGAAGAAATAGAGCCTTGACTTCTGTGCTTCAGTTGCTGTCCAAATCCTCACACGTGTCATGGTATTTAGATGACGGAGAGTGAAGACGAGGAACGTGTTGTCTCTGAAGTTCCCAACAAGCAAAAGAGAATGAGAGTCTGTAAAATCCGCTCTCATGGGATTTGGCGAAAATCTAAAAAGGTAGCCTGTGATTGGTTGTTTTCATCCAATCACAGAGCACCCAGTTAGCGACTCCGTAATAATTTCAATAATATATATACGAACAAATATATACATATATATATATATATATATATATATATATATATATATATATATATATATATATATATATATATATATATATATATATACACGTTCATACATATATATCGACACATACATATATACATGCATATATATATACATATGTATATATATATATACATATATATGTACATATACATATATAAATATATGTACACGCACACATATATATAAATGTACATCTACATATATATATATATATATATATATATATATATATATATATATATATATATATATATATATATATATATATAATCATATATATATATGCATATATATACATATACGTAAAGGCACATTTAATTGAATACGACTGACAAGGTTCTTTCATTTAGTTTTTTATACAATTTCTCATGCGATCTAATATTTTTTTTCTTTTCAGATTATAAATGATATAAAAACTCTCCGAATTTTCTTTTTATCCGAGCGCTTTCGGCTATAGATTTAGCCATTTTCAAGGATTGAATATTGTAACTGTCAAAAAAGAAATAGTTTGCATCATATATGCTTTATAAAATGTTTTCATTTTTCAAAACTTGGTCAAGGTATTGTAAGTATTATTATGTGTTTTTTAATTATTATTAATAAGGCTCCCATTTTTAGCCTTTTTTGTATGTAGTTGATGCTATTATATTAGTTTTGTCAAGAATATGTTACGAAGAGTGTAAATATATACATACGTATTTATACATATATATACATACATATATATACATATAAATACATACATATATATATATATATATATATATATTTATATATATATATGTATATATATATATATATATATACATACAAATATATATATATATATATATATATATATATATATATATATATATTTGTATGTATATGCATATGTCTCAGCATTGCCATAAGGGAGCTCATTGATTAGCTGCTCTCACTTGGCTTTTAAATCCTGTTGATGTCTTACATGTCACTGATGAGTTCTATCGTGACTTTTCAGACCAGCTAGAGTCAAACAGATTCAGTCATATATAATGCATTTGAAAGCAACCTGATTACCTATTTCATCATTCGCTTCATTTACTTCCGGACAACCCTTTTCAGATTCTCATATACAACAGGTTCTTTCTAAAACAAATTCTTTCCTTCTTGAAACTCTCTCCTCCTCTATCCATACATATATGTATACACATACGTATATATACATATATATAAATACATATATGCATAGGAGCAGGTAGGCTTTCCTAACGCCCGTTCTACACTCCTCCCCCTCTATTGGACACGTTTAGAGGCCCAAACCTTGTTTCGTGTCTAGGAAGGGGTGCCCGGAACTCTCTCTCAATCTGGCCTCTGTGCTGGTGCCGCGGAGTTTCGCCCGTGATGCGTGTAGTCTGTGGCATTGCCTGTTCATTCTGAGGGTACACGGTTGACAGTTCCCTGGTTGCTGTTTCCGACTGGTAGTTAGGAGCCCTAACTCTTGCGTAGCGTCTTGAGCGGTCACTCTGATCAACAGTTGCATAATATCGTGGTGTCTGTAGTGCTATGTCGCGCATGGATAGGGGTCCCTGCAGTCATCTCCGGTGGGCAACCCTGAGGCCACATTATGATTCAGGCTGTGTCAAACCCCCTCTCTGCCCGCGTCATGGGTGATGATAACCGTCGGCTTCCTGTAACTCAGGCCTTCTCTTTTTCCAACACCAATTACCCACCATGAAGTACAAAAACCAGAAATATAAACCTAAACCAGCCTTCCAAAAATCACCCAAACCTTTAAGTATCTCCTTCTCCAACATACGTGGCATTAGAACCAACTTCGGCAGAGTTGAGTCCTTCCGCATTGCTAATTGCCCGGATATACTGGCCCTGTGTGAGACCAATCTTGACTCCTCTATCCCTTCCTCTGAACTCTCCATCCCTGGATACCTTCCTCTCCTCAGAAAAGATTCTCTAACCCACATGCATGGCCTGGGTGTCTACGTCAAGGACCATCTCCCTCTGGCTAGAGAGCCTCTCTCGAATCGCCGGATCATTCGTACTTCTGTCTCCGGCTATCTCTTCTCAATGCCGTAAGCTATCTTTTCTTCCTCTACCGCTCTCCATCCTCTCAGGACTGTGGGATACTCGATGTCATTTCTGACAGCATAGATAGGGCCCTCTCTGTTCATCCGTACGCTCACATATTTGTGTTTGGCGATTTTAACACCCATCACCAGTGGCTTAAGAAAGCTACTACCGACCTCGCAGGCATACATACTCTCAACTTTTCAGTCTCTCAATCCCTCACTCAGATAATCGATTTCCCCACGCGTTTTGCCTACAACCGTGACTGTAACGCCTCACTCCACGTCCTTTGTTTTACCTCCATCCCTGAGTCTTGTAGTGCCACGCAGCTCTGTCCTATCGGTAACTCCGATCATGCTGTAGTGTCTGTTAGCATCTCATTCAGCCCTACCCCCTGCAAAGAGCTTCCTACCACCAGAACCACATTCTTTTACCAACGGGCTGACTGGGACTCGTTTCGTGACTTCCTCCGCGATGTCCCCTGGGATGCTGTATTTAAGCTTCCCACTCATGATTGTGCTTCTGAGTTCTCTTCCTGGATTAAAGACGGTATCGACGCTTTCATCCCCTCCAGGAAATTCAAGGTCAAACCGCCCCCCCCCGATTCACAGCTGCTTGCTCAGCCGCCATTGCCCATAGGAACCACTTCCTCCAATCGTTTTCGTAGTGATATCTCCGACTCCAATAGACGTCTATTTACCTCTTCCCGCAATGAGTGTAAGCGTATCCTCGACGATGCCAAGTCACTATTTGCTGCTCGGATGAAGGAACGTATTGCATCCCGCAAATTTGGCTCCAAAGATTATTGGCGCCTCTGCAAGAGCGTTCTGAACAATAACAAACCCTCCATTCCTCCCCTGTTCAATCAGTTTGAGGTCCTGACCACCTCTGCCGACAAGGCCCAATACTTCGCTCGGAAGTTTTCTTCCAATTCTACGCTAGATTTTTCCGGGGTACCCTTGCCCGATTTCCCTCCCAGAACTGAGGCCCTCCTGGACGGATTGCACATAACCCCGTCGTCGGTATTGGACATTATTTCTAACTTAGATCACCACAAGGCTACTGGTGGTGACGGAATACCAGCCATTGTCTTGAAGAAATGCGTACCTGAACTGGCGCCTGTCCTCTCTAAATTGTACAACCGCTGCCTCAAGGAGTCCTGTTTTCCTGACTGGTGGAAGTCCTCAACCATTGTTCCTGTCTTTAAGAACTCTGGTGACCCCTCCGACCCTTCCAATTACCGTCCTATCAGTCTCCTACCCCTGTTCGGCAAAGTCTTCGAGGCCATTATCAACGCCGAAGTGATTAATCACCTGATATCCCACGATCTGCTCTCAGACAAGAAGTATAGTTTCCGCTTTGCCCGATCTACTGCCGATATGCTTACGGCCATCACTGAATTTGTCTACCAAGCTATCCATAATAACGGTGAAGCTCGTGCCGTGGCCCTTGACATCTCAAAAGTATTCAATAGAGTTTGGCATGCCGACCTCCTTCGCAAGCTCCAGGGTTATGGTATCACAGGTCGATTGTTTGACCTAATACAATCATTTCTGTCAAACCGGGATTTGAAGGTCGTTCTCAGTGGATTCATCTCCAGCTCTTATCACACTAACGCAGGTGTTCCTCAAGGCTCCATCCTAGGCCCTACTCTGTTCCTCATATTTATAAACGACCTTCCTGACGCCATAGACTCCCAAGTCGGCATCTACGCTGACGACACCACTATTTACTCCTGCCTCAAACACAAATCTAGTGAGGCGGACAAAGTTATCCTGGCAGCTCAAATGGAAAAGGACCTCCAATCGGTTGTGAACTGGGGTGAGAAATGGATGGTTAACTTTAACGCCTCTAAAACAAAACTTCTCACTATTAACCACCACAAGGATCCATCCCTGCATCCCATTAGAATATCTGAAGACAAACTTCTCGAGAGCTCCTCTCTGCGGCTGCTCGGTCTCACGCTGTCTGCTGATCTGAGATGGAACAAATACATCGAGTCATTTTTCTACCCGGAATCGATCCTCCAAGTCTATAAATCGACCATTCGCCCTTGCATAGAGTATTGCTGCCATATATGGTCTAGTGCCCCTGCTGTTGGCCTCAGTGTTCTTGATAAGATCCAGTGACGGATAGGCAACGTGATTGGCCTTGATCTGTCATCTCGTCTGCAGTCGCTCTCTCACAGACGCGATGTTGCCTCGCTCTGCCTTTTTTACAAGTACTTTCACGGTAATTGCTCCGCGGAGCTGCTTTCGCTTGTCCCCAGGCCTCGTGAATTTAAACGCCCCACGAGGCTGGCATCCCGTTCCCACCCCTTCACCGTGGAAACTGTTAGATGTAGACGTCTCTTCTACTCCAATAGCTTCATGTCTCGCACATCTCGCCTATGGAACTCCCTTCCCTATTACTGTTTCCCTGACAAATACAATCTCCAACGGTTTAAGTGTAGCGTCAATCGACATCTCCAGTTGCCTTGATCTATCCACTTCCCTTCTCCACATCCTTTCATTTTTCATTCCTATCTGCTCTCGCTCCAAATCTTCTGTAACCCCCTTGTCTTGATCGACCCACTGTCTTTCTCTTTCTCCACATCCTCTCCTTTACCACTCCTATCTGCTCTTCCTCCAACCCTTCTTTAACCCTTAGCGTGATAGTGGCCTCCAGCCTTGCTTGGGGTGATACGCTTAAAAAACAACAAAAAAACATCCTGATAAATCGCAAAAATATTGAACAACACTGGGAACACTTTCATGAGGTTTTCAGGCAGATACAAACTTACGGCTTTAAGGTAAAGGAAAATAAATGTGACTTCTTTATGAAGGTGATAAAATACCTTGCTTGGGGTGATACGCTTAAAAAAAACAAAAAAAACAAAAACATAAAAATTATACTTTGTAGTATGGCCATTATTCATTTCTACAGCAACCAACTTCTTGTAATTGTCAATTAATGATTTGCAATATATATATGTATGCGTGTATATGTATATACAGTGGGGGAAACATATTTGTACATATTCAAATTTTTATTTGATTGTATTTGCAACTAATCAATAAACAATTTTCATATAATGAACTATATACTTATCTCTCTCTCTCTCTCTCTCTCTCTATATATATATATATATATATATATTAGCATACATATAGTGGCTGCCGACTTTCACAGCGAGTATGACCATCACTGACATGTCCAATCCATTAGTTAAACTCCCCCGACAACACTGTATTCAATAGTTGTGTGCACGACAGTGGCTAATAAAGCCAGTCATCGATCTGCATTTCTTCTTATATATATGAGACGTCCAATCATCTCCGGGTGATGGAAGTTGTCTTTGAACATCATCACTTCCAATGTTCGTTTTATATGCCTTGTCAGGCCCGACCTGGAATCGCCCACTCTAGTGCATGTCGGCCATTCAATGCATGCCATTACGAAATCGTCATATGCAATAGTTTGTTGGTGTTGTGATTTCTGATGACTGATCAGACCTGCCTTGGACTGACATATCCGATTGCATTGGGCACGTGGCCAAGTTGGCACTTCCTGACAATTCAGGGATCCATTCCGAATCCCTCTTTTCAATTCTGCATATTTTTGTGATGTCTCATAAAAGATCATGACGCCATCAGAAGTACCGGCTTCCCAAGAAACCGGTCTTCAGCTAGAGTCACCCAGTTTTCCAGACCAATATTGCACATGTACGGAGACTCTTTAAGGCAATCTTTGTAACGAAATTTTGGCTAATGCTGCTGTCTGCGCCCCCACCCATTTCCAATTCTCCATAGAGTAATAGTTTTGTCATTCGGACATCTGGCATACGGATAACATGACCTGTCCATTGTCATCTGGATTTCTGGATAATTACTTCCACAAACAAGGAATTAAACTTTTCGCAGAACAACGTTGTCAGTAGTGTGAGGCATCCAGTGGATTCCAAGTACAAACCGAAGGCATCGTTGATGAAAATGTTCCAGTATCTTCAGATGTGAGTGATAGACTACACATGTCTCATATGAATATAGTAGATATATATATATATATATATATATATATATATATATATATATATATATGTACACATTCGCATATATACATATACATATATATACATAATTATATGTAGATACATATATCAATTTCATACATATATATACATACAAACTTATACATATATATAGGCATACATATATATATATACATACAAATATATATATATACGAACATATATATACATATAATTTTATATACATATATACATACATATATATATACATATATACATATATATATATACGTTCATACATATATATCGACACATACATATATATATATATATATATATATATACATACATACATATATACATGCATATATATATACATATGTATATATACATATATATGTACATATACATAAATAAATATATGTACATATACGCATATATATATACATGTGTGTATATATATATATATGTACATACATACATAATCATACATATACATATATGCCTATATATACATATATACATATACATATATGCACATTTAATTGAATACGACTGACAAGTTGCTTTTGTTTAGTTTTTTATACAATTTCTCATGCGATCTAATAATTCTTTTCTTTTCAGATTATAAATGATATAAAAACTGTCCGAATTTTCTTTTTATCGAGCAATTTCGGCTATACATTTAGCTATTTTCAAGGATTGAATATTTTAACTGTTAAATAAGAAATAGTTTGTATCATATATGCTTTATAAAATGTTTTCATTTTTCAAAACACGGTCAAGGTATTGTTAATATTATTATGTATTTTTGTTTTGTTCTTATTTATAAGGCTCCAATTTTTAGCCTTTTTTGCATGTAGATGATGCTATTATATTAGTGTTGTCAAGAAATATGTTGCGAAGAGTGTACATATATGCATAATTATTTATACATATATATATATATATATATATATATATATATATATATACATATAAATACATACATATACATAGATATACATATATATATATATATATATACATACATACAAATATATATATATATATATATATATATATATATTCTAATATATACATGATGGCTTCAACCTCGTGTCTGAGCATTGCCATTGCTTGTCGTTTCTGAGCATTGCCATAAGAGAGCTCATTGATAATCTGCTCTCATGTGGCTTTTAAATCCTGCTAATGTCTTACATGTCACTGATGAGTTCTATCGTGACTTTTCAGACCAGCTAGAGTCAAACAGATTCAGTCATATATAATGCATTTGAAAGCAACCTGATTACCTATTTCATTTTTCGCTTCATTTACGTACCTCTTCCGGACATCCCTTTTCAGCTTTTCATATTCAACACGCAATTTCTAAAACAAATTGTTTCCTGCATGAGACTCACTCCTCCACTTTCTCCCATCCACTGCCTGGGCAATACAACACTTCCTTAAAGATGTTTTCAAACAATCCTTGTGTCTCATTTTCGTTTTCTGAGCTATAGAACTACTTCCAACAATTTCGCCATACTGGAGTTGCTTGGGCAGTCGTTCGTTCTCCAATCTGACTAAATGCCCGCTGCAAATTAATCGCCGCTGAAAAATGATCGATTCTATGCTTTGACACCGGCCTTGTTGTAATACCTCAACGTCTGTAACGCACATTTGCCAGCGAACTCTCAATAGTCTCCGCAGGTGTAGATTGGTACATAACAACAATCTTTTTTAGACTGATTGTTAGTCCAAACTCTGTGTATGCTGTTTCAAAGACATCCATCAAAACCTGCATCTTGGCCTCCGTATGAGCCTCAAGATCACAATCATCAGCATCAAGGAGATCTCGAACAAGGCCTTTGCATTTGCACTTAAACGCCAGATGTTAAATAGTCTTCCGGAAGTTCTATAGCGAATGTATACACCATTAGAACAATCACTGAAGGCCATCTTAAACACCATAGAAAAATAAAAAGCAAATAATCTTGGTGCTGGTATATATCCACTTCACACTGTAATTGTTAGTGCCAGTTTCCCTCCAAAATTAACAACAGCATTCATAACCTCATGGAAGAGCCTCAGTATAGATACAAATTTGTCAGGACAGCCAATTCTTTTCAAAATCACCCAAAGACCTGCTCTATTTACAGTTTCAAATGCTTTAGTTAGATCAATAAACACTTGATACAAGTTCATTCGCTGTTCTACACGCTTCTCCTGCAACTGTCTTGCTGTAAAAATCATATCAACTGTTCCATGCCCACCTCTGAACCCACACTAAGTCTCTGGTAGAACGTCATCAGCAATGTGTTTCAGTATTCTGTCCAACCTAATTCTACCTAATACTTTCCCGACGACCGGCAATAATGCAATGACACGATAATTCCCGCAATCATCTTTTGAATCCTTTCCTTTGTACTACACAACAATTAATCCACCTCGCCAGTCATGCGGAACAGACTCATCACCCAGACCCTCTGCAGTGAATCAGTGAGACGTTTATTATGTTAGGCCCAGCACACTTTAACATTTCCGCCTGAAGTCCATCGTTACCTGTTTACTTTCCAGCATTTACTTTTTCGACACCGGCGTCAACTTCCTCAATAGAGGGATCATCTGCCAGAACAAAAAATGCCTTCCATCGCAGATACAAGCTTTTCTTTCACCATCTCATTCTTCAGACCGCGACCCACATTCAACCGTTTAGGAAATCATGACACCACCACACATCTTTTTCGGTTTAAACACAAATCAAAATTTTGCTCGAACCAATCGGTGGTCGGTCCAGAATTTGGCACTATGCAAAGCGCGGACACCACAGATATCCTTCATGTCACGATCCCTTACCAAGACATAATCAATCATATGCTACTGCTTCGAGCCAGTATGCATCTAAGTGATCTTGAATTAGTCCTTCTGACGAAACATGGTGATTTTTAAAAACTTGGAGTTCAGTATTTAAGGCGTTTTACCTAGTCTTATGTGCTCCACACCATTAACACAACTGTATTTCATGCATATAGATAACTATAAGCGTTTGCATGTGTATGCTTTCATTGTCATCAGTCAGTAACCTGTGAATCTGTTACTTTTTTACACCTGTGGTAATGATAGTTTTGTAGGCGACATGATATATACGAGTGTTTCTTGGTGTTATTATATACCTCTCAGCCAACCAAGTGTTTTCTGCTAAGCTTGTATAGTAGTATATATTGATATGTGTATATTTGTAATGTAATAACTTTGACATTATTCCGTCGCCAGGTGAGCAAGGTTTTGAATTTTCGTGTCGGCAGGATACCATTTCTCTGGCGAACATATCCGTTTGATAATCAAACAAAATGCTATTGTTAGTTGCAGCGCTTGTATTCTTCTGTGACAACATTTATTCTTCTATGACGATTTCTGCATTCTGCTTCCTATGTCGACTTGATGGTTAAATCGAGCTCACCTTTAACATCTCTCAGCTGAATAATATTCTAAATTGTTTTCCTTTTAATTTTCCTAAAATATTTCTAATTTCTTGCATATAACAATGATATATATATATCCCCAGACAAAGTCATTTAATTATTTCGCTCAGGTGCCAATGATTTCTATTCACTTTCAAATAAAAGGCCAAGAATCGAATGTTGTACTCTCTGGGTGGTTTAGTCAAACAAACTTTGTTAAAGGGTCAGGCTATGTGAACCACAAATTTGTATATTATACGCAAATATTGACAATAAATTATGGAGCATTATTCAAAATAAGTCATATTTATATAAAAAAAAATGGCTTTAGAAGTGCACATATTTGTGCGGTGATCATTGATGGGATGATGTTCTAGCAAAAGAGAGAAATCCTTATATATGTGTATGTTTGAAACTTATACCGTTTTTGCTTTTGCATATGGAGTTCGTAATTATTCTTTTATCAAGTCTGCTTACTTGACGAATCTTTATTTTAATATTTTCAGTTTTACTTCATCAGCATTAGAGGCTTATTTCCTGTTGAAGTTTCTCCCAATTATTCTGGCTTTTCGGAAAGTTGTTATGTAATTCTGTTAAAAAAATAAACAGAAACATTGGACGGAAATTTCGATTGGAAAATATAATCTCAAACATGGCAGTTGATAAGCTACGACGTGAAAACTCTAAAAGAGATGTTTAAAAATAAACAGACTTAGTTAAAAATTTCAGTTCCTATGTGAAAAATTAAAACGACCAGATCTTGTCAACAATTTGTTATATATATTAAATAAGGTATTTTTCGCCATGAGGCTTCGTATATGGAAGTGTATATAAAAAGATTAAAACTAAAATACACATAAAAATTAAGTTTCACCGTTATAAATGAAGTCAATTTGACTGACTTGAAATTTCATCCTGGAAACGAGAGAACCCTGTAATTATTAAAAATAAAAAAGTTACATAAAGACACCAAAAATGAAATCTTTGAAAACGATGTGGCAACATCTGAAAGAATTATTGGGGTGCGGTACAAAAAATAACAATAAACTTTGGTAAATTTACAGTTTATATAAAATATAGAATTCGAAAAAGTTTAATAATTGTATACACAGAACTATTCAGCAAAATATTTTTTTTTTTAAATTGATGCCTAAAGACACCTTACATATATTGAAGGGAATGTTTAAAACTATTTACATATATACATTTTCGCTTATTCTGTTCTGCTACGTGTTTACGTGTGTTAAGTGATTATGAAAGAGATATTTGAGTTCGGAAAATCAAAGATAAATTTTTTTGTACCGCAAATAATATTATTATACTTATGTAGTTATTTCTGAACTGGATATAATCGAGATGGTATTATTGAAAAGTCTTCCCTATTTAAATCAACATTAAATCTTACATTGCCGAACGTGTTTAATTACTTTGATCAGAAATAGAAATACTCACCAATATAACAATTAACTTCGAAATCTTTTGTAATTGATTTTGTTGCTTTTGCATGTCAAGCCAGGTTCAGTTACATAAGGTCGAAGTCAGTCTCCTATCAAAACATTCTTTTGAACGTGCATTCGTTATACAATAACATGCCGGATCACACCAATGACATCCGACAAACGAAGGGTGCAATTTTTGTGGTTTAAACTTAATTAAACAAAAACTACTATATTTAACGCTCGACACTTCCGGTGTACCAACTCCTTATTTCCCCCCGGAAGTGAGGCTCTATTGTGTGACATGAACATGATCCAATCGATACTACTGGATATCGTCTGTAAATTAGACTCTCATAAGGCTAGTGGCGGGGAAGTGATACCAGCAGTAGTCCTGAAGAAATGTGCTCCTGAACTGGCTCCAGTCCTCTAAAAACTATATAACTATTGCCTCACTAACTCTTCCTTTCCAGTCTGTTGAAAGTCCTCATCTGCTGTCCCTGTTTTCAAGAATTCCGGTGACACTTCTGACCCATTTAGCTACCGTCCTATTAGTCTCCTATCACTATTGTGCAAAGTCTTCGAGGATTTAATCAAAGCTGAAGTGGTTAAGCACCTTATATCTCATGATCTGCTTTCTGTCAAGCAATATGGTTTCCGCTTTGTCCGGTTTAACGCTGACTTGCCCACGGTCATTAGTGAATTTATATACCAAGCACTTGACAGTAAAGGAGAAGCAAGAGCCATAGCTCTTGATATCTCTAAAGCGTTCGATAGGGTTTGACCTACCAGCCTTCTTTGTAAGCTTCAGGGATACGGCATTACAAGAAGATTATTTGATTTAATACAATCATTCCTGTCGAAACCGTGAAGGTTGTCTTAGGCGGGGCCGTCTGCAGCTTCTTTCATACTAGCGCTCTATCCTGGGCCCTACACTGTTTCTTATCTTCTTCACCGATCTTCCTGGTATCACCAGTTCCCATGTAGGTATCCCCACAAACGGCACTACTATTTACTCCTGTCTCGATATTAAACCAACATCGATGTCGAAACTAACCTGGCCGTTGGTCTCGAAAAGGACCTCCAATTTGTGGTTGACTGGGGCAGGAAATGGCTTGTATATTTTAATGCCTCCAAAACGAAACTGCTCTCATTTACTCACCGTAAAGAACCCGCCCTACCTCCTACCAGAATGGCTGATGCCCAACTCCACAAGTGCACCTCCTTGCGAATTCTTGGTCTCACGCTTTTCACTGATAGGAGGTGGAATAACTACAATTCATCTATTGCAAGGAAAGTTGGTTCTCTGTTTCGCACCTGAAGGGTTTTCTCGCCTGAGATCATCCTTCAAATCTACAAATCAACCATTCCTCGCTTCATTGAATACTGGTACCTTATATGGTCTGGTGCTCCCGCTGTTCATCTCAAGGTCCTCGACAAAATCCAGAGACGGATATGAAATATGATAGATCTTGATCTGGCATTATGTCTTCAGTCACTCTCTCACAGACGTGTTGTTGTTTTCCTCTGTCTTTTCTACAAGTATTTTCATGGTAACTGCTCTGATGAGCTACTTTCAATGGTTCCCAAATTGCATGAATTTAAGCGTTTGCATCTCGTTCCCACCCTTTCATTCTCAAAACAGTTAAATGAAAAACACTTATTCTACTCCAACAGCTTCTTATCTCGCACTTCCAGCCAATGGAACTCCCTTCTTCTTAATTGCTTCCCTGATAGCTATAATCAATATTCAAATGTAATGTTAATCGACATCTTCTGATGCCTTGATCCTGATCTCCGTCCTTCTCTTTATCATTTCATCAAACACCCCTCTTTACTCTTGCTTTCACTCTCTGTAACCCGTTGTGTGCTAGTGGCACTTACGCCTTGCTTGGGGTGATATGCTTAAAAATATTAACAAAATATATCACCGTATATAACAGATTATTTTGCCAGGTTTATGATCATTTTTATTTTCACAAAAAAGAGGGTCGCACTATGCACAATTATTTTTTTCTTTTGAATAGTTTAAAACAACATTCATTTTCGGTGACCAGCTGCACTATACACAGGTATACTTTTCTGGAGGGTGTAATATCCATGCAAAAGTTTCCAGGTGTTCCATTATACATGAAGTCGGCTTATATACGAATATACATGGTAGTGTTATTACTATACTTATTATTTGATATTTCTGTTGTATATTCATTTAATTCTGGATTCCAACCAGAGACTTCAGGACATTTTCTACTAAACATTTTAGTAAAAAAATCACACACGTATTTTATATTAATAATGTTGATTGTAAGATGTTAGCTGTACTTGAGACACATTTTGTCATTTTTTTAAGACATAGGTAACCAGAGATTCTTTCAATGAGTCTATCAGAACCTTTTCTGTTCAAATTCAGGTCCCCAACAACAACTGGAATTATCGATGTCTTCATGTGCTACATGTTTTACATTCTTTGTATTTTGATAGCTGCTGCTGTTATTATTATTATTATTATTATTATTATTATTATTATTATTATTATTATTATTATCCTTTATAAGGCTTTATTTTCTTTATATATTCTCATTTATACTTGAGTATAATGTAAATATTGGTCATTTATATTTGATTCTGGGATCATTGCGACGAGCTGAAATTTAAACCGAAGACGTCGTATACATTATTGCACAGATTATAGTTGAGAACGTTATGAATACATTTATTCTTCCATCGATTTATTAGTCTGTAAACGTTTATTTGGTATTTGCCCCCTTTTTGCAGGAAAGATTACTCATTGCAATAGTTGCAATCGGTATTTTCTAGGCCCCGCCGACTAGGCAGACATCAAAATTGTCTTTCATATTGGCATATGTCCGTATATCAACCTATAAGGAAAATATATTGCCAGTCGTTTCATTCCTGTTAAAGCAACTTCAATATTGACGCGTGCAGTTCATTTTATTGCATGTTAAATGGACACTATTGGAAACATCCTTTATTCAAGTATTTGAAAACTAATATATGTTGTCAAAAATATATGAGTGGATCAAATATGCTTCAAATAAACTAAGCTATCAGAAAAATAGTTTACCCCCACGCAAAAAAACGACAGTTGAAGAAAAAAGATGTCATTGCTTTTCGACACAACTTACTTGCGTAGTAAACGGTTTTTACAGCACTAAAGACAGTAAATAGGCCAACATTTATGCTTGCGCGACTGGACGTCGTCAGGAGAGAATGTAATAAAACAATGTACGTAATGGCTGACGAGTGAACGAGAGTGAGTCCGAATTTTTCTTGTCAATAACTCCAAAACTGTAGGTTTTATCATAATTTAATTGTTAATTCGAGTTCATTTGGTAAAATGGTATCTACGTACGCCATAAGTATATTCGCAAAGATAATTAATTTTACAGCTCCAGTAATAATAACAATGGTGATGCCTTCCATTCTCTAAATTATGGTCAATGAAGAGAGTAGATATAATCTACCATTGTTGTTACCCAGTTTAAGTTAGTAATGCCAACCATCATCTCCAAAGAGAATGAAAATGATATATTAGAAACTGCCATATCATCTGTGAGACTGAAAGTATTTTCAGGCATATTTCTCATTCCTTTAAGACAATGTGATGTGTTATTACTTCATGTTCATTTGAAATTATAACAGCCGCTGAATTGGCAATTTGCGTATTAAATAGCCTCTTATTTTCCATAGCATGTCGAGGGTCTGGATCAATAACAATACATGCCTATGCTAAATCACTAAATATTCTTATGCCATTTCATGTGATGATATTTTGGTTTATATTGTCTAATTAGATTTTCATGAAATTCAACAATTTTCTTTAAATACTGTAGTTTGTCAGTATATCCATTCGTAAATTTTCGCTGTATTGGAGGTCCATGAAATATATCTGGATGATTTTTGCTTGTTTATATGAATCAAGCAACAATGAAACAAACTAATAGTAAATCTGCCTTTGAATAATTACTGGAGCGTTTCATCCAGTTCTTTGTAAAATATGTATGCGACCAAATGAAATAAATTGAAAGAGAGTGTTATATTGTCTTATATGTTTCTAAACTGATTACCATGAAGTGCATCAGTGTTGAATAATATTTTAGCAGAATATTATTTTCTAGAGAAATGTTAGATACAAGACAAAACGAAGTAAGTTGATTTTGATTGGCTGAACGAGAGTGGGAATGATAGAGATATATAAGTTTTTCGGGGAGGTTTTCTTACACGTCAAGCAATGTAGAGATCGCTTCGTATCTGGAAACTGATTCCCAGTGGACGGAGATCAACCCCACTGGATAGTTAGAGGTGTATACGTCGACCCGTTTAATAAACTAGCTAAGTTAAAACACCCGTTGTTGTTGTATTTCATCTCTGGGTCCAAAAACATTTCGCTACCCGACCGGAAGATGACAAAGAAAAGAGAGAAAGAGAGAGAATACAACATTGTATAAATTTAACGCCGATGAGAAAGACTCTCCTACAACGAGAGCGCTATACAACGGTGAATCAATTCGGCGCACTGACCAGGACCTCCAAGCATATTGCAGAACGATGGTTACAACACAAAGTTGAAAAGTAACGCAATGGTAAATTGTTTTCAAAAAGAAAGACCAATGACATTTTGTGATGGGGAATTCCCAATATGATTTCTATGCCGTATAATGATTTGAAAATTTTTGGGACCATGGTTTTGCGTGCTTTCAAATGTTTTAAGATTAGAATTATTTTTTTAATCAGAATTAACTGACAAATGATTGTTTTTTTCATTTTTGCAACAGAGTGTGGAATACTTTTTTTACTTTGAGAACCGTATGCGTGTCCTTTTGCTTTCATTGGTTGAAGAATTAAGTTGTTAATTTTGTTGGTTAATTTTTGTGGAATAATTAAGATAATTCCTTGTTTGTGGGAATAAGTAGGGTCGGCCTGCATAGTTCCGGGTTTCCGAATGAGTTGGATTCTTTGTCCTGGGGGAGGAATTGCCACAACTGGGTATGCAGATAGAGGTACAATGATCGGTATGATGGGATCTTTATGCTATGAAATTTTCAGTATCGAATGAATATATACCCAAGATACCTCCGATAGTTGGTCAGGTGGTTTGTGGGAAGCAAGGTAGCAAGTTCTACGACTAAGGGACGAAAACTCTTGTATTCACGATAGAGCTAGTAATGGATTATTTAAGAGTTGCTAAGCGGTTGGGTTTGTTTTGCCCGTGAGGGTGGGGCAGCCAAGGTCAGAAGGATTTGGAGATGGTGCCAGTTGAGTTTTGGCACGCAGAGAGGCAGATGGTTAATAATAGTGATTACAGAAAATTAATGGTGGTAAGTTTGTGAAGATTTGTGCAAGTAATTTAGGTAATACACAAAATAATTAATTGGTTATGGGTTGCGAGGAAGAATATTTCCGTATAAGTTTGGACTCGACCGTCGGACAAAAGATATAAAAATACCTCTACATCAAGAGGAGTAGCAGGAGAAGCAATCGTTTTTGCTGAAACAGTCATTCATATGTCATTCACGGTTTTTTACTGTTGTTTTTGATAACTCAGTTACAACATTGTGGTTGAATAAATAGGATGATAATAGACCAGGTGTGCTGTGTCAATGTGAGTAGGAAATAAGTGTGTATCATAGTATATTTGAATAGTAAAATTTAGTTGGCAAAGACGTGGATCAATGTATGGAAGTGTTATTTTTTTAATGATTAGGTAAGGAAAGTTAAATAATAGTTTAGCAGACTGCTATTTTTTAGAGAACAGTATCTCTGCTCGGACTTCCTGAGTTTGACCTTCGAGATCAGACGCAAGACAAATCGATTTCGATTGACTGAACAAGCGTGAGAACGATAGATAGAGAAAAGGTTTGCGCGTAGTATGTAGACGTGGTACTTTCGTGTCTGGGAATTTGCTCTCTAGTGGGGTGAGAGAGCAACCCCACTGGCTAGTTAGAGATCTATACGCCAGTAAGTTAAATTATCTTTGTTGATGTCTTTTGTCTCCGGACCCAAGATCATTTCGCCACCCGGCCGGGACAAGACGAGAGAGGAGGGAGAGTATATAACATCAGTTGTATATAAGCGGAGTTAATTGGGAAGTACATTTCGTGGGACCACTGTTGCACTTGCCTTTCATCCAGCAAAAATTGGCCAATTCATTCGGAAAATTATACTCTCAGCAATGAGAATAAATATTAATCTTTTCACCGTCACGAGAACAAATATTTTGACATGCTTTTTTGTTTCGCTTCTGACTCGTTGATTGAATTGTCTTTCAAATCTTTCTTTTTCACTTTCTTCATTTATATTTTTCTGTACAGTTTTTTCAGGAAATGTTCAAACCTTTTGGCTCTGACTTTTCTTTTTGAACACTTTCTCGAGGATTCTGCTGACGTTACATTTCGTGTTCTGATTTATTTATCCATTTTTGATTTTTTTTTTAATTGAGTTCTGCCTGGATCTGAGATCTTCATTTCCTTCTAAGTTTCTTGATTTTATTCCTGGCGTTCATGCCTTTCCTGATCAGTCTATTGCTCTTTTCTGTTACTTTTCTCTTTCTTGACGTCGCTTTGAATCACTTTGAGACATTGCAGGTATTTTTGTAATGCCATTCTCCATTAGGATAACTCATACTTGATGAAGTTTAGGTTGGAAAGCAATTGCCAAAGAATACCCAGTTTTCACATGTAACTTCTTCGTTGCCTTCAGAAATGAACACTGGGAATATGTGTCCATGCTTAAGATTCTATTTCCTGATGCACTAGCAACAGTACTTTCATTAGACATTTGAGTGGGTACATTCTAAGTTGCATGTGAAAAATGGTGAATTCTTTCATGTAATATAGAAAACAGGACTCAAATAAAATTCAAAGATATTTTATATATATCTGAAAAATTAAAATATGGAATTTATTAGCATTCATGATGATGATGATGATGATGATGATGATGATGATGATGCACCATTCTAAAAATAAAAATCTGAAATTTCATCGTTAAAAAAACAACCTTTCCACCACAAGCAAAGTATCAGTAGTAAAAAAAAAACAAAAAACACTGAATAAGACGTATCTTATCGGCTCTGTGGAAACCCAGAGTTGACGGTTTCAAAAGCTTCGAATAACCACGAAATTCTCGGGGCAGTTATAAAAAAGTAAGCCCAAACTTTAAAGAAACAGAAAGAGACAATAACACAGGGAATATTTAATACACACTGAACAATTGTTGTAAACAACATCACGAAAAGAAAAAAATACACATTCTCGCCATTAATTTCTACACGTGTCTCAAAGTTTTCTTGTATGTTATTATATGTTTTATGAATTTCGTTTTCAGTATAAAAAAGAGAAAAGGAAGCCTCTATCAACTACGGGCAACAAGAGTGTTAATGAAGATCAAGGTCTCGTGTTATCATTTAATTATTGTGCACACTTCATTATATTTCTGTTTCTATTTCTGAGATGAGGTATTGTACTTATTTACATTGTTAGGACTGTTGTCCTCATCTCCGTTGTCATATTCCCGATGCCCTGAAGGACATCTGGCGACAGCTGAGGTGAATAAAAACTTGGAGAGTCGAGTAAAAGGGAGATAACGGATACTGAGAAATCTGGAACATGCATAACACGTGGAAATAAAACAATGTACTCAAATGGACGAAATAAAGGGTTCAGTTCGAAATTCCAAATACCTGAAGAAGGCTGGACGTACAATGGTCGAAACGTCGTGAATATGGCAATAAAGACGAGAACAACAGTTCGAACAATGTAAATAGTAAATAATTCATTATATTTGTTGCTCTTTTACGGTTATACATTTGTTTCCATACATGACAGAACTTAGATATTGGAATGGAATAATAAAAATCAGCATTAACGATAGTTATTTACAACTTGATTAGTAGCGTTAGAGTTTCAAAATATAATTACATAATATAGTTCTATTTAACCCATAGCTGAAGGGAGAATGGGTGATTCATACGTTTCCCATGGTTATTTGCGCGTAATTGAATATAAAGAAGCAAACTAGAATCAGTAGTTTGCTCTCCGATTTTGAATTCCGAAAAGTTATCCTTCCATCTGATATTGCTAAGCAGTCACACATCTAGGGCCTAACCGGGTACATCTTTACTTCAGCGAGCGTACGAGGTTTCTGAGCGTAATGTAATATGGCCATAGGCCAATTTCTGTGATATTTGTTGAAATCGTATGAAAGAAAAGTATGCGCTTTCCGGCAGGTTTCGAATCTGCGTCTTACTTGTCAGAAGAAAACGTCGTTAGATCCGACATGTTTTAACCGACTGGACTACGAAGAAGCTTTGCCGATCGAGCAACGTCTGAATAGTTCATTTAAGCGAAATTCTTCTCATCATGGAGCGGGGGGGGGGAGTTTGAAACCTGTCGGAGAGCGTATATTTTACTTTAATAAGATTTCTCGAATGTTCAAGTCGGTAGAGGAAATTAAATAAGTATACTATTTAATAAATGGAAGGAGCATCTACTCAAATAGGGTTATACACCTAAAATAACATTTAAAGGGATATATATATATATATATGCGTGTGTGTGTGCATGACAGAGTGAGAGAGAGTAAGAGTGTGTGTCAATGAGAGTGAGAGAGATAAAGAGAAACAGAGTTTATTTAAATTGCTGTGTACATTTGTTTTTAAGAGAATTCGTGTTTATGTGCTTGAAACAATCTAATCAATTCCGCGAACGGTTTCATAAAGTAAAGCACAAACGTTTATCGGTTTTATCCCCCAACGCCACGAATGTCTTCGTGAGGGGATAATTCATAGTTGATTCACTTCTCTGTGCTATCTTTTCGTTTTGCTGCACTTAGGTATCACGCAATACAATCATCTGCGATGATTACTTATCGAGTTTATGAGAAATCGGCGTTGTCTCCCGCTCACGTCTGGCTCAAGACTGGGATGAGTTTAATTGAAACTAAAATGTTTAACAGAAAATGGAACATAAGATTGCTTGTAATGTTGAATATTGAGTAATGAAAATAATTGCATAAACGTAATTACAAATAAATAGATTGTATATAATTAGAAAGTAGTTGTACAAGATAAGTCCCTATGTTATATTTCCAGGTTCATTAGATTTATTTCTAGAATGCGAAGATCAAATCAGTAATTTAAAAAAGACAAACACGCTTCTTTTTTGCTTTAAAATATCAGAGAATAGCTAAAGTGGACGAGTTATAAATTTTCATCTAGTAAGGCTCTTCTATCTAATTTAGAGTCATATCATTCATTTCTCCTGTATTCTAATTATACAGATATATAGATAACTTTTAGTTCAGACAGCTTTTCCCCCCAAAAGCTAAAATGCTTCCGGGAAAACTAAAACCTTTTCAAGTCAACGCCATCTTTCTTCCATATTCTCGGGATCTTCACCTACCATATCCCCATAAGCAGCTCATTCAGTAAAACTCTACGCGTGATATTTATTGGTTGAAGTTTTATATGAAAAGAAAAATATTCAAGTATGACCAAATTTCAGTAAATGAAAAGAGATAAGTAAATTATTGCCGGAAATGAGGAATGGATGATCGTTTTTAGCCAATTTTTACAGATGAAAATTAAGTCCAAACCCAGGAACAATTAAATGTCGTGATCATAGAGAATTTGATACGTTATTTGTGAATGCAAACAAAAAACAACACATGCGATCATACATACTTTGAACTCTGCCTGAAATCATAAGTTGCAGGGATCTACAATTTCAGTGAATAGTATTTTGAACAATTTGGTAGGGGCATATTGTTTTTGCTTCCGTATGGAAATCCATTTGTAATAAGTTTACCTAGGAAACACAACACGCCGACTTTGTAAAGTTTTTAAAAAATGATATAGAGTGTACAATTTAAAGTAATATATTTTAAGAAATTGAGAAAAAAAAGATTTTTGTAGCAGTGCCTATTATACAATTACACGAAAATGCGCTTTCGTTAATATCTTATGCGTACAAGGAAATATATGAAATGGCGATATTTGATTCATTTCTGTATTAATTGAAACATTGTCAAACATTATTTACGGTCGCCATGTAATTCATTACACTTATTTTTATTTCGTTTTCATATCTATCCTTCAAAATATTATTATTGCTATCCATACCACAAGTTTACTAAAAAATTGTATTACCTATGAAGCCGATTAAGTCTGAAATACCAACCAAGTTAAACTATAAGACCGGGTGTCTATGCAAAAACAAAAAAAATGTTCGCGTTACTAAGGCGGTAGTGGGAGATTGATCTAAACTGACGAAAGATGGCAAATGATATTGTAAACAATTACCACGCTTTACTGCGAGTAGAGATTTTTGATTATTCTAATGTAGCATTCTCTATAATATCGCTAAAAAAGAGCATAGCATGATGAAAAAGACCCCAAACTTGACGAAAATAAAATTTTATCGTCAAAATGTCTGTTGTTATTAAGAGGAAAGAACAAATTATTTTTTTTTTAATATTTTTTAAATTTTTCATTCTTTTTAGAACATTTTAACTTTTGACTAAAAACCTTGTTTCTCTTTGTGTAAGCGGAAGAACTAAATAAGTATAAAAAATTTAGCGTATTTTTGTCATGACAGACATTAATTTGGAAAGTCTTGCAAAAATAGAAATAATTGTCGGATTTTAATGAAAATTTCAGAATCTATTCACATGTTATGGAAATTATTACAAACACGGCAAAAGTCATGGCAAAAATATTTTATTACCCCTCCCCCATAACTAATTCATGAAAACTCTACAACTTCAGTAGTGTATAATTTAGTGATTATATTAATGTAAAAATACAAGTCTTTGAAGGAAGGAAATCTTGGCGTTTTTTTTGTTTCTTTTTTATCGGAACCCATCTACCTGAAAATCAGCTATAAATTGTAACATACAAAAGTCACTAAAACTTTCACTTTTGTTTACAAAATTGAAAAAATGGTTGACATGATCGATTTTGCGTCAATTCTGCTGACTCAAAATAAACAAGATTTTTAACGAAAATTTCGGACGTACTAGGAAATATTAAAAAATGTAAAAAATAAGAAAACAATCTTTGATCTTTCCTCTTGATAATAACAAACATTTAGAAAATGAGAATTATTTTCATCAAGTTTAAGGACCTTTTTGGTCATGCTATTCTCTTTTTTTAGCGATTTCATGAAGGTACTTACCCCGAATCTGTCAAGATCGCTGAGCAGCTCTAATAGCTTTTTGTGATGTACATTTCAAAGTCTATAAAACAGGTGCACCTTCTCGATTTGTATTGCTCCTTCTGAAAATATTTGTAGCATAAATATCGCGTTACTTGTTCCGGGGTCTTTATCGAACCCGCACTGTTCTTGTCCCATCTCTAGCTTTATTCTGCTGCGCGCACTATTCATCAGAATTCGGATGAGTTGTTTTGGGGTTTGGGTTTTTTTTATGTGGCCCATTAGGCTGATTATTCGGAGTTGTTCGCATCCGTTAGCGCCTGTTTTTTTTTTAGGCAGTGCTATGTAAATAGATCTGCTTAAATCTTCCAGTATATCACCTCTGTTGTAGATTTCATTTATTTCTGTAATCTAGTCTATGCCAAAATCATCTAAGGTTGCCAGCATCTGTATCAGAATTCTGTCTGGCCCTGTAGCCTCCACTTCGGTTTTAAGTATTTTTGATCCGTTGTTATTTCAGTGTATTGCTGGTTATTCTCTTTCGTCTTGGAGATCTCCAAGGTGTTCGTTCCAGCGCTGAAGAATTTTTCTTTCTCTCATATAAGTGTTCCGTCGTTGGATATTATGCAGCCTGTTGATGAACATGTCTACTTTAATGTTTTTTTTATGCAAATCTCCTTTATCTGTGATATTCATTCTTTCTATTTCTGCACAATTTTCCTTGGGTCGTTCTTGTTTAGTTTTACTGCATTTAATCCTTATTTTATTGTGTAGCTTTCTGTATTCCGCACCATGTTTTTCCATTGTTTCTATCTTCTCTGCATCAAGACGACAACCTCTTCTGTGATCCATTCGTTTTTTTTTATCTATCTGAAAATATTTTGAGCATAAATATCGCATTTCCTGTTCCGGTGTCTTTACCGAACCCGCACGGTTCTTGTCCTATTTCTGGCTTTATTCTTCTGCGCGCTCTATTCATTAGAATTCGGATGAGGGTTTTTTTGGGGGGGGGGATCAGAGGTGTTCGCATCCGTTAGCGCCTGTTTTTTAGGCAGTGCTATGTAAATAAATCTGCTTAAGTCTTCCAGTATGTCACCTCTATTGTAGATTTCATTTATTATTTCTGTAATCTAGTCTATACCTAAATCATCTAAGTCTGCCAGAATCTCAATTAGAATTTCGTCTGGCCCTGCTGCTTAGTTTCTGTTCAATTTTGTCAGTGCATCTTCCACTTCGGTTTTCAATATTCCCGACCTGTCAGTATTTCTTGGTATTGTTCGTTGTTTCTTTCGATGTGGAAGAGTTCTCCGATATATTCACTCGATCTCTGAAGTCATTTTTCTTTCTCTAATATCAGTGTCTCATTCTTGGATTTTATGCAGCTTGTTGACGAGCATGTTTTATTATCCTGTTCTTTTATTTTATGCATATCCCATTCATCTGTAATCCTCCTTCTTTGTACTTCTGCAAATTTTTCATAAGGAAGTATGTGTCTGACAAGATTGAATCCGTTCAAAGATTTACCCAGATATACGATAAGCTTTCACATTTTCACCAGTCGAAATCCTTGGAGATATCCAAAACAACAGCCCTAGCTTCATCATTCGCGTTTAAAGATTGAGAGATTTTCATCAATCAACATTAATACACCACCAGTGGCTCTAGAGAAGCGAAAGCTATATTGCTTATCTGAAAGACGACAGTGCAATGTGAGATATTTAACTGCTTCAGAGTTAACCAGGGCGTCTATTACGTTGCCAAAAAGTGATAAAATGCAATTAAGCCGCTTGAATGATTATATGGTTCGCCTGAGTAATTAAAGATTGGTAATACAGAAGAGGATTTCTAACAAGCAGGAAAGCAAGAAGCAGCAAAGCATTTATTGTAGAGCTTAGAAGGAATCGGAGACATTTCGTGAGAAATATCGCAGGTCCAAATGCTTTGTTATGATCCAGCTGAGAAATGATAGCAGAAACCATGAACAGAGTTACATGCATATCTCTCAATAGAGACTGAATTCTAAGAGGAAAGGGAGACAAATAATGTGGCCAGAGGGTTGCTCACCGTAAATACCTAGAAGGGCACTTAACCATGCACGAAATTGCACGACAAATACTCCGATATTATGCGACTGTTGATCAGAGCAGTCTCTCTAAGCGTTCCCTAAGTATTTGGACTTCTTCGTACCAATCGTAAGTAGCAACCAGAAGATAGCCAACCCTGTAACCTCATAATGAAAAGTCGTAACCACTGATTAGTTAGATCACCAAATTCTAAGACACATTAAAGCCATGGTAGAAAGAACCGTTAAACCATATCCTAAACACGGAGCAAGGGATATACCCCTACTCCTGTAAAATAAATATGGGAAGAGTAAATGTGTCCATTTTAAAATCACTTGTTTCATCATCAGAACTTGACCAAACTCATTAGGAGACATAATTTATTGATGATTCAATAACTTTCGATAACCCTCACTAATCCTCTTCGAACAACTCAAAGGAACCTCCTTCGTAGATGCGCAGGCGCATGTAAACACGTGCATATATTTGTCAGAAACTTAGACATGATTACAAACTGATGGGAAATAATTAGGGTTTTTTGTTTTGAAATGCAATGAAAATGAATGTTTTATTTTCCTTCTGATCACTCCTTTAAATATGAGATCACGTACAAAGCTATTTTTAAGCCTTGACGATATATTTTCAACCCTCGCTTTGTATTGATCGCGGATGAAATGATGGCAAGATTAATATTCGTTACCTTTCAAAAGTAAAGATGATTAATGTTCCAATCTATTCATACACGCATACACGCAAATATAGATGGTGACTGTCGACCTTTTAAACCTGTACAACCAT
>OZ038478.1:137077193-137144693 GCA_964036315.1 Acanthosepion esculentum
CGCGAATGCCTTCAACTGTGTCTGAAAAGAAAAGTCACCCACTTGACTGATTTCATTTTTAAAACGAAAAAGGCACCTGTACATTTCGAAATTCAAAATATATTTTTTCGTCCTTTAGTCTATTTTGCCTATTAAATCTACAAATGTTTCAAATCATTTTGCCGCGGCCTGTATAATCTTTTTGTTGGAGGGGTGCTGATAAAAATATAGACCAAGGTTTCGCACACGAGAATAATCTCTATGTACATTATTCGGACTATTGCCCTCATCTTTGTCACCATATTTATCACAATACGAGCACTGGTAAAAACAGTTGCTGAAGACATTAGGTTTATAATACCCAGAAATGCGTGCACAGATGTCCTTAACGAGACATGGCACAGTGGATAAAGGCGTTAGTTAGATCCAGTGATAGGACCGAAAGAATGTGTGTTCCATACATGGTTAAGGCGATGGTGAACTTTGAGAGGGGTATAACTGACATCCATTAGACATGGCGCGTGGAACTAGAACAGTCTACCCCAGTGAGCGAAATAAAGTTCGACATTCCAACCACCTGAAGAAGGCCGGAGCGTACAACGTTGTGATAAATATGGCAACAATGTTTCCGACAATAGTACGAATAATGTAAATAGTGTACATAATACCTCATCTCAGAAATATAGACGGACCTGCAGAATAATCTGTACTTGCGTATGTGTGTCATAGTATATGTATGTAATAGTATATGTGTGTTATAGTATATGTGTGTCATAGAAAAGATATGCAATTACGGATGATCAAACCGCTGAAATTTGGATGACATAAAATGTAAATTTTATGTAACGATTCAAGTTATAAAATTAGGTTTATTACCAACTGGGTTGTTTTTAAAATAAATTTTCTATCCTTATTTTCCGAGCTTATGTTAATAGAATTTTAGTGGAGTCGTGCTATTTGTTTATGCTAAATAGATAGTGAAAATAAGCATCTTTTACACGTTCTAAGAATTGCAGTAGCCGGATTTCATTTGTCGACTTATGACAGAATATTCCGGCCAAAATCCATGAAATTCAAAGCTGTGTCCATGATCAGAAAGCGAATGTTAACCACCCAAAGAAACACACGTACGCGTGTGTGTGTGTGTGTGTGTGTGTGTGTGTGTGTTCGCGCGCGCCCGATAGTCAATACAAAATCAAAACCTGTATTAAACCTGTGAGAATCATTTACGCTGCTTCTTATTCATGCATATACACTCACACCTGCTCCGATACACAGGGAGATATTCTTCCTTGACATATTATCTGTCGTCACATGTATATTTTGTCCGTCTCTCTAAAGGAAAAATACTGTAATATCTGTAATAGGATAATTGCCCTAGTCACTACTTATTGCTTTTATGTGTATCAGAAGCGTATAATTTTCCCAACAGGCAGCAAATAAAATAACCATAAACGTGACGTCCTATCTACAATTGAAACGATTGATAAAGGATACAAAAGGCCACTCATTCTACATTCCAGATTTAGTTTTATTTGTTTAACAATAACTTAACTCGTCTTTGCATGAACTAACATGAAATTCGCGTCGTTATCTTTATTTTGGAGTGGCCAAACTGATAATGATCAGATACAACTATTTTTTCTTATCTTTTCTCATATTAACATTCAAATTATCTCCAGTTTAGAAAGCATTATCATTTGATGTATTATCTGAAAATGACATATCCAAAATGACAGTTTCGATAATCCTATTGCCCGAAGTAGCAATGTCACTCATTTAGATTGATGCCTTATATCAGAAAGAATATGTGCTTTATTTGCCTAGCAATAATTAAATTATCATTCTTACGAAAAATTTCTAAAATAGCAAAACCAACATCCCGACCCTATCATCTTCCTCCCGGTAAGACATGATTGATGTGTTGTCCGAATTTCTTAGGCCCTACGTTATGTGTTGAAAATGTGTGCGTTCTTACAAATTACTCTCGCTGAGAACAAAAAAAAATCTGCTTTATGTAGAATTTCTTTATGTAGATCATCCAGGAAACAATTATTTTTACAGGATGATAACTGAGAAGAAATAACTTTTTTAAGACGGTCTCCTAAGATTACAACAGTCGCTTGAAGGAATTAGATATATCAAAATCACATTTTGGAGGGTCGGTTTTCCATATGAATGACAGACTTCAGACCAAGAGATAGAAGGGTGAAGCAGCCGAGCTAAGACAGGTCGGGTCGGAATGGCTTGGAATTTGTTGGAAATTCCCGGGTCGGTGCGAAAACAAATAAAAAAGGACATGCCTAATAGAAGTTAGAGAGAAAGAGAGAGGGGTTTTACTGGTTATTACTATGACGAATTAAGGAAAACTTGATTGATGGGTTATTACTTTGAAGAATTGATGAAGAGTAGACTGACTCGACATTTCCTTGGCATTTGCGACGTTCCGCAAATCACCAACCTGAAGAAGAGTGCTTGAATTGCAGTGGCTAATAGAGACATTTCATTCTACCAGTGTTTCCTTATATTCAGTAAAACTGTTAGAATTATCAACAGTGTTGTGCATTTTATTGAAGGAGTTCATATTACAGCCTGAATTTCGAAGACGAAGAAGAGACACGAGATTACCACAACCACGGGTAGAAATTTTCTAGGTACAAAACGTATATAATTGTTTCACATTAGACTTCGACGTCAATCCAAATATCTTACGATTTTGGGAAACCTGAACTAACTCTATCGAGACGATACACTGGCCCCAAGTGAGGGGGTAATAGAAAGCCAGTTGACATTTAAAGTCAGTATTACTAAAAAAGCTAATGAGTGTAACGACTCACGACTGAGAGGAGGAATATAAAAAGATGAGACTAAGTTCGAAGTCGATGAATGTGGCGTTGAGAAATGATATGTGTTTTGTTAGACGTCTCATCGATAAAGGTTTGTTAACGAACGTCGAGGGTTACGTTTAGGGATTGCATATCGATATTTGTTTGAGAGGGTTATAATCCTGTCTGCCACGAATAATTTGTTTAATGAGGTTGTTGCATGTAAATACCGGTTTGAGCCGTGGCTTTGAAGCTTAAGATTTTAGTGATTAGAGAAGCATTCTCTTGGCAGTATTCTATGCGAATACTGTTGCGGACCACGATAGGGTTGCAGCGCTGGTTTACGGAATGGCCTTGCTCGATGACTGCGCCTATTGCGGATTCGCTGGCGTCGGTGGTCAGGTAAATATCTGACTGAGGATCGTCCTCTATGAAACTGAGTTTTGAAAAGTTGCCTAGAGCGGCTTTAGTTGCTTGAAATGCAACCAAAGCTTCCTTCTCCAATGTTATAGTTTTATTCCTTTTCTGTAGAAGGTTAGTAAGTGGAGTCAGAACGTCAGAACAATTTGGAATGAATCTACGGTAGAAACTAATCATTCCGATAAAACGTCTCAACTGCTTAATGGAAACAGGGACGGGAAAGTCAGCAATTGCTTTAATTTTATCTGAAACAGGAGATATTCCATTAGTATCAATATGATGGCCTAAAAACTCCATGTGGTTCGCTCCAAATACCATTTGTCAAGGTTTAGACAAAAACCATAGTGAGACAAACGTTGAAAGACTTCGTTTAAGTGACGCTTATGAGAGGCAGCGTCCTCACTAGCTATCAGAATATCGTCAATATAGTCGAAAACGAAAGAGAGTCCACGAAGGACTTCGTCCATAAGACGTTGAAAAGTCTGTGCCGCGTTACATAGACCGAAAGGCATTTTTAAAAATTCAAACAAGCCAAAGGGCGTAGTAACAGCCGTCTTTGGGATATCAGCAGCAGCTACTGGCACCTGATAGTATGCCTTAGCGAGATCTATCTTACTAAAAATCGTTGCGCCTTGCAAACCGGAAGCGAAATCGTGGAGATGGGGAATTGGATAGCGATCCCGGATGGTGACGGAATTCAACTTCCTATAATCCACACAAATTCGGAAATCATCCTTTCCTGGCTTAGGTACTAAGTGCAGGGGAGAGGCGTAGTTGCTGTCGGATGGGCGAATAACACCATCTCGTAGTATGTCGTTGAAAGCTTTCTTAGCAAATTTTAATCTATGCGGTGCTAGACGACGAGGACGGGAAAAGACAGGTTGACCAGTAGTTTTAATAAAATGTTGAGTCTGGTGTCTAGTTGAATCAATAGACCCAGAGGGACGTAGGAGGTCCTGGTACTGATTTAGAATGTCTAAATATTCCTTATTATGGCAAGTGGCCACAGTGATGCCAGTTGTGATATGTTTGGAGTAGGTTCCAAGGACACAAAGGTTAGTTAAATTATCCGTTAAGGAATGGTTGTTCATTCGAACGGCAAGATCATAGTGTGCCAAGAAATCGGCACCTAATATAGGCATCTGAACGTCCGCGATAGTAAAGTTCCATGTAAAATCCCGGCGCATTCCTATATTTAAAGTAAGGGACTTAGTACCATAGGTGTTTATGCCAGAGCCATTCGCTGCTTGCAAGCGAAGTTGATAAGGTTTTAAACCTGCTTTATTAATAGCTGGTAACACACTGATAGCTGCGCCGGTGTCAACTAAAAAACGTAAATTATTACGTGTGTCCGTCACGTAAAAAAGGCGACTAAGTTTAGGTGAAGGAGCCTTGCCAGCAAGATTAGTCGCTCTCACTTGCTGGCGGTCTCTTTTCCCGCGACCACAGCATAATTGCACGGCTTAATGCAGTGACGTGCTAAGGGACCAAACCTACGGTGATAATAACATATAGAAGAGGAGGTATCACCGTCTCGGCTAGACGAACGTTGTCGACTCCTAAAACGCCGGCGAGAAGGAAACCGGTTTCGACCGCGGTCTTTCAGAGCAAATGTCAGATCTCTGACTTGCCGTTGTAGGTCTTCCACCGCTTTCTCCAAGGACTTGTGGTCACTGGATGTTTCGGCACTGTGTACTGGCGTCATTTGGTGATCCAGTTGAGAGAAAATACGATCAGCAGCGTCCGCTAACTGGTCGAGTGAGGTATTCTCAGACATGGGCGCCAAAATTTGGGTAATGGTGGTGGGGAGACGATCCAACCACAGGCTTCTTAAAATGGGTTCATCCATAGTGTTTTTACCATAAAGCGTAAAAGTTGCGATGGAGTTCTACCGTCGCGAGTTAAGTCGCTAAATAACTCGCGGATGAGGGCTTCTTCAGAACGACCCATTCTCCTTAATATGGCCTCCTTCAGAGTGTTGTATGGTTCCACTTCGGGAACGGCTTCGCTTCTAAGAAGTCGGACACTTCAACCACAATGGTGGGTGGTAACGCGGCTACCACGTGTCCAAATTTCGTTCTTTGATCCGTGATTCTTCTCACAACGAAAATGGCTTCCATTTGTAGGAACCAGCTCTTAATATTCCCTTCGTAAAAGGGGGGAAAGGGAGCAACGGCGGCAGCCATGCTCGACGACTCTCCTTCTTGACCAGACGTCATTCCTGCCACTAAAAATTTTATGGACGTAAGTATCACGTCGGGGTCACCAATCTTGTTGCGGACCACGATAGGGTTGCAGCGCTGGTTTACGGAATGGCCTTGTGCCAGACACCACACACCACTACCGAATCCACAATCAAAGTAAGAATAAATAAGCAGGAGGAATGACAAAGATAAGCCTGGTCAAGAGAACAAATATAGAATTTTTATTAGAGTTTAACAAGTAGTGTCTTCAGTGAAGACCTTCAGTAAATGTACTGGAAATGTAATTGAAGAAGAATTCAAGTAGATTAGTAAATTGTCTTCTGTGAAGACCTTCAGTAAATGTACTGGAAATGTAGTTGAATGAGAATTCAAGTAGATTAATAAAATTGTCTTCTGTGAAGACCTTCAGTAAATGTTCTGGAAAATAAGGTAGTGGACAAGATCAAACTTCGCGCCAAAATTTAATTCCAAGATGGCTAATGGCGGGAAAAGGTTCTTCAGGAAGAAGAGTTCAAAAAGTCAATCGTAATGCATAATAACATACAAGGCAAAATACTCACTGCGAGAGTTTATAATTGTGAGTGTATGTAATTCTTTTTAAAGTAACAGGTTCTGAGAGGACAGTTCGAAGGATATGTGAAATTCTAGTTCTTCAAGTTGGAAGTTCACGGATCTCTGGTCTAGGTCAGTTGGAAGTTCACGGATCTCTGGTCTATGTCGCTCGCCGTTTCGGACAAGATGATCGTATCAAAACGAGAAATAAATCATAGAAGAGGTGACAGTGTTCGTCAGAAGCTTCGTAGCTTGAGGGAAAATAAGTCATCAAGGATAATGTAAAGACAGTGTCTTATGTGCTAAGGTTGCACACGTCAAGATAAGTGGGACTAAACAAATTCGCAGCTTGACGAAAAATAAGTCAAAGGATAATGGAATGACTGTCTTAGGTGCAAGGTTGCACGCGTCAAGCTATACGGGACGAAGCAATGTTTGCTGATAAGAAAGGACGTAGCAATATTTGCTGGTAAGAAGGGACGAAGCAATGTTTGCTAAAAGGCATCTCCGTCGAAATATATGGGTGAACGACAGAGATGGATGAGTCGACTTATCTCTTCCACGTACTGGCGGCGACTGAAGTCCAGGAAAAAGTTTGTCCGTGACGTCAGAGCGAAACGGCGCGAAGATTCAAAATCCTCCTCCTTTCGGCTAGAAACAACGGTTTACTGCTATGACTAACCGCAAGTGAAAGGAAGGGGGTGAAAACTCGCGCGCGCATCAGATTAAAGTGTGAACACTGTGTCCTGTTCCACAATACTATTAAAAGCCAGCAATTTTAAATGCTTAATTTTATTTTGATTAAGATTTTACATCGGGAAAATAGGCCAAAACACAACTGAATTGTTCACAAAGAAGCATGTAACGTATTTTGTCATGCACGTTAGATTTGCATAAATATTATAGATGACAAATGTTCCTTGAGTTCTGGGGTGATATATTAACCAGCTGGGAAATTTTTAATTAGACAGACATAGCAAGGCAAATACATGGACTAAATTCATCGGATGTAAAATATCTCCAAATTATAGTTCAAGAAATGTTGCTCACTGAAGAAGTCTATGCAACACATTCCCAAACCGACTGTTTCTAAAATAATCACGAATAGTGGATTGTCTAAAAGATTCTAACGATAACAGCCTTGTAAAGCAATATTGAGAATATTAAAATTTCTACCAGAATCCTTTCTTGGTGGCCATAATCTTAACATTAGATATGTAAAGGATACTGTTGATAAACACAAAGGAAAGCACTGGAATTAACACAGACGATAGTAAAGGAAAAATCTAAGAATTAAAATTATAAAAAGACATTGTACCCCTGTCAGTAAAAGGATCTGCTCAAAATATGAATTACTTATTGGAGTATCTGTCTATATTTCTGACATGAGGTATTATGTACATTATTTACATTATTCGGACTATTGTCGCCATATTTATTACAACGTTTCGGCCGTTGTAAACTCCGGCCTTCTTCAGGTGGTTGGAATGTCGAACTGAACCCTTTATTTCCCTCACTGGTGTAGACTTTTCTAGTTCCACGTGCCATGTCTATTGGATGTCAGTTATCAGTTATCTTTTGTTAAATCCAGTTTTCCACTGCCTTAATCAGTTACTGAACTCACAGTTTCTGGATTCTGTCAGTGGATCTAACTAACCTCTTTATCCACTGTGACATGTGTCCTTGATGACATCTGTGTATGAATTTCTGGGTATTAAAAACCTAATGTCGTCAGAAGAATTTTTGGCCAGTGCTCATATTGCTGTTTTTGCTGTTATCATTGCATGTTTTTTTACCAGAGCTCATATTGGAGATAATAAAATCAAGTGACTGCAAAAATACAAATATAAAGGAAGTGTTTTAATAGCAGCGAAATGGAATAGCGATAATTACCTTTCAAAAGCTAAATAAATGAGCAAGAAAATTTCGTAAGTAGCAAAGTAAAGTACTGAACTGTTAAGTAATATTAATCCTCTTATAGTACAGTGAAATTTTGAGAGTTTCATCACAGATATATGGTTCAACAGAAGATTGCTGAGAATACCACGGAATGGACATGAAAACAAGGACGCGATTTTAAGGGGAATTGAAACAAAAAGTACAGTTATACGTAGAATCAGATAAAGATGATTGAAATTTCTTGGGTACATAATGAAAGATTGCTTGGCGACATATGCCCAGTTTTCGCTTTCCATTTTTAACAGAATTTAATAGCATCTATGTGGCCTTGAGTATGTTGGAATAACTGCCACTCTAAAAGCAACGTCACTGCAAGCTAATTATTAAGGTAAATGTTTCATTTCCTACACATCCATATTATCTGTCATTCGTATAACCGCCTATAACGTTAAAGCATTAACCTCATTCAGCCACCCTCTACCCTGGGTGCGTTTTTTTGCTTATATATATATATATATATATATATATATATATATATATATATATATATATATATATATATTACCAATTTGTTGCTGGTAGGGATAATTACAAGGAGGATATTAATCCAGGGAGAGCTCAGTGTAGACTTACAAAGTATTATATATAATAATAATCAAACCATCGTAAATGGAGACAATACCACGGACTGATATATTAAATTGACAGGGAGAGGGGAAAGCTACAGAGAAGAGAGAAGGAAAGGAAGAAGAAAAGTGACGGATGGCGAAGTTCTTTTAAAACGTGAGATAGAGAGATGGTGTGAAAATTACAGGGAAGAAGGAAGTAATGAATGGGTAGTAGTAAGTCTAATGAGACTGATCCGGCCATGAATTTATTCCTTAAAATTTTGAACTTTATACATCGGGTTATACAGAAAATTAAAGGATATGACTTGTTATTTTAGGCAGAACAAATCAACCCAATTCCAAATTAATCTAATAAAAGGATCCTTAATACAAATAATAAATAAAAATTACAATAATGATAATAATATCCAACATAAATGAAGAGGTTTTAAATATAGATAAAAAATAAAAGTAAAATTACAGAACTAAAAATAAAAACTGAGAAAGATAATATATGGATAATGATACAAAAGATGTTAAATTAAAACTATAAATGTTGTATACATTAGCAAGACAGCCATAGATCCAACTAGATATGAAGAAACACGCAAAAAAAACCCACTAAACTGCGTGATACGTAATATCAACACACATCCGCACATAAACATACATATGAATGCATGTACACCCATATGTGTTATTACCCATATAAACAAATGACACTTCAAGTGTGCTTTCCCCCAAAAGGAACGTTTTTACGGGATTATAAATTTGTCCTTTTGTCTAAACTTGAAAATCAGTTCGTTCCATTGATTTAACAACTGGTAAGTATTTTGTGTTTCTTCATATACAGTTGGATCTATGACTGTCTTGCCGATATATACAACATAAGTAAATATATTATGTACTTTCTAATATATCTTTGATCATTTTCTTTTCCTTTTTTGTTCTATCTCCTTAACTGTATAGATGACAGGATTCACTGCCATATAGGAGGAATGGCATTCATAAATGTTCAGAACTCTTTTCGTTGTTTCTAACACAGATTTTTATACTGTTTCTTAATACTTTTCTTAAGTGGTCATATTGAGAATACCTTGCATTGAACATATGAGCAACGACGAAGGTTTAGAGAAAATGAAAAGGAAACGGACGCCTATAATTACGACCAGAAACAGACCAATGAAATATCTAGGGAACATAATGAAGAATGTTTTTTTGATTGAATCGTTTTCTATGGCTTTAACCCATTGCATGTCATTTAAAGCCAGACAATATTTTTAGATTGTAAGTAGTTTTGGGAGCTAATGGTTTAGTGATAAAAATCCTAATAATTAACCCATACCCGGGGGAAGAAAAGTGATCTATTTCCCAAGAGCATTTGCATATAAGTGAATATAACGAACACAAGGGAATTTGAAACCCGACTCTCCGATTAAATATTCCAAGAAATGTTCCGTTACACCACGCAAATCTTCAAGCTCATGCCACCTGGCATTCCTAAGCGGTCACCCATCTGGGTGCTGACCAGGTTCGACATTGCTTAACTTCGGTGACCGTACAAGAACAGATGTTTCAACATGTGGGTGTAAGCCTGGAAACATGACTTGGAAATATTGATACTTTACAGGAAAATTTGTCGGCAAAAGTGACAGAGGAAGACAACGCAATGGAAATGATTAAATGGATAACGGAATAAAGTTTAGGATATATAACATAAGGGATGTATTAATAGCTGCAAAGAACAAGAAATTGGGGAGAGCCATAATCGTCCACGTCCTGAAGAAGACACGTTGCATAGAAATGAAGTATATATGCCAAATTAGACTATTCGAAAGAGATTTTGTCTGCTTCGTATTTTGTTATATATATATATATATATATATATATATATATATATATATATATATATATATATATATATATATATATATATAGCATAATGAGAAGCCACGTATACTTTCTTGATATGTATATAATTTGGAGAAAACAACTGAAAAGTTATAAATAAAAAAAAAATGATTTTTTTTTGTGAAAGTATTTATTTATATTTATATATATATATATTTGATATTTCAGATCTGCCCCGATCTATCATCAGAAATAAAAGTATTCAGAAGTTTGTTTACAAGTAGCGTCCGTCGTGAGACGCGGACGTCACGTGATGTGGAATGCAACTTTGTTTGAATATTTCTAATGTAAATCTAACGATAATAATATTTTAGATGTTGTTTAAAAAGGGTTTTTTAACTATATCTAAAAAAACAAATTTTTTAACTATTGAAATATTTATACATATTTAAAATTCCCATCTCTTTGTTTAACCCTAGTTTATATGTGTCTAATTTTAAAATCCAGTATTTCTCTTTTTTTCTGCGTGTGTATGTGGAACTGAAATCGGAATCTATCAATAAACATTTACAGTTGTCTAATGAATGTCTTGACTGATTGTTTTGACGTATGGTTGTTTATGATTGATGAAGCGAAATCTAAAATTATTTCCAGATTCACAAATATATCCACTATTGGGACATATTGTGCAGAATAAACAGTAGATTATGTTATGACTATCACAGGTGAGGCAAGGTGGGTTTATCTTGATCTTGGTGCTGGGTACAGAAAATAAACTATCGGTTATTAAATGTTTGCAAACTAAACAACGAGTTTTGTTACATTTGTAATTTCCTGATTGGTTTGTATTGTTTAGATATTTGGTAGAGCTGAGGATAGCTGATAGGTTAGGTGATTGTTTCTTTGCATTAATGGGTGGTTTAGCGAAAATGTCTTTGATCAAAGGTATTTAGAGATTGAAACAGTGAAAATGGAATAAAACAAAAACAAAAATTAATTTCTATTCGCATTTTAAATAAAGAAGTTCGACCATTAATTTACTCTAATTCATTTTCATTGATATCAATATAGAAACTACTACAAATTTAAAACCAATAGTAGACATGACCTTAACAACATAACTATGATGATAATGTTGAAAAACTATAGGAACTGCCAGACATCGTAGTAACAAAAAAGCGAGAAAAATATTACTAACCTTCAATATAAGAAAATAATGTATCATCAGCAGAAAATGTCCAAGATGCGAACTATGAATTTTGCAAAATCAAGCCAATACAGAATTTAACTATCTGCGAAGTTTTTTTTTCACAGACGATAGAAAATGTGACAGAAATGGGAAGGCGCATTGAAACATAGAATGATGCCTCTATATGCTACAGAAAATATTGGCCAGAAAATTTCGTGACAGATATGTCAGTATGTACTAGGCAAGAGGACACTTGGTGCAGCAGAGACGTGTTTCAATAAGAGGATGTTGAGAATACATGGGGAGAAAATATAAGACACGAGCAAGTCTTATGTTAAATGAGAACAAAAAGGACATTTGGAAACAAAAAGTTTTGGCATTTCTTGGATGAATAATTAGCTAAACGGTAAGACTTAAGGCGAGAGAGGAAGAAGGAAACATCGACTAACCTACGTCCCCTGCTTGAGTAAACGCAAGGCAGAACATAGACTGCTGTGGTTAGTAAGGACACTAATGTTGCTTAGAGCTACCGAGCATATGAATTTGAGTAGACATATTATGTCACATCTCATGAAATGAGACGGCACATAAGATCTTTACTTAAGTTCACTGATAGAAAAATATATTCTCTTTGTGATTGGTTGCTTCAAGCCATAGACGATTAGGAGTTTACAAAGTATACTTACTCTTCAAAACCCTGCTCAAAAGAATATCAGCAAATTGGTTGTTCGCTTTTGTTGTTTTTAGCATAACAACCTGTATTATTTAATGCCAAAATCTAAATATAAAAAGTCAAGCTTAATATTAATATTTTGAATTATTTCTTGTTTAAATTCTAATTACTTAGCTGAATTTTCTGTTTCTCCTTACAAGAAATGAGATGAATGAAAGCAAATTGTTTAAGATTAATAACAAGATTAATAACAATCAAATTGTTTTTCATTTATTTTGTTTAATTTGTTGACAATATCTATCATGTCTTCAATTTTACTATAAAACGCATTGTTGGTTCTTCTGCTGTTCGTGGTCATTTCACTATAAAAATATATTTTATACTCTCCTTGTGTTTTGATTTTTGTTTGGATGTTCCCTATTTGCACATGGTGCCCTAACAGATGCTACCACCCCCAGAATAAGGTGGTCCCATATTCCTCAAAACTTCCAGTCTCACGATCAGAGGCCTTACTGCCGGATGTAATTTATCCTCATATCCAGGACTAAGATATCAGAAAGGCCAATACAAATGCAAAAGGGTGAATACCTATGCTTGATATATTATGTAAAATCATTTGATAGTGTACTTTAAAAAGAAATGTTGGAAATGATAGGAAAATTTGATTTATTTGGGAAGGATATTAGAGTAATCCAAAAGTTATATTGGAAGTTAACCGCCAGTAAATAAATACAAAAGAGACAGTTTCGTAGGACATTGTGTATACTCACCGGACTTACTCAGTCTTTACAATGAATCAATCCTTAGGGAATTAGTTGATTCATCACCGGCACTACAAGTGTGCACAAAGTGAGGAATATTCAGTTCAAACGAAAACCTCATGATCCGGAAATGAAAACGCTTCCAAATTCACTTTTCATCTACCCGATCACAAGTTTTGGGTCAACTCTGATATGAATTTTAGGCAATTCCCAATAGTACTACAAACTTGGATCGTTTCCGCTAAGCCATATTATCAAGTCTAATCTTTAGGAAATCGACCTTAATTAGTTTCCGGACACAGTGGACAGAAAACGGACTAATCTAATATTCAAGACTTTCTCCACACCAGCCCTTTACAATCTCTATCGCTCGTTCAGGAAAAACTTTAAAATTAAACCTGAACATGGAAATTCTATTGGCTTTCAAGGACAGCAAATTCCTAATATTCATTTGCTTACAAATCCGTTTTGAAATATATGCTGGTTCTGAAAATTCGCCTCTGGGGTTCTCGATTAACCTCCCCAGCAAAAATGCAAACCAGCCTTTTTATAGTTAAACGGTAGTATTGGACTGCTGAGCATATGAATGAATTAAGCTTCTCTAAATGCTTAACTCAGGGCTATTAAGGACTTGAGTAATTGCTCAGTACATGGTAAAATAAATTGGATTGGTTCAAAAGTAATGAATACAAAACTGATGTTTTGTGCACTTGAGTACACGCTATTAAAACAATAGAATGTCTTACATTAATGCATGTTAGCAATGGCGTACCGAGGTAAAATGCCAGCCGGGACCCGTATTCATAATGGCACCCATCCTTTTTGGCGGGGTAGGAAAATATAAATAAAATACCCATAATGGCGTTGATTAGTACTTGGAAAACAACAAATTAAAAAATTAACTGAACAAACGTTATCATATTTAAACCTTTCGAGCTTTTGCAGAAGCAATGTTACTAATAACTTGGTCAAAGTCTATCTTCTTCACGGTTTCATGTTCAATTGAAATGGGGGACAAATTAGATAAGCGATCTTGCGACATACTCGATCTCAAGTGACTTTTAATGAGCTTCAGTTTTAAGAAGTTTTTCTCTGTAGTATCAACTGAAACTGTGAGCGTCAAAAATAACCGTATAGCAATCGCAATATTTGGCACTGTTTCTTGATCTTGCCATCGGCAAATCCATCTCAGTTATTCGATAGCCGATGATTTGGTCATCATCTTCATGTCACGTTCTACTTTGGAAGCTGTCGATAAAAAAATCCAGAAGTGAGAGAAGTTCCAAAGGCAGCCTACATACGTCTAAGTCAGCACTGTATTCGCTACCGAGAATTTTAAATTTTCGCTCAAACTCCAACTGGCCTTCCGTTTTTTTTCCAGAATTGCTCCCGACGATAAACCAGCGAAGAAAGTTTGCAGATGAGACATGGTGTCAAATAGTGCTTCCAGTTCATTCGCAACTCAATCTGACATTCGGAAAGATTTCTCTTTACTTTCTGTACAAATGTTTGACAAAACATCATCTTCCTTTTCCCCAGGTAACTTTCTTTTTCTTCTAATCCGCTTTTCAAGAGAAATTTCTATTTCCTCGCACTTTGCTGATTAACAGATTCAGACATCATCCTCTCCGTGTTTCGGTTAAGAATAATTTTGTTCGCATTCGTGTGGGTTACACACACATCCAAACCAATCCAAGGTTCTTGAAATTTCTTTTGGATGAGATTTATTTGTCCCAGAATTTGTTCCCAGTAAAACAAATGTGACGTGAAGGAGAAGTTTTTATTTGAAAGCCACATGATTTATGTATCCCCTCTCGTTTGAAGAATTTCTGAAGCTGAGTTTAATGAATCGAGTGCCTGCATCACTCCTTGAAATCTGGTTTTCACTGCACGAATAGCTTCATAACGTGCACTCCAAAGGGTGGTTACCAAAAGATTCATCATGGCCTTCAAATGCAAAAATAAAACATTCCACAGGTGATTGGAAGAGAAGAAATATGTATAGTCTTTTAATCACTCCGAAAAAATTTAATAGCAACTGGATTGACAGCTGAGGCATGAACACCTCATACATTCAGACTATGATTAGAACATGGTACAAATGTAGCTTTCGCATTTATATTTTGTAGAATACGTTGAACACCACCATTAACTCCATACTAGATGCCTTGTCAAATCCGATCCATCTACATTTTTTGAAATTAAGTTTTTCTTTCTCCAGTCGTTCCCAAATCATAAGCAGACTTTCCATGCCCAGTGATAAAACCAATAGGCGATATGATAAAACCCAGCCATAAAACGAAGAAATGATTCTCGCATCTCCATTATATTGTCTTCAACAACGATGTATCGATAAATGAGACTCACCTGATCTGTATGAGAAATGTCCGGCATTCTGTATAGTATGATTTCAAAATAATTGGCTTTTCGAATTCGATCCAATATAATTTCCTTTACGTGTTTTCCCAAGATATGAAGGTATTCATTTTGGATTTTCGGTGTCAAGTACCACCGGTGTTCCTTTTATTCTTTTTAAGATCATACTTGCTCATAAGTTCAACAAGGTCTATAAACTTACCTTTACTGCAAGTAAATACACCTTCTTGATGATCTCTAAAAGGCAAGTTCTGTTTCGTCAGAAAATTTGCGACGTCATAACCGTATTATAACCTGACTCTAAATTTGTCTTTCTTTCATAGTTTGTTCTTGTAATTTACTGTCAATGATTTTACCTTTATTCAGGGTCATTTCCAACATCTTCCATTCCTTGAAAGTTCTTTGGTGGTCAGACAAATTTTCATGTTCAGTCATTTTTTATTTAAGCTTCCAGAACCTTTGAAATCATGGTTTTCTTACTAGACTTGATTTGCGTAGCTTTGCTTTCAGTAAGAGGCGATAGCAGAAACAATAACGAGATTTCTTCGTCTTTGAGTACAGCAGTCATGATCTCAAAACAATCTCTCAATTACCCATAGTCTTGTAAAACCAGTGTTGTAGAATTACCCTCAGATTACATTTCCCCGGTCTTACAGTCAGATCAAACGGTTCATCTTTGTTTTGAAAATGTTCGGTCCCAATGTTACAAAATCAACACGCAACTGCCCTGAGCAAATTCTTGGCCAAAATGCGATGTCTTTGTAGACAGTAATCTCTGTGATTGCCTGATCTATTTCTTTATTACCAGTAACTTCACCAGTTCCTTCTTCATATTCATACCTGTACTTGCCGCTTGCACTAGAGCTCTCTTCCTTTGGCACATCATTGTCACCTTCAATTTCTTGAAAGCTAATTCCTGCAGGAAATTCCTCTTTAACTATTATTTCTATATTTGTCTCCACCGCATTCGCTTTTTCTCCATGTTCCTCACCCCCTACTTTTGATATACATTCAGCATCCTCATCTTTGCATTTTGATTTAGCTACATGTTTTTTTAATACGAAGGCATAAAAAAGATGCTGTATATTTTTATTTCTCGCGTTCTCTGGTAGTTTTCAACTTCCGGTAAGCTGCAACACTCAGTTTTTGTGGTTTACTCATTGTAATCGATGAAAAAATAAACAAATAGGAAAAGAGCATACTCAATGGCATGGGTTATTTTTAATTATTGTAATAAGATACAATTTGGCACAAGGTTGTAAAAAAAAGCTTGATAATTTTTTAACTAGGTACCTCCACTAGGTCGCCAAAAAACGCAGCATAGCATGATGAAACAAAGCCCATAACTCAACGAAACCAAAGTCTTGTCATCAAAATATTTATGTTATTTAGAGCAAAGAATTTTTTAAATTATTTTTTGAAATTTTTTACTCCTTTGTAGCATGTTGAAAATTTTCGAAAATTTTGGTTAAAAATCTTGTTTGTTTTTTTAACGACAGCGGTCGAAAAGAGAAAAACAGGTTTGTTCTATTTTGCGCTTTTCACCGAGGAAAATTGTTAGGGTCCAGGTTCCTTGTACCACGGTGATGGGTCAAGGTAGAACCAATGAAGAATAACTCGAACACAGGTATGGAATATAACACATATATTACAAATAGAAATATATACAAAAGAAGTAGAAGTGTTAGTAATAACAATCAGGTTAGGTTAGATAGAACTATGTTGTCTCGACGTATCACGATTCCAATGTCTTACAGTAATCGTCTGACGAGACTCTGTCCTCTTACTGACTCAATCTACTGCTTCCTCTTGAGGCGCAGTATTTATGGTGTACGGAATAGTCCATTACTATTATGGGTAAGTTCACATAACATCCCCTTCGGAAGCTTTTGCGTAGCAGGGGGTTTTAATATATTTTTTCTTTGTATCTATTTCCAAACGTTCTGTAAATTTTCTTTTTCGAGACGATTTTCTTGGTTCTGACATTGTTTGTGGTCTTTTTATATCAAACATATCGTAAATCGTGTCCATTACCTATCGAAGGACTTGGACTGATCCAAATTGATCAGCGCGGCTTCACTGTCGACTTGTTCTAAGATCAATCGTACCATATGCAGGTTATCCTGAATAGTCCTGCCCTTCACAGAACAAGTCTGTTCGGAGCCAATCAGACTAGACAGGACAAGCTGCAAACGGTTGGCTAAGATCTTCGCCAAAATCTTTAACTCTGTGTTTAACATCGTCAAAGGGCGAAAGTTATTTATCCCAATCCCACCGTTCTTGTCCTTACGCAGCAACTTGATCACACCCCTGGTGAAGCGTTGGGGTATAGACACCTGCTTCATCCAGTTGTTGAAAATCAGTTCCAGCAAAGGAACAAAAACGGGCGACTGCCTCAAGTAAACTTCGTAGGGAAGACTATCTAGTCCCGGAGACTTATCCAGGCCAACCTGTTTCAGCGCTTCCCAGATTTCCGACTGTGACTCTGGGCCTCCATAACTTTTGAACTTTGGCCGTTATTTGCCTCCATATTTTTTGAAGCTTGGCCAGAATTGGCCTTATTGGATTTTGGGGGTGTAATATCTAGAGCTATAGTAGCAGAAGTGGACGGGAGGACAGGATATTCATCCATGTCGTTTTTATCAGGCGGTTTTTTCTTTATAGCAAATAAATGCTTTTTAACCGACCCTTTTATGTCAGGTGAGACAGGTTTTTTCTTTTTAATAAGAAAAGACGCTCCACTTTTTTCTTTTCCATTTCTTTAAAAGGGCATATAAAGGGAATTGGAGGGGAGGGAATGGGGGGCAAGGATGAAGGGGAGGCGTGATAAAAATAAATTCCGCCCTTAGACGGTGTGTGCGGGGGGGGGACAAATAAAATTCGCTTAGTAGCGAAAAATAAAACTTAAAAAAGGAAATAGGGGGGAAAATGTCCGAAAGCGAGGCAGGAAATAAAATCACAAAAATGTTTTACACAAAGGTTTTACAAAGGACAAACAATTAAAACAAGGTTTACGTAAAAGCAAGACAAAAATTACAGTCTAATAAATAATGGACAAATTTAGCTTAACGGCGAAACAGACAATAAAACGCTAGACAACGAAAAATGTAAACAAAAACAAAAACGAAACTTTCAAAAATAGCCGGAGCTATTCACAAAACCAAAATGGCTGACGCTAAGAATTTACGAGTTACACAAAATAAACAAAGGAAAAGAAATTCACAATTTAGACAATAACAAGGGGTAATACAAATATTTGAACAATATATGATACGGAAAAAATATTTAAAAAAACAAAAAACAAAAAAAAAAACAGTAAATAAGAAAAACTAACGGCTATTAACAAAAATTTTAAAAAATAACGAGATATTAATCGTTAGTCACAAACGAAAAACACGGACAGTAGTTATAACCATACAGAGAACGAAGATAAATTAAAATAGAAAATTTAAACAAGAAAATAAGGAGAAAGAAAACTTAAAAAGGGAAAAACTGGAATAAAAGAGAAAGAGCAAAATAAAATTAAGGAGGTAAAAAAAAAAAAATTTTAAATATGAGGGTGGTAAAATAGGAAAGAAAAATCAAAAACTTTTTTATTTTTTCCAAAAACGTCGTAAAGTCAGTAAATAATAAAAGGAACTCAACGAAATGTTCCGTAAACAAATTCCAAAAACAGACGGGCAGCAAAGCAGGAATCAAAACTGGGCACAAAAAACACAAGGGTAACAATCCAACAATGTAAATTAGCAGTCCGAAAAAAAACAACACGGAAAGTCTACACTGCTACACTTCTCCAGCCAGGAACAATATTTATTTGTATATGTAATATACAAAATGTGGCACAAGGCCAAAAAGGGGGTTGGGGAAGGACGGTCATCATCTGTCTTAAACTAAAAACTTAGCTAGTCGCAAACACTGACCCAAACATACCAACAATAGTCCTAGCACCAAAACAACACATTCTTCCATACCTTTCTTACTACATCCACCATAATTCCTCAAATTCTCTATGAAATTCTACCTAGTCCCCATATGTACAATTCAAAGTCTGTGGCGGGGGGGGATAACAATTTAAAAACCCCGATGAATATTTACAATATGCAAAAATATATACAAGAAACAAAACAAAATAAGATTAGTAATAAAACCCCCCACAATACCTAAATGTGGCAGAAACATCAGTTAACTAGACGAAATAATTGCGGGATTATAGCAGTAAAAACGGTCATCCTTCCCAAATCACTCACACAGACACACACCCATTTAGACACAATAACAAAAACGAAAAACCACACACACGAAACGAAAGTCATCCCGCAACCACCAGAGAACTGACGTCACTGGCCACCTAACGAGGGAAGGGATGGGGAATTAAACCAAAGAAAAAAATAGGGACAGAAATAAAAGGGGGGCTAATGGGCATTCATACCCTAGCTAAGTTAAGCAGAAACAAGAAAACTAAAGATTCAAAACTAAACCTAAACTAGCCTAATATCGGGACGGGTTGCTCTGTTCAACCCATGAGGGACGAAATCCTGCACCTAGCCGAGGTCCAAGTGCCACTCCAAGTCAGCTCCTCTCACTCTACACATTCGCGCAAGATTCACCCACCTTTTGGCGAATTCTGATGAAGGGAGTCGCCGCCTTTCCGTCCTAATCTTGACTTTAAGCTGATGCTTAAAGTACAAGATTAGTAGGGAAGAAGTGAACTTCTCGCCTCCATAGAATCCCTTCTGACGTGTCACCCAAATCACGACTCTCATAACTCCTAGCAAGCAGTGGAACACATAAAGTTCAGACTTCGTTAACGGCGGGGCCACATTGCTACAAACAGAAGCGGCCTCAAGGACGAAAAACTTTCCCTGCAACATGCGAACCATGAGACCTTCAACAAACTTACACAATGGTGCTACCAACTTGCAATGAAAGAAGACGTGACCAAGGGTCTCGACTTCCCCCTCACAACGTCGGCAGTTTGGATATTTCTCCAAACCCGCTGCGCAAAGTTTTTTGCCGACCCAGAGGGCCCCACGTATCACCAGCCAGGTGAGGGATGCCTCATCGTTGTTGAGACATTTCAACCCGGAAGCCCAAGGCCAGATTGAGCGAGCCTCCTGCTTCGTAAGACCGAGCTTGTCAATCAGATCATCATGAACGGACCCCCTGACTACCACCTGATATAATGCCCTACGAGACAACGCCTGGACGTTGTGGAGGCCAACCGTCGCCCGTAAGAGGTGTTTCAGAGCCAGACGACATTCACGGTAGAAGGAGCACTCGGCACGAGGCAAACGGCCAGCCTCCTCCTCGCTCGAGTGCACACTTCTCAAGGATGGAAAGGATCTTCGGGCGTCTTCCTTCCAGAAGGCGCCCCCGTCATCCGTATCGCGACACAAACGATCCAGGAACCCGATGCGAAGCATATCGAGACGAATCTCAATGCTAGGCATACCTAGACCGCCTTCAGTAGGATGAAGGCAACAGATCTCCCGACATACCCCTGGAGCTCTGCCTCTCCACAAGAAAGAGAACACGAGCTGTACTAATGAAAGCACTGTGGTAGACGGAAGTGGAAGTACCGAGAGTCGGTAAAGGAGAATCGGGTAGATATGCGAAACACATACCTCCGCCCTCCTCTTCAAGGAAAGATTCCTCCGAGACCACAAATTAATTGCGCCCTCGGCCTTCTCCCGTACCTCCGACCAATTCATATCCAACTGGATATCAGGACCTTCTCCAGCCAGGAACAATATTTATTTGCATGTAACATACAAAATGTGGCACAAGGCCAAAAAGGGGGTTGGGGAAGGACGGTCATCATCTGTCTTAAACTAAAAACTTAGCTAGTCGCAAACACTGACCCAAACATACCAACAATAGTCCTAGCACCAAAACAACACATTCTTCCATACCTTTCTTACTACATCCACCATAATTCCTCAAATTCTCTATGAAATTCTAACTAGTCCCCATATGTACAATTCAAAGTCTGTGGGGGGGGGATAACAATTTAAAAACCCCGATGAATATTTACAATATGCAAAAATATATACAAGAAACAAAACAAAATAAGATTAGTAATAAAACCCCCCACAATACCTAAATGTGGCAGAAACATCAGTTAACTAGACGAAATAATTGCGGGATTATAGCAGTAAAAACGGTCATCCTTCCCAAATCACTCACACAGACACACACCCATTTAGACACAATAACAAAAACGAAAAACCACACACACGAAACGAAAGTCATCCCGCAACCACCAGAGAACTGACGTCACTGGCCACCTAACGAGGGAAGGGATGGGGAATTAAACCAAAGAAAAGAATAGGGACAGAAATAAAAGGGGGGCTAATGGGCATTCATACCCTAGCTAAGTTAAGCAGAAACAAGAAAACTAAAGATTCAAAACTAAACCTAAACTAGCCTAATATCGGGCCGGGTTGCTCTGTTCAACCCATGAGGGACGAAATCCTGCACCTAGCCGAGGTCCAAGTGCCACTCCAAGTCAGCTCCTCTCACTCTACACATTCGCGCAAGATTCACCCACCTTTTGACGAATTCTGATGAAGGGAGTCGCCGCCTTTCCGTCCTAATCTTGACTTTAAGCTGATGCTTAAAGTACAAGATTAGTAGGGAAGAAGTGAACTTCTCGCCTCCATAGAATCCCTTCTGACGTGTCACCCAAATCACGACTCTCATAACTCCTAGCAAGCAGTGGAACACATAAAGTTCAGACTTCGTTAACGGCGGGGCCACATTGCTACAAACAGAAGCGGCCTCAAGGACGAAAAACTTTCCCTGCAACATGCGAACCATGAGACCTTCAACAAACTTACACAATGGTGCTACCAACTTGCAATGAAAGAAGACGTGACCAAGGGTCTCGACTTCCCCCTCACAACGTCGGCAGTTTGGATATTTCTCCAAACCCGCTGCGCAAAGTTTTTTGCCGACCCAGAGGGCCCCACGTATCACCAGCCAGGTGAGGGATGCCTCATCGTTGTTGAGACATTTCAACCCGGAAGCCCAAGGCCAGATTGAGCGAGCCTCCTGCTTCGTAAGACCGAGCTTGTCAATCAGATCATCATGAACGGACCCCCTGACTACCACCTGATATAATGCCCTACGAGACAACGCCTGGACGTTGTGGAGGCCAACCGTCGCCCGTAAGAGGTGTTTCAGAGCCAGACGACATTCACGGTAGAAGGAGCACTCGACACGAGGCAAACGGCCAGCCTCCTTCTCGCCCGAGTGCACACTTCTCAAGGATGGAAAGGATCTTCGGGCGTCTTCCTTCCAGAAGGCGCCCCCGTCATCCGTGTCGCGACACAAACGATCCAGGAACCCGATGCGAAGCATATCGAGACGAATCTCAATGCTAGGCATACCTAGACCGCCTTCAGTAGGATGAAGGCAACAGATCTCCCGACATACCCCTGGAGCTCTGCCTCTCCACAAGAAAGAGAACACGAGCTGTACTAATGAAAGCACTGTGGTAGACGGAAGTGGAAGTACCGAGAGTCGGTAAAGGAGAATCGGGTAGATATGCGAAACACATACCTCCGCCCTCCTCTTCAAGGAAAGATTCCTCCGAGACCACAAATTAATTGCGCCCTCGGCCTTCTCCCGTACCTCCGACCAATTCATATCCAACTGGATATCAGGACCTTCTCCAGCCAGGAACAATATTTATTTGCATGTAACATACAAAATGTGGCACAAGGCCAAAAAGGGGGTTGGGGAAGGACGGTCATCATCTGTCTTAAACTAAAAACTTAGCTAGTCGCAAACACTGACCCAAACATACCAACAATAGTCCTAGCACCAAAACAACACATTCTTCCATACCTTTCTTACTACATCCACCATAATTCCTCAAATTCTCTATGAAATTCTAACTAGTCCCCATATGTACAATTCAAAGTCTGTGGGGGGGGGGGGATAACAATTTAAAAACCCCGATGAATATTTACAATATGCAAAAATATATACAAGAAACAAAACAAAATAAGATTAGTAATAAAACCCCCCACAATACCTAAATGTGGCAGAAACATCAGTTAACTAGACGAAATAATTGCGGGATTATAGCAGTAAAAACGGTCATCCTTCCCAAATCACTCACACAGACACACACCCATTTAGACACAATAACAAAAACGAAAAACCACACACACGAAACGAAAGTCATCCCGCAACCACCAGAGAACTGACGTCACTGGCCACCTAACGAGGGAAGGGATGGGGAATTAAACCAAAGAAAAGAATAGGGACAGAAATAAAAGGGGGGCTAATGGGCATTCATACCCTAGCTAAGTTAAGCAGAAACAAGAAAACTAAAGATTCAAAACTAAACCTAAACTAGCCTAATATCGGGCCGGGTTGCTCTGTTCAACCCATGAGGGACGAAATCCTGCACCTAGCCGAGGTCCAAGTGCCACTCCAAGTCAGCTCCTCTCACTCTACACATTCGCGCAAGATTCACCCACCTTTTGACGAATTCTGATGAAGGGAGTCGCCGCCTTTCCGTCCTAATCTTGACTTTAAGCTGATGCTTAAAGTACAAGATTAGTAGGGAAGAAGTGAACTTCTCGCCTCCATAGAATCCCTTCTGACGTGTCACCCAAATCACGACTCTCATAACTCCTAGCAAGCAGTGGAACACATAAAGTTCAGACTTCGTTAACGGCGGGGCCACATTGCTACAAACAGAAGCGGCCTCAAGGACGAAAAACTTTCCCTGCAACATGCGAACCATGAGACCTTCAACAAACTTACACAATGGTGCTACCAACTTGCAATGAAAGAAGACGTGACCAAGGGTCTCGACTTCCCCCTCACAACGTCGGCAGTTTGGATATTTCTCCAAACCCGCTGCGCAAAGTTTTTTGCCGACCCAGAGGGCCCCACGTATCACCAGCCAGGTGAGGGATGCCTCATCGTTGTTGAGACATTTCAACCCGGAAGCCCAAGGCCAGATTGAGCGAGCCTCCTGCTTCGTAAGACCGAGCTTGTCAATCAGATCATCATGAACGGACCCCCTGACTACCACCTGATATAATGCCCTACGAGACAACGCCTGGACGTTGTGGAGGCCAACCGTCGCCCGTAAGAGGTGTTTCAGAGCCAGACGACATTCACGGTAGAAGGAGCACTCGACACGAGGCAAACGGCCAGCCTCCTTCTCGCCCGAGTGCACACTTCTCAAGGATGGAAAGGATCTTCGGGCGTCTTCCTTCCAGAAGGCGCCCCCGTCATCCGTGTCGCGACACAAACGATCCAGGAACCCGATGCGAAGCATATCGAGACGAATCTCAATGCTAGGCATACCTAGACCGCCTTCAGTAGGATGAAGGCAACAGATCTCCCGACATACCCCTGGAGCTCTGCCTCTCCACAAGAAAGAGAACACGAGCTGTACTAATGAAAGCACTGTGGTAGACGGAAGTGGAAGTACCGAGAGTCGGTAAAGGAGAATCGGGTAGATATGCGAAACACATACCTCCGCCCTCCTCTTCAAGGAAAGATTCCTCCGAGACCACAAATTAATTGCGCCCTCGGCCTTCTCCCGTACCTCCGACCAATTCATATCCAACTGGATATCAGGACCTTCTCCAGCCAGGAACAATATTTATTTGCATGTAACATACAAAATGTGGCACAAGGCCAAAAAGGGGGTTGGGGAAGGACGGTCATCATCTGTCTTAAACTAAAAACTTAGCTAGTCGCAAACACTGACCCAAACATACCAACAATAGTCCTAGCACCAAAACAACACATTCTTCCATACCTTTCTTACTACATCCACCATAATTCCTCAAATTCTCTATGAAATTCTAACTAGTCCCCATATGTACAATTCAAAGTCTGTGGGGGGGGGGGGATAACAATTTAAAAACCCCGATGAATATTTACAATATGCAAAAATATATACAAGAAACAAAACAAAATAAGATTAGTAATAAAACCCCCCACAATACCTAAATGTGGCAGAAACATCAGTTAACTAGACGAAATAATTGCGGGATTATAGCAGTAAAAACGGTCATCCTTCCCAAATCACTCACACAGACACACACCCATTTAGACACAATAACAAAAACGAAAAACCACACACACGAAACGAAAGTCATCCCGCAACCACCAGAGAACTGACGTCACTGGCCACCTAACGAGGGAAGGGATGGGGAATTAAACCAAAGAAAAGAATAGGGACAGAAATAAAAGGGGGGCTAATGGGCATTCATACCCTAGCTAAGTTAAGCAGAAACAAGAAAACTAAAGATTCAAAACTAAACCTAAACTAGCCTAATATCGGGCCGGGTTGCTCTGTTCAACCCATGAGGGACGAAATCCTGCACCTAGCCGAGGTCCAAGTGCCACTCCAAGTCAGCTCCTCTCACTCTACACATTCGCGCAAGATTCACCCACCTTTTGACGAATTCTGATGAAGGGAGTCGCCGCCTTTCCGTCCTAATCTTGACTTTAAGCTGATGCTTAAAGTACAAGATTAGTAGGGAAGAAGTGAACTTCTCGCCTCCATAGAATCCCTTCTGACGTGTCACCCAAATCACGACTCTCATAACTCCTAGCAAGCAGTGGAACACATAAAGTTCAGACTTCGTTAACGGCGGGGCCACATTGCTACAAACAGAAGCGGCCTCAAGGACGAAAAACTTTCCCTGCAACATGCGAACCATGAGACCTTCAACAAACTTACACAATGGTGCTACCAACTTGCAATGAAAGAAGACGTGACCAAGGGTCTCGACTTCCCCCTCACAACGTCGGCAGTTTGGATATTTCTCCAAACCCGCTGCGCAAAGTTTTTTGCCGACCCAGAGGGCCCCACGTATCACCAGCCAGGTGAGGGATGCCTCATCGTTGTTGAGACATTTCAACCCGGAAGCCCAAGGCCAGATTGAGCGAGCCTCCTGCTTCGTAAGACCGAGCTTGTCAATCAGATCATCATGAACGGACCCCCTGACTACCACCTGATATAATGCCCTACGAGACAACGCCTGGACGTTGTGGAGGCCAACCGTCGCCCGTAAGAGGTGTTTCAGAGCCAGACGACATTCACGGTAGAAGGAGCACTCGACACGAGGCAAACGGCCAGCCTCCTTCTCGCCCGAGTGCACACTTCTCAAGGATGGAAAGGATCTTCGGGCGTCTTCCTTCCAGAAGGCGCCCCCGTCATCCGTGTCGCGACACAAACGATCCAGGAACCCGATGCGAAGCATATCGAGACGAATCTCAATGCTAGGCATACCTAGACCGCCTTCAGTAGGATGAAGGCAACAGATCTCCCGACATACCCCTGGAGCTCTGCCTCTCCACAAGAAAGAGAACAAGAGCTGTACTAATGAACGCACTGTGGTAGACGGAAGTGGAAGTACCGAGAGTCGGTAAAGGAGAATCGGGTAGATATGCGAAACACATACCTCCGCCCTCCCCTTCAAGGAAAGATTCCTCCGAGACCACAATTTAATTGCGCCCTCGGCCTTCTCCCGTACCTCCGACCAATTCATATCCAACTGGATATCAGGACCTTCTCCAGCCAGGAACAATATTTATTTGCATGTAACATACAAAATGTGGCACAAGGCCAAAAAGGGGGTTGGGGAAGGACGGTCATCATCTGTCTTAAACTAAAAACTTAGCTAGTCGCAACCACTGACCCAAACATACCAACAATAGTCCTAACACCAAAACAACACATTCTTCCATACCTTTCTTTCTACATCCACCATAATTCCTCAAATTCTCTATGAAATTCTAACTAGTCCCCATATGTACAATTCAAAGTCTGTGGGGGAGGGGGGGATAACAATTTAAAAACCCCAATGAATATTTACAATATGCAAAAATATATACAAGAAACAAAACAAAATAAGATTAGTAATAAAACCCCCCACAATACCTAAATGTGGCAGAAACATCAGTTAACTAGACGAAATAATTGCGGGATTATAGCAGTAAAAACGGTCATCCTTCCCAAATCACTCACACAGACACACACCCATTTAGACACAATAACAAAAACGAAAAACCACACACACGAAACGAAAGTCATCCCGCAACCACCAGAGAACTGACGTCACTGGCCACCTAACGAGGGAAGGGATGGGGAATTAAACCAAAGAAAAAAAAATAGGGACAGAAATAAAAGGGGGGCTAATGGGCATTCATACCCTAGCTAAGTTAAGCAGAAACAAGAAAACTAAAGATTCAAAACTAAACCTAAACTAGCCTAATATCGGGCCGGGTTGCTCTGTTCAACCCATGAGGGACGAAATCCTGCACCTAGCCGAGGTCCAAGTGCCACTCCAAGTCAGCTCCTCTCACTCTACACATTCGCGCAAGATTCACCCACCTTTTGACGAATTCTGATGAAGGGAGTCGCCGCCTTTCCGTCCTAATCTTGACTTTAAGCTGATGCTTAAAGTACAAGATTAGTAGGGAAGAAGTGAACTTCTCGCCTCCATAGAATCCCTTCTGACGTGTCACCCAAATCACGACTCTCATAACTCCTAGCAAGCAGTGGAACACATAAAGTTCAGACTTCGTTAACGGCGGGGCCACATTGCTACAAACAGAAGCGGCCTCAAGGACGAAAAACTTTCCCTGCAACATGCGAACCATGAGACCTTCAACAAACTTACACAATGGTGCTACCAACTTGCAATGAAAGAAGACGTGACCAAGGGTCTCGACTTCCCCCTCACAACGTCGGCAGTTTGGATATTTCTCCAAACCCGCTGCGCAAAGTTTTTTGCCGACCCAGAGGGCCCCACGTATCACCAGCCAGGTGAGGGATGCCTCATCGTTGTTGAGACATTTCAACCCGGAAGCCCAAGGCCAGATTGAGCGAGCCTCCTGCTTCGTAAGACCGAGCTTGTCAATCAGATCATCATGAACGGACCCCCTGACTACCACCTGATATAATGCCCTACGAGACAACGCCTGGACGTTGTGGAGGCCAACCGTCGCCCGTAAGAGGTGTTTCAGAGCCAGACGACATTCACGGTAGAAGGAGCACTCGACACGAGGCAAACGGCCAGCCTCCTTCTCGCCCGAGTGCACACTTCTCAAGGATGGAAAGGATCTTCGGGCGTCTTCCTTCCAGAAGGCGCCCCCGTCATCCGTGTCGCGACACAAACGATCCAGGAACCCGATGCGAAGCATATCGAGACGAATCTCAATGCTAGGCATACCTAGACCGCCTTCAGTAGGATGAAGGCAACAGATCTCCCGACATACCCCTGGAGCTCTGCCTCTCCACAAGAAAGAGAACAAGAGCTGTACTAATGAACGCACTGTGGTAGACGGAAGTGGAAGTACCGAGAGTCGGTAAAGGAGAATCGGGTAGATATGCGAAACACATACCTCCGCCCTCCCCTTCAAGGAAAGATTCCTCCGAGACCACAATTTAATTGCGCCCTCGGCCTTCTCCCGTACCTCCGACCAATTCATATCCAACTGGATATCAGGACCTTCTCCAGCCAGGAACGTCTCGGACTTCCTGTCTCTCGACGTGCCACTATTTAAAATCTTTGTTCCCAGACGCAGACAAGTTCATCTTCAAGAGGGGTAGTAGGTTTCCGACACAACATTAATGAAGTCACATGGAAAGCAACCGGAAAACCTATATTAAAAAGAACATAAAAAATTACACGTGATTTGCAACATTTAATTTCATAACAAGTGTGGAAAAGCTAAAATTTATTGCAAAAATGTAAGTGGACACGCTACATGTTTAAAAACAGTGTGAAAATTTAAAGCAAGGATTGAAAAAATGTTTTCCGGATGATCTGTCGGGTGAGTTGGGTTGGTGTTCCAAACTCAGCGAATTTTCAAGTGAAAGCCTGTATAATGACTGAATGAAACAAATGAAAATTAAAAGAATAAACAGAGAAAAGCAATGGGAGAAGTAATCAAGGCAAAAGTGACGAAATTAATAGTAAATGAAAGTAAAGGAAAGGAAGATGAAAAGAAGGAATGAAATAAATAAACAAAAGGAGAAACAGAGAAAATTAATAGAAGAAATCAAAGCAAATGCGGTGAAATTAATACAAATGCATATAAAATAAGGGAAGCGGGAAAGCCTGAATGAAATAAGTGAAGAAAAAATTAAGAAGGAACAAAGAAAAGAAATGGGAGAAAAAATCGAATGAAAGTCGTTGAAATTAATAGTAAAGGAATATAGAAAAAAAGGAAGATAGAAAGAGTGTATGAAATAACTGAACAAAAGAAATAGAATGAACAGAGGAAATCAGGGTGAGACAAAATGAAAGCAACGGCAATGAAACTAAATGTCAGTTGTCAGTTGTCAGCATGGCAGGGATTTCCAGCAGGAGAAGTATCATGACAATTTCACTCGTAAAATGATGGCTGCCTCCTTTTGGTTGCTACAATTATGTACCAGACAAACAAATAAGCGTAAAATTAGGAATCTCAAAAGTTTGAAGACATTAAAAATTAATTTATCATTTTTATTTACTTAGATCTTTCCCATTATCAATTATATCTTCCTTTAATATAAATGTACTGCTTTCTAAGAGACACTTTGTTTTAGACACAGATATACTATATACAGTACTAATATATCATTAATATAATATTTATCACGATCTTAAATATGCTAGGCGCATATCTCCAAACTTTTATGTGTTCTAAAAAACTGCTTAAAGATTTGAAACCATCAGGCTCGTTTTACATTTGTTTTATCCGGTGCAATCATCGCCATTTACTGAATTAAAACGAGAATCAAAGATTTCTTTAGCTCTCTGGGAAAATCTAAATATTTATATATTAAAGACGATCGTGCATCACACACTACAGAGGTACTACTAAATCACAGAAAAGTACTTTGAGACTTTCAAGGAAAACAAAAGGAAAATGTAAAGGGCATGTTCCTAAAAGACTGAATGATGATATAATAAAGCCATTAATGTTCCACGGCACCAAGAGCAATATTTTTAAGAACTCCTAACTTCTACAAAATTTAGTCGACTTGAGAAGACTAGATTTCTGAAAAAAAGTTTTAATAAAAATATAAATTTCAGCTGACAGCAACTGCAATTTCTCTTCAATGAATGCCAAATGTGTATTTTATTGAATATATAAACTATTTTTACGATTACTATTACACCGTGATCATTGTGTTTACTTTTACGTGTGTAAAACCTTTGAAGAAAACATTAAGTTGGTGGTAACGTTAGTAATAGCTGTTTCTATAAAATAATTTTATAAGATTCTTTGACTGAGTGGTCATTGCTAATGTCGGTTGTAATTTATATAATCGTTTTGTTTCTGTTATTTAGGAATATTCTTTGTTTGTGATTCTGTCGTGCCAGCTCATGAACTTCGAAGGAGGAGAGATTTTGTTAAGATCTGCAACCGTTATTTGCTAAAAGCCATATGTATGCAACTGACAGTTCAAATATCTATGAATGAGTTTGCTGACAAACATGTTATCCATATGAAAGTCTTGATATGACGAAACTATTTAAGAACATGACATGAGCGTTTACGTTTATGCCTTAGTCTTCTAGCAATTTGCGGTGTTCGTCGAAACTATTCTTACCAGTGCCTTTACTTTTCCATATTGATTATTTTTCCTGTTGATTATGTTTGAAATTTATTCCCGTTATGAAAAAGAGACTTTTGAAGAGAAAGTAATCGGCTTCAAAATTTACGTTGGCACCAGTATGTATAGAAAAACAGATAAAACGAATTTTAAATGAACCTGTCATATTTCAATGGCATACTTTTTATTCGAGCATGAAGCTGACCTTCCTTAACATCCTTTAACTACAGCGAATACCAGAATTACTTAAAAATTGGTTTTAAATCCCCAATTTTGGAAAAGTTTTGAAAATATTTTTACAAATATTTCACATAGTTATCATTTGTGCAGAGATAACACAATCAAACAAGTACACGAATTTAAGTATCTGGGAGGGGTTTCACCAGAGAACTGAAAATGTGGCAATCATGTTCAAAACCGCATTGGGATAGCGAAAGATGCCGTCCAAAACCCATGATTATTATTTAGAAGCAGGAATCACTTATTAGAAAATATAATTTTTTATATGATAGTGAATGTAGGAAAAACGAAAAAGAGACTTGAAGCAATAGAAATGTCGTTCTACAGAAGGATGCTGAGAATACCATGAATCAAATATGCAAACACTGTCAATGTTTTCGAGAAAATATAACCAGAAGGGCACACTTATACTTAACATAAGGAAGAAACAGTTGAAATATCTGAGGAACATAATGAAGAAGGAGGGCTCAGAGAATTTGTTACTCACAGGACAGAGGGGCAGAGGAAATCAACACATAACCAACCTAGCGAGCTTGAGTAAACGTTTGGTGAAATAAGTTTTAGGAGAGATAGCAAAAAGACAAAATCTACTAAGCGCGCTATAAAAGGACATGATATTTTGAAGAGCCATGATAGTTAGCGTCCTGAAGGAGCAGGGCACATAGAAAATTAATTTACTTAAAATAAAATGAAAAAATCTAAATCGAAGCGTTAATATAATGTTTACGTACGTGTCGTTCGTTTTATGTTTTATGTTTCATTTCTCAAAGCTTGTCTAGTTTATTTCTGTTTTTTCGTTAGAGTTAAGTCAGCAAAGTTAAGCGTGCTGCTTGCCAACATGTAAAGGCTTTTAGATATAAGCATGATTTATAAAAGAAATGTTATATCAGATAAAACCGAAAGTAAAGAAAGAAATATGGTAAAGAAAGAATGTTGGGTGTTGCATAAGTAAAAGAAACATTGTTTACCATTTGCAACAAATAGCCGCTATTTCGTGAACTCTGGTGAATACGAGGAATGAAATATTGAAAGATGTTTGGGCTGGTGCGTTATGAACACATGTCACTGACGCGGCTGCCTAAGGTAAAAATAACTTTTAACACGTTTATTGAGTGTCGTGCAAATCAGGTCGGAGAATAAAAATATTTAAGAAGAAATAAGAGTGAGTATGGATTGGGACCAAATGGCTATAATGATAAGCATTGCGCGAAATGAGAAAAATGGGCGGGAAAAGAAAAAGGAAGAGATAGGAAAGAGTATGTATATAAAGTAAAGGATAGAAACTTAATAACATAGAACGGTTAAGATTATATACATATGTGTGTGCGTGTGTGTGTGTGTGCGCGTCTGTGTTTGTGTGTGCATGTGTGTGTGTATTGTGGATAGACTTCGATACAAGTAGATGGGGATGGAAATAAAATGCCAAAGAACAGTATTATCAAATAAATAGGGATAAGAGATACAGGGAGACGCTAAGATAATATTGATTCTTAAAGGCATCAGATAAGGAAACGGAACAAGCGCAGGACATGAACGATAAAAGCAAGGAAATGGAAGAATGAAACTTGGAAATTCTAGAAATGAAGAGGCAATATAGTGCCCCAAAGGAATGAAGCAAGATCTGAAGATGAAATAAAAGTTTAAAAGAGAAAGAGCTGAATGCTGAAAACAAGACAGAGTGTAAGAATTAAAAGACTAAGGCAAATAGCGATGGAAGAATGAAATAAAAAGCCTAAAGGAAAAACGAAAGCAAAAAGAAAGAAAAAAGACAAATCAGTTACGGACAAAAACACTATCGAATTATTAGAAGTTATATCCAGCTACCATTCTGGGAAAAGAAGGAAATTTCATGTCTTTCAGTTTACAGAAATTAGATATATAAATATATCAATCGATCGATCTCTCCCTCTCTCTCTGTGTATATGTATGTCATTGTGTGTGTCTGTGTGTGTCATATTCAGGATTTTTTATTGTTTCCTAAAGCAGATTTGATGTATATGGCAAATTCGGGGGATGGTATCTGCAGACATTCGTCTGTCAATCGACTTTTCTCTATTTCATTTTATTACTTTGCTTTTCAGCCCATGTCTTTTTACACTTTTTTTTCTCCAAACAACTTTTATTTTCATTCATTGGAATTTGGAATTTCTGTAGATGTGTTAATGGATAATGGATAGCAAACCAGCGTTTGAAAACTGACGGACAGTTTTCTAAGGTCTATACGCGCGTTACATTCACAAACGCGGAAGTGCATTTTCAGGAAATGTATAGATCCATCCCCGCTCTCTAGTTATGGGTTAAATAGTAGAACTTGTACCTAGAAGAACCATTGTTATTTCCACAATAACCCTTTTCTCATCGCAGGATATACTTATTTTTTCCTAATTATTATCTTCTCGTATTGAGTAGATTACTTATCCTTTTTTACGACGATTCTTAACGTTTTATATTTTTTCCTCGCCAGTTTCCCTCTATATTATCATTGTTTGTTTCTGTTTCAGTCCCTCTGGTTCTTTTCCTGATATTTGCTATGCCCTGCAGAGGGCAAATATGGAATAAATACAGTTGAAATGTTTTATTCCAGTCCAATTAATGCTTTGATTGATGTCAGAGTGTTTGATTGATTAGTTATTTTACGGCTTATCAACCGTTTGCAGGATATTTTAAGCCATAAAACTGTCGCCTCTCTCTGTCTCTTTTATAAATACTTCCATGGTAATTGCACTGATGAGCTGCTATCGCTGGTTCCCAGACTCCATGAATTCAAGCGTCCTACGAGGCTGGCATCCAGTTCCCACCCTTTCACTGTAGAAACTGTTAAATGTAGACATCTCTTCTACTCCAATAGCTTCATATCTCGCACCTCACGCCTATGGAACTCCCTTCCTCATTCCTGTTTCCCTGATGACTATGATCTCCAACTATTCAAGTGTAACGTCAATCGACATCTCCAGTTGCCTTGATCTATCCTCTATCCTTCTCCACATCCTTTCCTCTAACACTCCTATTTGCTCTCGCTCCAAATCCTCTGTAACCCCTTGCGTGCTAGAGGCTTCCAGCCTTGCCTGGGGTGAAAAGCTTAAAAAAAATGAATGTTTTGGAGAATGATTTACTGATAATGATTTACTAATTAACCCATAACTGGGAGAGACGAGGCTGATTCATGCCTTTTCAAAGGGTATTTTTACGTAAGTGCATATAAGGAACCCGACCGGGATTGGCACTCAGCTTTCCGGATTCCAGTTCCGAACCGTTATCCATTACACCATACAAGCTTACAGCACCAGATAACCCCAAGCGGTCAGTCATCTGGGAAATAACGTTGCTTAACGTTGCTGACCGTCCGAGAACCTTTCAACATGATACGGTCGTAACCCCAATTTGGACAAGAAACCTAATGATGATTAGGAGGTTTTGTATATTATACTCTTCAGCAGTTTTCAAATATATTTCGCAATTATAAAGCTTCCAGGTGTTTCAAACCGAAATATCTTTTCAATCCAGGCTGATACATTGTTCCATTCTTGTTAGCCGTGTTAAAGTAAATATTCTATCATGTTTAATTCTCTCAGGAGTTAAGCAGTCACGATTCTGCACAGATACCTTTCTTTTATTACCTGTGAATTGCCATCACTAATTGGGAAAGGTAGTGCAGTGGTTTCCCGTTGCTGTGTTTTGAATTCATTATATTCGTTATTCTAGGCTGGTTGTTAGCAAAATCTAAAAAGAGACCAGTTTGCCATATGCCGTCCATTGAACCTACAGCTAGAAGGGTTATAATTTAGTCACGTCCTTTGCTAGGTGTCTTTAGTGCGAAAGTGAACCCAGCTGACATTTGAACACGGTTCGCTGGTTTGATTTGCCGCTCAGATAACTATACATGCACATACGTCTGTTAGGTTTTGTAGATTGTTCATCCTTCTGGTTTTTCCGTGGAATTTTACCTTTAGAATCACTTCTTCGAATTTTATACGCTCCCTGTAACAGACTTAGCAATTTTCTGTGTATGCATCATGATCGGTCTATTAAGCTTTCTCCATGTCTGTAGGCTAATTATCGTTAAATCCGAACCTGAGTCTAGTTGTAATTTTATCTTTTTATTTAAAATTTTAAGTTCCACGTATTTTCTTATGTTAATATTGTCTTCGTCGTGCATTCTAGTAGCTCTTATCTTACTAGTAAATTTTTTGTTCCTATATTGGGATGCCTTGTGACCCATTTTTCCGCACGATAGACATTTTTTATATTTAAAACGACAATCCTTAGTCCAGTGTAGTCATCCACATCGATAACATGCAGATGGGTGAGGGCTTATATTTGTTTAGATGTTTTTCATTATTTGCCCTATACGTTGTAATTTTTCCATTATTATATAATTTATTTTTCTTTCCGAGGAGGGTGAAAATCTTTTTTAAATATTATATAATTTTTGTTTTATTTCAGGGGAGGGTGAAAAAGGTAAACTTTTGTTCAACTTACGTGTATGTGCTACTCCTGACTCCTCGATATCCTTCGAGTCTTTCTGTAAACTCATGCATTTTTGGCAGTCTTCTGATAATTTTTGTAGTGCTAATCCAGGCTCATATTGCAATTTTGAAAGCATTCTTTTACGCATTTCACTATCTTGGCTGAGACTAACCCTTGTACAAAAATAAGACACTTGAAATTGTCCGCAGTTAATTCTGTCAACTTGAAGTCGTTGCAATGTTTGTTCACGATTGCGGCGAACGTGGACTAGTCCTCCTTTTCGTCCTTTACGAGGTTAAGACATGTCCACCTTTTGTGAAATAGTGACGTCTTTCGAATGAAAAGCTCTGTAAGGCATGTAACTGCTTCGTCAAACGTTAAATCATTTGTCTTTTTTGGCAAGATGTAATCCACAAATTTGGTGTATTCCTCTGTTCCTAATTATCTGAGTAACAGACGTAGCTAGTTTACTTCTGTCCAGTTTTGACAATCGATGTTGAAGATGTCTTCATGACGTCTGAAATAGTCCCCGAAATTTTTATCCTCTTCTAGGGAGTAATTGAATGTTTCTATCGTATTCCACACTGCGTCTTGAGAAAAAGTCGCCTTTTTTTTCGATATTTTGTTGTTTGTCATCCGCTACCTTTAATATTAGTTCCTGCAGTTACATTTTTCTTTCTTCATTTTGCATTTGTATTTCTTGCTTTTCCTTCTGCGTTTGTAGTAATTGTTTTCGCCATTCTTCATTTTCCTTCTGCGATTGTAGTAATTGTTTTTTTCCACTTCTCTTCCATTCTTTCTTGGAGTTGTAATTGCTGTTCATTTTGGTATTTTACAAGTTCTACTAAAATACTTTTAAAATCATCCATGGTAAGAGACGTACGAAAAACTCGCATTTCCGTATTTTAATCCTCGTAAATCTTTTGTCGCCAATTTGTTGTGGACACTGGCAAACGGGCAATTTTTTTGTGTGTGTGTAGGTCCGAAGTCCTCGTCACCCAGTTGTTGTGGTCGACGAGAGAAAATATTGTTTCTTTTTCCTTCCGTGTGAGTTCGAATTCCTCGTCGCCAAGTTGTTATGGATTCCGGGATGAAATCCGGTATCAAATAAAGGCCAAGAATGAATATAGGAAAATAAATGTATTAACGTAATAATACAAACTGGTAATACAGGTTAGTAGTTCCAGGAATTCGGGGTTAGTAGACAAAAATATATATACAGTCTTTGATATCTCTATTACAGACAGTATTTACTGCCCCCCAACGAGGGGTAGATGTGGCACAAGGCCGAGTTTAACGTGGGTATTCCCGAGCCCGTAGGCTCGGCCAAAAATGCCCGCAGAACCCGCACAAACGGGATCGGGTTGGTCAACCTCCCCGAACGAGACGCTGCCTTTCGGCGGAGCCACGTCCGGGTTCCTCTCTGTTCAGAGGCAGAGAGTTCGATATGTTTTCTGTTGGTAAATTTTGGGCTTTTTGTGTACATCACGTTTCCTAGTCTGTTAATTATTGTATTTGGTTCCTCGTAAGCCATATTGTTACTGAAATAGACCCATTCTTGTTTGAATGGTCTCTTGAGTACTGTAGGGGCATACCGGTTTTTATTTATTTTTTCCTTCGTCCTCTGAATAAATTCATCCTTTTTCGCTTCTTTTCTTATCTCTCGTAATGTCACAGGTAGTTCCGTTACTGCCTTGTATAACGCTTTACTGTTTTTATCTGTGGTAGTAAATGGCGCGTTTCGCTTCTTTTTACATACCGGTTGGATATTTTTTTTCAATTCAATTCTAGCTGCACCCTTACAAAACGAGCTGATAGGTGAATCCCATACGTCGAACTTTTGCATACAGTCTGTACCCACTAGATTTTCTGTATCTTTCATTACGTATATCTTGAGTTTTCTTGTTTTCCCGTGAAAATTGCGAGTTTTTCGCATTTACGATTATTTCTCCTTCGAATTTTATACGCTTTCCTGTCACCGACTTAGCAATTTTTTGTATATGTAACATGGTTGGTCTGTTAAACTTTTTCCATGTCTGTAGGTTAATTATCGTTAGATCGGAACCCGAGTCTAGTTGCAATTTTATCTTTTTATTTAAGATTTCAAGTTCCACATATTTCCTTATGTTGGTATTGTCTTCGCCATGCATCCTAGTAGCACTTATCCTACTAGTAGCTTTTCTGTTCATATTTTTGGGAAGCCTTGTGCCCCATTTTCCACACACAAGACAGTTTTTATATTTAAAACGGCAATCCTTATTCCGTGTAGTCCTCCACATCGATAACATGCAGATGTGTGTGGGGGGGCTTATATTTGCTTCGATTTTTGTCATAATTTGCCCTATATTTTGTACTTTTTCCCTTATTATAGAATTTTTGTTTTCTTTCCGGGGAGGGTGAAGAACGTAAACTTTTGTTTAACTTACGTATATGTGATACTTCTGACTCCTCAATGTAATTCGAGTCTTTCTTTATAATCAGGCATTTTTGGCAATCTTTTGATAATTGTTGTAGTGATAGTTCAGTTTCATTTTGTAGTTTTGAACGCATTCTTTTGCGCATTTCACTATCTTTTGCTGAGACCAACCTTTGAACAAAAATGCGACACTTGAAATTGTCCGGTGTTAATTCTGCTAACTTGAAGTCGTCGCAATGTTTATTCACGATTGCGGCAAACGTGGAATAGTCCTCATTTTCGCCCTTTACCAGGTTAAGACATTTCCACCTCTTGTTAAAGATTGACATTTTTGGACTGAGAAGCTCTGTAAGACATGTAACTGCTTCGTCAAACGTTAATTCGTTCGTCTTTTTTATTAAAATGTTATCCACAAATTTTGTGTGTTCTTCTGTTTCTAGTTTTCTGAGCAACAGACGTAGCTTCTTTGCTTCTGTCCAGTTTTGACAATCGATGTTGTAGATGTCTTCATAACGTCTGGAATAATCCCCGAAATGTTTATCCTCTTCTAGAGAGTATTTGAAAGTTTCTATCATATTCCACACTGAGTCTTGGGAAATAGTCGCCTCTTTTTCGATATTTTGTTGTTTGTTACCCGCTACCTTTAATATTAGTTCTTGCGTTTGTAGTAATTGTTTTGCCATTTTTCTTCCATTCTTTCCTGGATTTGTAATTGCTGTTCATTTTGGTATTTTACAAGTTCTACTAGAATATTTTAAAAATCCTCCATGATAAAAGTCTTACGAAAAACTCGCTTTTCCGTATTTTCGTCTTCGTAAATCTTTTGTCGCCAAGTTGTTGTGGACACTAGCAAAAAATGGCAAAGAAGACTTTTTTTTTCTGTGTGAGTTCGAATACCTCGTCGTCAATTTGTTGTGGACAACGAGGGAGAATTTTGTTTCAATTTCCTTCCCGTGTGAGTTCGTATTCCTCGTCCCCAATTTGTTGTGGACAACGAGGGAGAATTTTGTTTCGATTTCTTTCCCGTGTGAATTCGTCGTCGCCAATTTGTTGTCGACGAGGGAGAATTGCTTTTTTCTTCTTCCCGTGTGAGTTCGAATTCCTCGTCGCCAATTTGTTGTGGATTCCGGGATGAATCCGATATCAATGAATTACAAACGCTCGGAAGGGATAAGGAAAATAAATGTATTACCTTAATAATACAAACTGGTAATACGGGTTAGTAGATCCAGGAATGCGGGTTAGTAGCAATAATATATATACAGTCTTGGTATTGAAGTATCGCGGTATGACTCATTACTGAGTCTACGTGCTCGCTAACTGTGACTCTTGTGCTACCCTCCTCTATTACAGACTGTCCGGGTATTCACTGGTAGTAATATATGCATACCTTGGGTGAGTCCATTTGTGTAAAAAGGGGAGACCCCTCAATAGTAACAAACAACAATGTTCAACTCAGAACAATGCATGGACAAGAATAATTCTCCACAACTGTCTTCAGGCTAGAGATTCATGTAAGAAAGATACACTTTGAGTGTGTAATGGGATTTTCAGGGATTTATTCATTTAGCGTAATTTAAGTGTTGAGTCTTGACTCAATGTTGAATCTCGCCTATTTCATGGAATAATAATGCAACACAAAATGTACTTAGAAGCAAGAATGTATTATAACAAGAAAGTGTACACAATAAGTACATATAGTATTTCTGTATATTTCTGGGAAGACGTTCCTGGAGAATGTGTTGACTAGTCGCAGTCGATCTAGCAGTCTCTAGTTGGATCTCGTGATTCCATCCCCGTCTTCCGGTATCAACCATTATTTATATAGTTGGTAGTCACCTATGCAGATTAGGTGGATCCCACCACAACATTAAGATACAATGAAACACTAAATGCACTTGTCAATAGAAAAATATTATTCTATCCTTGACAAGGCCGAGCCAAATTAAGCAAAATAACATAGATAAAGAATTTGGAATTCGCTTGATTTGTTCTACCAAACCTGTCATATTTATTTAACCTTACAGCAGTCGATTATTACCTCATATGATTATTGCAAAATGTTTCGATTGACACAGCTTTATCTAATGCAAACGAAATTCGAGAGATCGTCGAATCCTTTTCCAAAAACATATAGGAATTTTCAAAAGGATAGCAAAAGGCGCCCGTTAAGTGGTAACAAATCATTGCAAATAACGGCGTACGCATAATGAAAATATAATTGTATTTCATTTTTGAAGACACAAGTTGATAAACGAAACGGGAATGATTTATTACTCTACTTAATATCTACGGATCTGCTTAAGTCGATTATGTAATAGTACTCGACTGAGAAAGCCTTCGAAAATAAATAAATTGAAGAATGTTTTTCTATCAAACTACTTACACACTTATTCTATTTTTGTCTAACCAGTGTGGTTTGCTCATTAACGTGTTTTTTAAGATATCTAGTACTGAAACAAACGACTGGGAGGAAATTCCAGAGTCAAACAGTGAATATTTATCAAAGATAACCCAATTATATCTAATTGGTGACAGGAGCTCTTTCATAATCAGATATATTAGCTAAATAAATTGATAAATTTTTGTTTTTGCCTATTCACCAATAAACTTTATGCAGATAGATAGATAGATAGATAGATAGATAGATAGATAGATAGATCTACTGGAATTTATTAAAATTTCTTCTATTTTTGTTTTTAGAGTTGGATGAATAATTCTAATGAAATTATTTCATGTAGATTCATTTGAATTATCGGATTAAATGCAGGAAGCATGACTCTTTGGGAGTAGATGATAAGAAATGGATTGAATACCATCAGAGGACATGGACGTGGGATTATCAAACGTTTTGATTAAGCAGTCGAGCACTTTGATTACTCCAAACATTTGGCGTCATTCGACAAGAGTATCATGTTGTTAAAGATGAGCGAGGTCTGTGTTGTCTTAACGGTTTCTCTTGTTCGTTGCCCATTAGAAAACAACGAAAGTCCTATGTTTTATCTAACAGAGAAAAGAAAACGAGAATATTAATTACATCAATGACTTCCACATAGGTTAGATTGGTGGAAACGGGATAGACGCTTGCAAAATGATGCACAATGCATAGCTGAGAGTAACTACCAGGATACTCCTAGCTGCATTTGGTTATCCTGCAAACAACAGGAACAAAGATATCTACTGAAAACTGCGAATTGTGATGGAATCGCTAAGGATTAAAAACTGCAATTTTGTTGACACATGGAAAAATGGAAGAGAGGAAGCTAAGAAAAGATATCAGCTAGAAACGAAATTAGTTTGAGGAGGTGTGAACTAATGAAGATCAGGAAGGACGGAGAAAAACTAGTTAATGGTGTTCGCAAGAAATAGAAGAATTATTGCAGCATATTTAACAGTACGAGTTCGATTGCAGGATTTGAAATCCTGATTTTGAAGACAAATAAGCTGTTTACTTTTTCTGAGAAGATGGTGTAAGAAAAGTTTTTTCCTGTTACTCATTTGTGTTTTGTATCGAGATAAGCCCATTTTAGTAAATATAGATTTTTAAATACTAAGACCTTTCAGCGCATATGGACCATCGTTTTTCACAAATTCCTTTTCTTCATCATCTGTGAATTAGCCTGTTTTCCTTGACAAATTTCCTGCTTTCAAGTTTCCCGTTGCGTTCATCATGAGTTTCACTTCAGAGATTTCATTCTCTTAGCCTGACTGTCACGCAAGTCTAACGAGTTCAGTATTCCCTGCTATTTAGATCATAGATTTAGGGGAAAGAATTGGATTCATTCTTTTCTTAATAATATTTCTGCATAAGTGAATGCAACAGATTAGACCGGTATTTGATCTCGGGTCCAAGATTTATCTTCACGATTTTATACATGCTAAGGAACAAGCACATCAATAAGATTATAATTAGTGAAATTTTAATGTAGAATTAGATGGATTACTGGGATTTTAATGGAGAATTTACGAAGTTGTAAAAGTATGATAAAAAAAGACGGTTTTTCTTTTGATTAATAAAGTCCTTTCCATATAATCAAACATTAGACTCTCAAATTTCTTCTTTTTACAATACCGACAAGCGTTGATTGTTTGAATCATGACGAATATGGTAATGGATTTAAAAACATTTAGACAATAAAAATGCCGACAATCTGGAATTCGGATATAGGTTGAATGAGAATATTATTATGGTGTCAATGTCAAGAGGAATACGCCGGAATCCTGATAGGTTTCGAAACATGCCCTTTTATATGGAAGTTCAAAGACGTCTTCTGATGTTTTGGTTATTATATAAGATGGTTTGTTTTATTGGCTTTCTACTGATATATTCATTTCAAAACCAATGGTGCATTCCGTAGATCACAAGTATAATTTCAGTATGAACTTCTTGATCCTATATTTGACTGGTGAATATATGACTTAGAGCTACATACAGTTTATAAATTCTGCCAAGTACAGTTGGATACACAAACACACACACGCACACACACGCGCGCACACACACACGCACACACACACACACATATATCGGTGTACGAATAATTACGTTGTTGACAATATATATATTTTTGCATGTGGCTTTACGATATACTTTGAATTCTAATTTGTTATTATTTCTAGTAAGTAGTATGTCTAGAAAAGGTAGAGAATTATTCGATTCAAGTTCGTGGGTAAATTTTATAGTAGGTTCTACTCTATTTAATCTATCAGTGATTTTGTTTAAATCATGTTTCTGTGGGTAAATGAATAAAATGTCATCGATGTAACGGAAGTAATGTGTATCATCAGGGATTATATATTTGAAAGGTCCAGACTCAAGTATATCGTAAACCCACATGCAAGAACGACTATTTACACTTTTACTCTCACAATGATACTAGGACTAAGAGAGGTGTTATTATTGAATTTTACTTGAGAGCTCTTCGAATCTGTTCAGCAAAATATTTAGATGACGAATTTAGTTATATCGAGGATACCTTCTCAAGCCTTTCGTACCCGAGACAATTAATACTCGGCACTAAGCATAAAGCCTTGAAAATTCACAAAGTTCGTTCATCAGTGCAAAATGACACCCGACTACTACTACTACATCTACGGCAGGGAGAGGCACACTTTCAGCTGCCCCTGATAACCCTATTGGCCGCATATTTCTACCGAATAACCCTCTGACCGAACACATCTCCAACAATCTAAACGCGCTAAAAATTAAAACTACTACATTACCCACTAAAACTATTCCCAGTATACTAAATAATACTAGCAGGCAGCATATTACATCCGATGCTTGCGTCTATCAGGTACCGTGCAGAGACTGTAACTTGAGTTATGTAGGCGAGACAGGTAGGTCTATAAAATCTCGTGTTTCCGAACATAAACGAGATATTCGCCTCGGTAATTTAAGTAGTGCTTTGTTTGTACACATAGCCAAATCTGATCACAATTTTGATTTCGACTCTGTGAAGATTTTAAAATATATCCACAATAAAAACCTTAGGCAGATTTACGAGGCTGGCATGATATCCACTTCACGTACAATAAACGCCAGACAGGGTTTCTTTAATATATCAACATTCCTAGCAAGATTAATGCTTGGCAAACGTACCGATAAGCTATAGTTTTAAATAGGTCCCCCCCTTTTCCACTTGGGATAAAATCTCTTCCCTGGGAGCAGGTTTTCGTAGCACCGACCACGCGGCGCTAGCGTATCCGAATCCAAGAAAGAATACACTGACTTTAGAATTTCAGTTTTTTTTCGTCACTTGAGGAACATCCAGCAGTATCATTTGAAGAATTAGCAATGGAGCTTCGTTCAAACCATACAACAGTTTATTGCCATCTTCAACAACTTCGAAAGGTTCATAAACTTGGAGAATGGGGGCCCCATGGATTATCTGAAGTCAAACATAAATCCCGAGTTGACATCTGATTTCTCTTTATTCTCGCCTATTTTGGATAGACTTGTGACTGGTGATGAAATATGAATGTTTTAGCAAAATGCTAAACGTCATAGTCAGTGGCTTCGTAATAGGTAAAAGGCCCAAACACAACCGAGAATGGAACTTCATGCGCAGATATGTCTTCTCGCAATTCGGTGCGATTACAAAGTAATAATTCACTTTGAGTTGCTACCAACTAATGCAACAATCAATACTCAAGTCTACTGTCAGCTATTAGAGCGTTTGAATGCATTGAAGAAAAAAGACTTGTTTTAATTGAAAGATAGTGGAGTTTCATCAGGACAATGCACGACCTCACACTGCAAAAGTCATATCCCAGGAGATTGTAGAACTTGGTTGGGAAAGAATTCTTCATCCACCTTATTCTCCAGATCTTGCTCCTTCGGACTACCATTTGTTCTTTACTTTGCAGAATCATTTGGATGAATTAACTCTCAAAACCCAGGAGGAGGTCGAAATTCTTCTCTTCAAAACCAAAAGAGTTCTTCATAAGTGGGATTAAGAAGCTAGTAAACAAATGGAAGGAAGTCATAGATAATCATGGAAACTATATTGATGAATAAATTTCAATAAAATGTAAGATTTGATCACTCGTTCTTTATTATTCAAAATCTGGATAGCAGTTATGGGATGACCGGGTGTTGACCTCAATATCCACTTTAATATTTATACACGCTCTAACACATAAATAACAGCTAAAAATAGATTTTTAACATTTATATATACATGCTGCTTCTCGCCATGATAGGCATACCTGCCACTGCGGCATTGTCGCACACGGTAAAGCAGGCCTTGCTTTTCACTCGCGGAAATGTGACAATTGATCCTGAACCATAAAATGGCTCAACAATAAGTTCCATCTGTATAAAAGTTTACTAAACACCTGCAGGCCTTGAGAGACACAGGCGTGTCCAGAGAAGTTGAGCAAGTCTTTATTTTACTGCGCCCCCATTTGTCGTCCGCGACCAAAAAATCCACTACTCACGCGCGCGCACACACACACACACACACACACACACACACACACACATATATATATATATATATATATATATATATATGTGTGTGTGTGTGTGGTTTGAGGTGTGAATTTGTAAACAGTGACTATTTAAGCTAATATTGCACGACTCTTCGGCAGAATTGAGTCACTGTCAATCACTGTGTGTTTATCTAAATCTAAAAATAAACACGCTAAAATTCACCTTCATCCCGTACCGTGCGCTGACGGCTTAGTGGGAGAAGTTCCGACTGACGCAAATTCAGTCGGGTTTCAATCCTAGCTAGAGGCAACCGGGCGTCTAGCCACACTGATGAGCTGTGAAACAGTGAAACAGTCTGTCTGTGGATGACATATATATATATATATATATATATATATATATATATATATATATATATAGTAGTACTCGCTTGGAAAACCTCGGATAGCTAAACTTGTAGATATGTCAAGACAAATTTGTACCCGAGGAAAAAGAATTGGAAATAAAACGAAAGAACTAAAAACATCAGAACCGGGCGAAACAAATCGTCAAGTGACTTAAGTCCTTAGTCCAAAGAAAAAAAATCAAACGACTAGAAAGACTATAACGTAGAGTACTCAATACGCTAAGTAGAGCGGTAAACTGCCTGGCTCGTTAGGATTTAGTCTTTACAAAGCCCGGGGGACACTCGAGGTAGAGAACTACATTAGAAGGCAATTTGTGTGGATAGAAGTGAAAGATAACTGTTAATTCTAGCCGTGAACAACTTAAGATTGCAGTGTCTCGTTAACATATTGGGAGTCGTTTCCACAGGTCAGTCTCTCGCGGGAAAAAGCTGCACCTAGGGAAATGTGGGTGGTTTGTTACTATGTTCATGCCGTGAAGGTTTGATGGTGGGATCAGGTAATGTAGTACGTCCGAGCACTTCTCGTGGAAGTAGCGGTAGATCAAAGAGAGATTTAACCCATCCCCCTGTGGGAGAGGGCAGAGAATAATTCGTCATCCGCAAGAGATCAGAAGAGTTTTTGGATCCTATCAAGGCTGGGAATTGGGGTCTGGATAACTCCTGTCCAAGTATGACAACAGTAGTATCTAATATCTTATCTAGCTCTTGTAAAATAGAGGATAGCAAGAGGAGACAGGTACTTAGTGGGCGTCACAGAGAGCCGAGCACTGTACATGCATCCTGAGGAATGGATCGTATGTACGAATTACACTTGACGTCGGGTGTGGGTTTGAAGCTGAATAGTCTTCAGAGACACGGTTCTTCCTCGAGAGAACCTCTGTTTATCATGGTTCGTGGTATTTCGGGGGTCAGATCGGCAATGATGGAATGTAACTAGCTTGGTCTTCGAGACATTTAAGGTAATCAGCCAGTTTTACCCCATTGGATAGTTTTCGCAAGATCGAAGGATCAGTCACCAATCTCTGACCATCGAGAGTTTTAAAGGTGCCTCCGTATATAGTCGTATCATCCGCATGGATTTTTACAAATGATCTGAGTCTATTCTTAGGTAAATCACTTATGTAGATCAAAAAGTGAGTTGGATCGAGAAGTGGCCCCTAGGGGACGCTTGCGATGGCCGCTAGGGCTCCGAAGGATTGGAAATTTCTACCTTCAGAGACCTACCTTTTCGGAAAGGTTTTATAATCGAGATGACACTTCCAGTGATTCCATAACTTGAGAGCGTGTGTAGTAACCCTCTGTGCCACACCTTGTCGAGAGCCTCTGTGATATCCAATGCTATTGTCCTCGAGGTGTGTTTCTTGTCAAGACCTTTACTGATTCTATCAGTGATGGTAGTTAGGACATCGGCAATGGATGGACCCGATGAAAATCTATAAATCTGGTCGCTGAAGAGAGTGTTTTTTTTTAGTTGCTCGACGAGCTTTTTATTGATTATGGCTTCAAAAACTTTACTGATTATACTGAAGAGACTGTTGGGTCTGTACTGGGAGGGTGAAGATCGCATGCCCTCGTTCTTGAAAAATGAGCATACACTTGAAACCCTCCAAAGACTTGGGAAGGCTTTCTCCTTCAAGGAGCTGTTGAAAATTTGCTAGGATTGGGGATAATTCTGGTTTGATATTCTTAAGGACAACCATTGGAATTTTGTCTCGACCACTGGCTTTCTTAAATGTAGAGACTTCTCTTTCTGTAATGGTAATATTACTGAGATTGTGCTCAGTGAGACGTCGGAAGTTGGGGAGGAGATGGTCTTTGTCATTCTAACTTTGAGTTAGAGGCAAAGATCGAGGCCAAAATGTTTTCCATATCTGTCGAGGAAGATATGACCTCGGGGCCATTTATAATTATGGGCACAACTGTTTGCATTTGTTCATGATTTGGCTGGCGAGCTTCCAGAATTCACGGATCCAACTGGATTCTTTTTCACCTTCGTTTGAACTGCTGGTGCGTAACTGCACTTGGTGTTTTCTGTAACATCTTCGCAGCGATGTCAGGCAGTTCTGAATGCAGTGAGGGTCAAAGCACATCGTTCCTTGAAATAGATATTGAAGTAGAGGTTTCGGTGTGTTATGGCTGCATCGCATTCAGGGGTAAACCAATCAGTGACAAAGGTAACAGTTTGGGATGCATCAGGCTTGACGAAGGTTCGGAGGGGAGTTTCTATCATGCAGGATCGAAAGCTGTCTGAGTTTGCATAGAGAAAAATTGTTCTACACAACGGTACACCAGGGATGCCTTAATTTTGATATCAATTGATTATGAAATGGTCTGACGTGCCTAAAGTAGGACTTTTGCTAAGCATTTATCAAGGAAAGGTGTTAGAAAGAGGTCAAGGAGATTTGTCAGATATCCTGTCGAACCCGGGATATGGGTAGATTTTTCGATGATCTAGGTTAGTTAATGGGTGAGGGAGAAGTCTCTGCCTTCATCATCGGTTTTCTTGGAGCGGATTAACCATTCTTTATGGTGGAGATTGAAGTCGCCGTAGATATAAATGCTGGCTGGGGGAAAACTGAATGTGGATATTATCAATCTTTGTAGATATTCAGTTGAATATTATCGTCCGTTCGTCTTGAGGGCGATAGGGAGCAAAGATAAATGTGGTACACTGGATAAGTGTCACGAGTAAGTACATGTACGGGAGATCGGGTTCCTCGTTTTTTTTTTGTCCCTGCCCCATGATGTAGGCTACGAGTTTGTGACCGTGACAATTTAGATGGTCGAATTTAGCTGTATGAGATGTGTATCCCGGGACTGTGAGGTCCTCTAGTGCGCTTGAAGCGTTGATACTGGTTTCAGAAAGTAACAAGAGGTCTGGTTTGGACTGAAAATGGTCTTCCCATTTCTGAAAAGTTGGAATGTAGCCCCATCACGTTGGCGTAGGAGATGGCATACGTGGGGTCTGTTTTGTTATTTTAAGGTTTGCTCGTTTGTTCATTTTCATTTTGTTTGGTTTCATGTGTGTATAGGTATTACATGTTTCGACAGGGTGATGATGGGTATATCTCACCTCCCACTCGCAACGTAGCGACACAATACTTTCGTCAGTAGATGAGTTTTACTAAGAAACACAGCGGTCTCTGCCCTCGCAATAATGCCAGGTATCTCCATTGTCTCTTTCGAGGTAGAATAATTCCTAGAATCATTCCCGAGTGCACCAAATTACAAAGATTAATTGAAGCTGCTATTAAAATCTTTTTTCTGGTTTACCCGGCCAGGCTTTGACACCTTTTTTTATATTTGCCTATTCCACTGTAAGTTTATGTCTAACCTAATTCTTTGTATTTGCGTTATATCTCTTCCAATTTTTCCCCATATCATACATCTGAGGAGGTGCTGTAAATGTCTCTGCTCAACCAAGAAAATATTTTCAAAATGGCTTTGTCTTTTGTCTGGTCAGATTTTAGTAATTGGGACGAGCCAACAACTTTTCAGCAGCCGCTTTACATATATTGCTCTAATGTGTTCTTAAATTATCATGATCGGATATTGTTTTGATGCTGCTTTGTTTCATTCTTTCTTTCTTTCACTCATGCTTTTCTTCTTTTCCCTTCTTTTTAACTATTCTACTCTGATTTTTGCAGTCCAGAGAAGAAATTAAACGCTGACGCGAAATATTACGTTGAGATCCAACTTTCTTATTGTTCGTCGATACGTCAATTTGACCTGTTTTAAAGTTAGACGCAATGTTAGCTTACACTTGCTTTATGTTTCACTTCATTTCTGCTCACCTTCCTTTTTTCCTTTTCAGCAATATCTCTTCATTTCTGAAACGCTACATTTTGTGTTGGCTTTTTATTTTTCACTTATTTTCCTTTATTTCTCTTTCCCATTTCCTTTCCTGTTATTCATAACATTAATCCCATATTTTCAACTTTTTTCGGTGTTCAGTGTTCATTTTTGATGTTAGTCTAATTTTCTTTTTATATATTACCTTAGGTGGTCAATTAATTCACAGTGATGTTTTTTTTTAAATTCCATCAGCTGTTTCATTTACTTTCGTTTGGTTTGTTTTGAACATCTTTTCTAAACATATCCTTTGCTTTTTGTTCATTTTCTTTTCCGTTCATATCAATAATATTTTGTGATTCTTTTTCAGTGTGATAATCTATTCTTACCATGTCTTTCGTTTTACTTTCGCTCTAACCCTCAAAATATTCGCCACTTTGGTATCTACTGATCTTAGCTTAATAATGTACACGGAAACAACTTTAATGTGAATCAAACTGACTCCATAAACTAATATTCCACAAGACTAGATTGCAAACTATTGCCGTAAACACGACGTTTACTATTTTTTTATTCTATGTTATTTTGTTTCCTCTTTCATTTTTTCCTTTTGGTCAAATTTACACTAAACAAGGCAGTAAAGCCACTAAGACACAAGGGGTTACTAGATGCGAAAGAATTAGAAAGCAGAGGACATTAAGAAGGAACGAGAACAATAGAATAATAATCCGGAAGACAGTAGATAACCATTTCCGTTTTATTTCTTTGATATTTCTCCTTCTCGGTTGCGTTTATATCCTTACTGAATTCTATTATTTATTGTCTCTTCATTCACTCTTGTCTACTATTTCTCTACTTTATTTCATTATTTTTGGTCAATTACGATTCACACTCCTCTCTAACATTTTTCTTTTAAGATTCTATTTTTTATTTTTACATTTAAATTGTTGTACAAGTTTGAATTTGTTATTTTCAAATTGTAATTTAAACGTTCTGTCTTCTTGTAAATGATGTTTAGTTTTTGTTCTTCTCACTTTCCTTCATTAGCTTCTATATAAGTTAGTTTAGATTTCTTTCTGTGCCTGATATCCACATTGTTTTATCTAAATATCTTATATTATTAAGATTGTGGCCGCCAATAATGAATAGGAATTCTAATTCTCTCAGAATCGCCTCACTGTTTAAGTTGAATATGTCAGGTGAGAAGACCCATCCTTGTCTTACATCCCATTCTATTTTTGTATATTTACTGAATTAATTTCCTATCAGTATGCAGGCTGTTTATTGCCAGGCTAGGTTCTCGATTATTCTAATTTCCTTCCTAAACATGTCAAGGTTACTTAGTAATACCAACAGTTGTTTGTGACGGAAAATGTTTCATTACGTTCTATACATTCCTAAATAACACCACCTAAATAATATTATTATAAATTACATTTTTACATATAAGTATTCACTATTTCCTTTGAGTATAAGCGTTTTATTTTCGTACTATATATTTCTTTTATTTCCCATATCAATTGAATATCTTTACATTTTTTAGTAATTTCCTGTGTAGAAATTTTACTAATAAAGGCATTCTGGGCTACATATTCTAAATACTCCGAAGTAAAGACCTATGATTCATCCTGAGTTTCTGACTGGTGGTTTCCCCATAACATTAGAATCTAATTTGTTAGTGTCCCATATTAATAGGATCACAAAGAAAGGTCGTATTTTGTTTATTTCATGCTCATGTGTTAATACGATGCTTGCATCTACGTTATTAAGTCTCTTTATTATGTTTAGTAGATTTTCCGGGTGAGGATATATTAAAAGGACGTCATTTATGTATCTGAGGCAAGTGGAAGTATTAAATATGATCTGTTTAAATGGGCTATCTTTAAAGTTTTAAAGAACTTATAGGCAAGAACAGCGAGTAAAGAAACGAAATACATTGTAAAAAAAGTTTACACCTCTACACTATCCACATGATTTCATCTTCAACACTAGAAAGTTAGGATATAAAGTCCACTTTGTTCAAATAAGGCATCACCGAGAAAAAAGCGTTGCCGTGAGCAAAATCACCAAATTCATAATCCTATCCTCCCACAATATATCATCAATGTGTTAGAAAAAAAAGCTAGTTATCCCCAATAGTAAAATCATTACCAGCCCTTCCAAGACAATGGGTGATATAGGTTGCAAGAAAATCAGATCCAACACCACATCTGATGACGCGATGTATGATAAAAAACGCCAGAAACACCAGAAAAAAAAAACTACATAGATGAAATATTTATTAAACATTTGCTGCTTTAATTAAATCTGACAAAACAAGTTGATGTTATATACACGTTTCCGTTAATTTCATTTTGAGTTAGTTTTCATTGTCTGTCTACATATATTCATTTTTATAATCAACAATGTAATACATATTTAAATTATGGACAAAGATTACACGAATATATGTACAGAAATACATTTCAGACGAGCATATAAAAACAATATATTTGGAAAAATATATTCTACTTTATGAATTTAAAAGTATTAAATGTAATTTCAAACAGTCAAATTTCCATTTAAGTCTGTTCCTCTTGATTTTTTAAATGTCTTTGAGAATTCATGATTTCACTAATTTCGCTTTTTCCAAACGTCTTTTAAACCTTTACTACGTAGCCGCGCAAAAACGGTAGGGTTGCCATTAACATGTTTTAGGTAGAAACTTATAATTAATACTACATATTTTACTATTCTTGCATACTGTATTTGTTACAGAAACCTATAATTCATACCGGATGGTTATTTGATTACTTATTATATTATACTGGAATTTTAGTTGAGTGTTAAATAGTTAAATTGTTTTGTCTTTGTTATGCTACGATAATTGACAAAGAATAATTAACACTGAGGAGTACATTTACAAAATTACTAGCCACTGTTTAAGTTACCATTTATCCGAAATTAGATCAATTCAGTGGCATAAAATCATTAAAGACAAAAATAAAAGACAGTACGAAATGAGAAAAATGAATATCAATAATAGGAAAATATATACAGGAATAAAAAAAATATTAGAAAGCTTAATCATAAAAAAGAAAACTACCCAGTAACAATAAAAACTAGTTCCCTTTCTTTCAGGACACAAACTGACACGTGAAGACATGACATGATACTCACCGACACGTAAAGAGACATAGTGCGTGCTTAGTGATACACGTTTATTAATTCATAAGTATAATGGCTTACGAAATTCGAAATTTCTCAGAAGACACCAAATAAATTAAACTGAAAAATAGTCTCAACAGTAAAATTGAAAAATAACTACGAGCGGTTTTGTTTCTCTTTACATGAGCATAAATAACAAATTGTTCCTCAGATGCATCTAATACAAACACACACACACACACACACACACACACACACACACACACACACACACACACATATATATATATATATATATATTACGTGGTGCTGCGATTTGTGTATTAAAGGAGAGATCTCTGATAGTTAAGAACATTGGTTTTCTCTCTTCTATTTCTTTCTTTCTTTCTTTGCCTTCATTCTAACTACTTCCTGTATGCGTCTAGGTGAACCTTGCTAGTGTATCGCTATATTTCCCTGTAATAATCGTAGGTGATTGTTTCTGATATCATGCACGTCAACCCTGTACTCAGAGCACCTGAACATGGACGGAAGCGGAGGCACCAACATCAAAGATTTGACAAGTGGCAGCCGAACGAATCGGCTGCCCAACTCCTGCACTTGTATGTCCAGAGAAGCAGAAAAAGCGGTGACTGTATTAAATTAACGAGTTTTGTGCCATGAAAGCGTTCCGGAGAATTAACTCGATGAATTACGGATATGCTAGTCAGCTATGAAAAGATCTCGAATGTTAAATCCGAGGAATGTGGAAGCATTTTCTTTAACAATGAATAGCTGAAATCCAGTGGGAAGAATATTTGATTTACACATAGGTTCCAACCTTCTATTTTTTTCATACCCTGAGTTAAATCACCTCATATTCCAGCTCAAAATATAAATGCAGTTTATATCTAGGAACTTGACTGTGACACACACACACACACGCATATACACACACACACACACACACACACACACACACACACACACATATATATATATATATATATATATATATATATTCAAGATAGCGTTATATAAACGGTCAAATTGAAATTTTTATGTGTGATTTTTGTCTTTTTTAATCACGCATCAATACACGGCCCCCTTGTTGAATGTTGACTGGTTCTCTCTTATTACAACAGCCTCCAGGATATTATGTCTTTTAAAACTCAACGTATTTGGCATCAGCCGCAGATTTTACCCCTGAGGTATTGGCGGCCGTTAGAGAGGAAGGCGAATTTTTACGCACCGACATTTTGAATAAACACGCCAAGGAAGATCTTTGCAATATTAACAGTAATAGTCGCTGTTTACAAATTCGCGCTTTCTCTCCAGAGTGCTCGACAGGAATTAAATTTCTGGGTTGTTTCCCTGAATCACAGCTCATTCCCGATCTGGTAGCACGCTTAAGCCCCTGTAGTCGAGACACTAAGGAGAACAGCTCATCAGAACAATTGTTATGAAAGCATTTGCAAAAATGACAGCGGAAAATCACGTCACGTTGGTGAGAAGGTGCTTGAATTTGAGATGCCATGTCAGGATTGATTACATTCTTCTCTTTCTATGTATGTGCCATGTCCATTCAAGACGCGTAGACAATCATGGCTAGCTACCCGCCTCTATCGTTTGCAGCTCTCGACAGGTTCTTTACCTCTGCTACCTCCCGCAGACCACGTTCTGTAATCCACTTGCTTAAGCAATATTGGAACAGTACTAAAAAATAATAACTAGACATGGACATTGAAGCGATGAATCGAATCACGTATATTACAGGTTTCAGTTCAGAAATCGCTGTAGCTTATCGACATCTATATACTCCTGATGAAAGCCGCGGGACGGCAGCCGACACGTTGTAATAACAAGATAGATGAGGAAATAATCAGAATAAAAATAGTCTAAATGATGCTCTACAGCAAGCGCTTCAAACTACTAAAACTGACTCCAAAGTATCCAAAAGTGAAAAGCTGGTCAGAATTGTTTATATGTAGTAACTTGTCTTGTCCATTTCAAAATGTGGTTACATTAAAAAGTTTAATTTCCAAAAAGGAGACGGCATCTATTGTTTATAAATCGCGATGAAAAAAAACCACTCCAGAAACAAGATCTTTGTATAGAAGCATAATAATCACACCAAACCTTATCCGTAAAGACTTTATTACTTAAAAAAAAAACGAAAAAAAAAACAAAAACAAAAAAAAAAAAAACAAAAAACAAAAAAAAAAAAAAAAAAAGGCCGGACCAGAAAACTTAAAGCGAAATCTTTTTTATATCTCCGTTTACAGCAAGTTACCCACCATCATGAGATAGTTCTCGCCTAAGAGCACAGCATTGGGTGGTAGTATTATTTCCTCAGAAAAAGTTCATGCCTGCTAGGGTCATCCCCTGGTTGTCGCTTACCCATCAGTCCGGGGTTGCTGATCCACTCTCCTGTTCTCTTCGAGCGGGACCTGTCGTGTTTCTCTTTAGATTGTCTAGTAAATATCATCATCAACGAGAATATATATGCTTATTTATATCGATTTAGGTGGGTTGATATATCTATTTATCTATGGTGTTTAAAAAATTAACTACCATGACTCAAATAAATAAATATAAGAAAAAGTAAAATAGATAGAATTTTTAAAATTATAAAAAGAAAAAAAATTAGCAAATCTACCACCAAAGAAATAATATTTTGGTGTAGTTACAGAAAATACAATTAAATATCACTCAATCTCAGAGTTAAATATTCGCATGGAATTGCCATCAGCAAGAGTTTACGGGCCTTTCTTCAGCGATGGAAAAGATAAATAGGTGACAACCTTATGCTGAAATATCGCATTTTACACAACTTTCTAGGTCTTTACCGTCAATAATATTCACCAAAACTGTTCAACTACATATATCTTGTGATTTTTTGATAGAAAATTATCAAATTGATTTAACTAGGAATCTCCCCATCTTAAAATAAATCTCAACGCTTTTGTTTGAATGTACAACAGAAATCCAGAAACACTAGAGTATTAAAAGAATTTAAGTGACTACCGGAATTTCCTGAAATACTATTCGAATTTTTCAGGAAATTTTTCAATTTGCATGGAAAATTAAAAAAGTACCTATTACTGAATGCGGTCATAAATATTTTTCCTTCTAGCTTATTGCCTTTCCTCTATTTTGGGCTTCAACTGTGATAGTTAATTTATTCACACTCATAGATTAGTGTATACTCAGTGATGTCTCTCGTAGGTCTCGGCAAAATAAAATGTGTCTGGCTTTCTTCAAAAGTGTGCTTCACGTATGATTTTTTCGTAGCGATTTATATCCGTCCATTTTAAGTTACTGAAATGATTTAACAATTGTCAAACACGATGTGTTAAAAAATGTCCATTGATTTGAATGCCCGGATTTTTATTTAGGTTCTTGGTAGAATTGCTGGTGAAACCTGTTAATAGCCAAAGGCCTATTTGCCGAAAATTAGGAATTCTAATTGACAGTTAAAACTCTAGTGTTTTAAAAGTCTTCAGATGAGTAGTAGTAGTAATAGGAGAAGTTGTTGGTAGAACTAGTTGCTGTGTCAATACTCGTCAACGAGTTCCGACAACATTTCCTTCTGTATGAAATGAGTCCTATGTTGGATCTGATGAACGTCTTTAGCCAACGCATGGTATGTTAAGAGGCTTCAGAAGATGGATAACTATGGCTTTTCTTTGGGCTCTCTTCCTCTGGTGTTTTTGTCGTGGACTGCTAGTTTTCAATTGCTTCTTACTGCAGCTTCCGCCTCCCACTTGACCGGATTGATTTCTGTTTTTGAGCTGATCCTTAAATCGACGACGTGGGCATATACATGGTCTCTGGCCAGATGTGAGCTCTGAGCAAAGGATTTGGGGGGGCGGCGGATGTCTAGCATTTGGGCAAGGTGTCTGGCACATTGAAGTCGCTGCCAGTCATAATGGTTTCTACGATTTCCAACATTGCGCGGAGGAGAAATTTGTCTTTCATAATCCGGACCTGCCATGTAGTATTATATGATGCAATATATACTGTAATGTGATATAGTATATATAAGACAATCCAATAAACTTCTGAAATGTTGGTTGGAAACCATCTCTCAACATCTAATAAATGAACATGCAAAATTCATTTTGGGATTCAATCTTGGACAAGACAGGTACATTTCATTACTCCATATTTTTAATAATTTCACACCAAGCGAACTTATTATACTATAAGAAGGAAGTGGTTTCTGTTTTCTAGAAATTATGAGAAAGAAAAACGTATTAAGGAGAGACAACAATAAAAAAAACGGGAATGTAGAAGGTGGAAGATAAGGATTGACATTGGATTTAAATTTTTCAACATCAAACTTAACTGGGAATCAATAATCGAGAAGAGAGTTCCAAAAAGCGAATAGTGCTATAGAAGAAACTCTTAGTATAGAACTTCCGGTTATATCTAGCCATTTCAACTGTAAAATTATGAGTCCTTACCGCCAATCTATTAGTATATCTATATCGGAGGCGAAAGTTTTTTTTCATTTTTAATGCCGACAACAAAATTTAGGGTACTAATAGGTAGGAGAACATCCCGTTTTTTTTTGTTTTTTTTTTCCTTTTTTTTAGGCTAGTAATAAATTATATATTATTTATAGAAATTAAATCGGTTCCTTAATTGTTAGAACAAGAAATATTTTTTTATCTTTTAATTCTGCATCATTGTGTTTTACTACCCTATTACTCCCTTAAATATTTTCGCTGATTTTGTCAGTATTAATAAAAAACAAAAGGTTTTTACAAACGATATATCTATCATGGGCTGCTACCCCACATATCTCTGTTGCTTGTCAATGTATTTGCAAAGGTTCTTCTATTCATTCAGAGAGAGATCATTTTTACTCTGTCTACTCCATGAGGTGGTACTTTGTAGGATGTCAAAGGACAGATGGTTGACCGAATTAAAGTTGGAGGAACTAAGGAATAGAGCTCGTTTGAACGTTTCACATCGAAATACCAGTAAGGTAGTGAGACGTTTCGTTTGTGGGAAAGCGGTTGTAGGGTGGAAAACAATTCACCACCCTCAAGAACGCATATAAGCTTTTGGAGTTAAGTAAAATGTGGATAGCAGCAGCCTAGATATGGCAGCAGTATTCCATTCTTTGCCTGAAATATGCAGATACATGCCTAAGTCAATAGCGTAATAATGACAATGATTTATTTCAGAAGAAATTTTATTTTTCAACCTAACCCTTGATCTTCCCAATAGCAGTGATTTATTGATGAATAGAATATTATGCAGGAAAAATACTGAGAAAAATTAACGTAAAAACATATTTCAGGCTAACTTTTTTATGCATTTCCCTTTATAGACACACCAACTTATCAATACACACACTGCAGACATGCGTTTGTAGAATTACGTTAAGCAAAGATTTCAATTCCCGTGAAAAGGCATTTGTTATTCCCAAAGTTGAAAACGTTTAAACGATATTCTGCTATTTTACAAGACGTATTTTGGATTTAATCGTGCAGCGAATAATGATACGTTTAAACATCAATTGTTGATATATAGTCAACTCTAGTTTTTCGAAGAACTTAAGGTTGTTTTTGAGCTGAACCTGAGTGTAAAGAATATGGAATGTTTTTGTATGAACAATCCAGCGAACGAAATCAAGTTGACGGCCATTTACATCGATATAATAGACATACGTACATTAATTTTAATATCTTGTTTCAGATCTGAAAGCTTCAAGTTTCTTTCAAGTTTCAATCTTTGATTAAAAAATCCACAGAAATTATAGCTTCTAGACAACCACATATAAATTACCTCATGTCTGTTCTTCATCTTTAAAGATATTGTCTTGCTTTGACTGACATAGAAGAGGGATGATATTAAATAGAGTTCAGTAGTCTCTTTGATTCTAAAGAAATGTTACTATATATTTTTACTTAACTTTGTTTCTGTAAAAACGTATGTTCCAATGTCAATGCACCTCGTATTACTGTCGCCTATCAAAACAAACCCCCGGTGGAAAGAGCATGTGAGAAATCTGAAAGATTTAAGGAAGAAAAAAAAACTAGTATTGTGAATAAGAAAGAAAGAATTGAAATTTCTGCGACACGTAATAAGAAAAGTATGCTTGATTGAGTTATATTCACAAGATCTATTGTAGGCAAGCGGACCATGCGAAATAGGGATTTTTTGTCAATGGAACAGAACAGAAAAAAATACGTTGTAAAAAGACGAATACTTCTAAAAGTTACAAAGGATAGAATGTCATGGAGAGCCACGACCGAAGACATTCTGAGGGTCGATAGCGCATAAAAGAAAAAGCTTAGCTTAGTTTAAAAGATGATGAGCTGTTGGAAGACTGTGTTAAATGGATTAGTGTTTTCTTATTACTCCAAACGTTATCTTAGTGGATACTCATATTTGAAAAAGACGCCCCATATTTACGTTTAATTCATTATCGATTTTCGTACTCCAGAAATAAAAATAAAAATGTTACGTCTATTTCAAACATGAGTATCCACTATAATAAACGTTTGAAGAAATTAAAATTTCACATCAAAAATAAATTCGCATTATTTTTTTTAGAAATTGTTTTGTTTAAGGTTTGAATACGAAAATAAGGCAGATATGAGCTTTGGAGAAAATATTTTAGTGAGGAGTGTGTGCGTCCTTAAAATAGATAATAGCGCCTTGCTGTACTGTGACGCATGTCGTAGCCGAGCGGTTTTCTTTATTAAGGTTTTTCGAGTGCGTATGCCGATAGACGTAATACATACTGTTTGAAGTAAAAATGAAAATACGACATCATTTTCAAATACGATTATCCGCTATAATAATGCTTGAAGAAATAAACATTTTGGATTGAAAGTTAATCCATTAATACTTCATGGATAGATTTATTAATTGTGTATACAATAAATTAATCTCTATTCACGTTAGTACACTAATTTTATCTCAATTAAAATACATTCTTTTTTTAATGATTCCTCTCTCGATTTAAAGAAATACACATACAAAGACGTGTAGAAAATATGCAAGGGTACTTTATTTAATTCATTATTGCTTATTGTCGCATTTTGTGTGGGTTGTAATAATAGCCGTTTCCTTATATGGAAAACTTTGGTGGAAAGATTATATCGAATGTTGGTTCACTGTACGGTGCTAGAAATTTTTTCTCGCCAGAATATGTCGTATATGTTTACTAGTCTTCCATTTGTCCATGTTTAGAAAATTTGCTACCTCATTTTGTCTGGTACTCTTGCTACATATTTAGAGGTCATTGATAAAAATGCACGCACAATATGGAATGTTATTAGTCCTGACCTGGCATCTAGACTTATCCACTGTCGTAATGTAGCTTCCCTATGCCTTTTCTATAAATGCTTTCAAGGTAAATGTTCTGATGAACTTTCATCTATGGTACACTCACATTAAATGCATTACAAGTTTGGCAGCAAGATATCATTATTTCACAGTTGAAATGATTATACGTAACAGTAAGTTCACTGTTAACAGTATATTATTCTCGAATGTGTGAAACTCTCTCCCGGCTTCTTCCTTTCCAGTCAAGTTTGATCTTCAAAAATTTAAACGCAACGTCAAGCGTTATCTTTTGTCTTCTTAAATTATCTTCTTTTATTGTTCCCACTCCTTAATGCTTTATATATATATATATATATATATATATATATATATTTACACTCAGTAATCACATACGTTTTAGTGGCTATGTTGCCTTACTTGAGGTGAGATGACTAAAAAAAATATGATTTCACCCTAAGCAATGTAATTCTGTCTTTAGGACCTGATGTTACTGGGATTGGAAGAGAAAGAGGAAATTTAGTGAAGAGAAATGTGGAGAAGACAATAAGGAACTGGATTCAGGAAGACTGAACATGCCGATTTACGTTGAATTTAATTTTTCTCTGAATTGTAATGGGCAGGAACCAAGAAATTGGATGGTAGTTCCTCGGTTAACTAGCGGGATAAAATAAACTGTTAGAGTACATTTAGTTAGTCCAGTAGTACAACGGTGAGATCTAGTTCCAATCTAGTAGCACACTCAAATTCATGTAGTCAGGGCACTAAGGGAAAAAGCTCATCAACAGTTGACATGAAAATATTTCTAGAATATTCAGAGAGAACCCAAATCACATCGGTGAGAAAGTGACTGAAGTCGAGATGTTAAATCACGATTACATTGCAACCCCTTCTTTGAATTCTGTCAAGAATCTTGACATATGACACAGGAACAACAGACGAGATATGGCAGCAGTATTCAAGGCATGGACGAATGGTAGATTTATGAATGCTCATGATGGATTTTGACGAGAAAAATGTTTTGGTATTCATTGACTGAGCATCCAGTAATTTTGATGGTTGAAATTTATAAAATCTATCTCTAAAAACAATTGACACAGGTAAAAACCGTTAATTAGTACTAAATCCTTATAAAACTAAATGTGATATCGAATTCTTAACCTTTAATTCTTACTGAAAACTTTAGAAACCTATAATAACAGATTTTATTTTTATTTTTACAATTTTATATTGTAATTTTATAACTAATACCGAATGTTTCTGTGGGCATTACTGGTTTAACTGCATTCAAACAAGAATTTCTAATACTATACTGTACATTTTAAATATAACTATCACAATGTGTATCTAATTTCCTCAATCCTAATATAAGATATCTTCTATGCATTTATCGTCCTCCAAGTAATCAAATAATGCCTGTCTATTGTTTTGAAAATTAAAAGTGCAATATTTTTCTTACTCATACAGCTGTAGCCTGTTTGTATGCGGCCTCCCCAAACTGGGACAGTCTTTATTAATTGACTATTGATAGAAACCTAAAACTAATGACACAATTTTATTAAAAAATAATTACAGCCTTTTTTAAATCTATAACTGATACACGATTTTATTCTTATTCCTATAAACTTTACCGCTTATTTTGGCGGGTATTATTACCTTAAAACGGCATTTGAGCACATGACGTATATTACGTAGTTTGACCGACGTTAGTCCAGGACCATATGAATGAGGGTATGCGCTAAAAGCCTGAGTTCTGTCAGTCTTCTTCTTGTGGAAAGCTTGCCATGGAAATCAGCAGTTTTTTGTTTCTAATTAGACACTCTCCTCTGGTGCATATATTAAGCCACTTAGCAAATGGCGAAACAGGATATCCCACAGCTGATTTATTTTAGAGTATTTTAAAACAAATTTTAAAAAAGTAAATTGGAATATGTCAATAAAATTTTGCATTGAATTGAAATTCCTTATTCAAGATTCCAAAATATTCCAAACATTTCAATTTTACACCCGAGCAACGGCAACTTAAAAACATGTTGCTATAGAACAATCCATATTAAAATTAGAAAAAAAAAATAGAATTTTCAAAATGACCGCAATTTATCTCTTTCTGTCTCTCTCTTCACAGTAATGTCAGCAATCGATATCAGTTCTTCTGTATATATACAGGGTGCGGCATAAATGCTGTTAGAAAATTTAAAATGAATTCTATTTCTAAACTTTGGATCATTATATTGTTATTTATGGTTTGATACTCTCTCAACAACGTATACTATTTGTTTTGTTCAAAGTGTTTTAGTATTTACTGGCAACAATATGTTTTTAAAGCTGGGAAGGAAGATGGAATCATTAGAATGCCGACTAAAATGAAAATCGATCGACACAACGAAACTTCCCACATCAAAGACAGACAGAGACCAGAACGTCATTGCACCTCCAGACAAACTGTTCCTTTACTTTTGCTCACCTAAAAATGGGGTGATCTGATACAAATCGTCGTATATGTTAAGTAAATATCAGGAAATAAAAGCTGAAAGTCTAAACAATTGTCTCTGCGAGGATACCAGTCTGCTAGGGGGCTAGCACATCCCCATTGCACAAGCCTGCTCAGGCACATTTCTGTTTGTTCAACACCAAAAAGAGCCCACTGCAACTATGCTGAGCGGAACTTACTTACAGTTTCTGGGAGAGAGAGCACTAGCTAGCGTGATCAAAATCTGAACAAGGCTAACACTCTAAAACCCCCGGTCATGATGACTTGTGACTTTGTGCTAGCACAACCACCGATACCTCCAAAAGGCTCCGTCTACTCAATATCACTCACAACGCTTAGGCCAAACCGTGGAATGATTTTCAGGCACTTTCCAACGGCGATGCACGCTGGGTTCGCCTCCTTTAGACCGATAACGTCAAGAGGTCACCTTTCTGACAAATTGACCATGGTGAGATTCGAACCTAGGTATCATGGTCAAAAAGCAAACGTGCCTATCACGAAAGTTCATAGATCTCTAATATTCGAGTAAATCATTTCAATCAACTCTGAGGTGTATGTGCATTGCTTTGGTCAGCCTTTAACAGTGGTACCGGGACCGTAAAAAAGTGACTTTTGTCAGAATTGAGTTTATCAAAATAAAACAAAATATTAATACTGAACTTGTTGCTTTTAACATCAGTTTATATCGAATAAATCTATTTTGACAGGTGTTTCCTGTAGTAAGTGAAGTTAAAACTGACATTTCCTACGGTTAACGTTTTATGTCCAAATTTGAAGGGCGACTATCTGTCGTATACTATTTAAGTATATCTGGACATTACTCACTAATGTCTATTGACTGTAGCCGTGTGCCATACTAAGGTGAGATTAGTAGATGTCTATATTTCTGAGATGAGATATTACTTAAACTATTTACATTATTCGGATTATTGTTGTCCTCATCTTTGTCGCCATATTTATTACAACGTTTCGGCCGTTGTACGCTCCTGCCTTCTTCAGGTGGTTGGAATGTCGAACTGAACCCTTTATTTCGCTCACTGGGGTAAAACACCAAGCAAAAGTCATAAGTGGCGACCCAGTGACATTAAAGAATTGGTCATTATAAGTAGTATCCTACACCATAACAACTACCCTGAATACATGGCAGCAGCCCCCCAAAACTGGGATAGGCGGATACAAGATGAGGACAACAACACTCAGAAAACAGTATCCCTGCTTTATGTGAAGGGGTTATCAGAGCAAATACAAAGGATCTGCTGTCCATATAACATCAGGACAAATTTCGCAGATACCTCTCCCGAGTAAGACCCCACCATAGATGAGAACATGACTAAAGACTGTGTGTACTCCATCCCGTGCAACTGCGGAAAGAAATATAAAGGGGAGACAGGCCGACCCCTTAACATAAAGCTTCAAGAACACCAGAAAGCTGTAACACGAGTGGAAGTGGAAAAATCAAGAGTGGCTGACCACATATGGAGAGAGAAGGGAGATCACCGCGCCATGTGGGATCAGGTTGAGATCAAAGACAAAGTACACTATTGGGAAATTCGTAACCCTTTAAGGAGGATTGAATGGTATTCTCGTAGTGACCATGACAACACTCCTCAGATCGTAAATTCAGAGTTTTTCTTCTATATTTTGGTTAGAAACTTGATAACCAACCAAAGCTAATTAAATCCATCTGACCTGCTATTTACCTTATAATTCGGTAAAATGTAAAAGCTATGTATTCATACATTTCCCAGAGGTATTTGTGGGAAAGTGAATGACTATGTACAGATTGAAATGTCGCAACCATTTTGAAAAATCCGTTGTCGTATCTGCGATTATTATATCGATGAACGCGAAATCAGTGACGCTGTTTGATGCCAAGTCAAAGGAGGAAATACAAGCAACTGCTTCGACATTAAGAGTTATGAACAAATGAAATGACTCGTCTTAACAACACGATGAAATCTAATGAAATCAAGGTGAAATTAGAGATGAAACAAGAAATTACCCATTTCAAAATATAACGGAAAGTTATGACACTGCATTTGATATAGAAATGGAATTAGCACAGGAACAGTAACATAGATACGAATCAAGACGCATAGTGTTCCACTGGGAACAATGCAAATGACATGGTTTCAGTTACAAATTAATATCTATATCTATAGAACAAAAGATGTATGTGTGTCAGTCTGTGTGTGTGTGTGTGTTTGTGTGTGTGTGTGTGTGTGTGTGTGTGCTAATTATGGCCGTCCACATTTCTCGACCGATTTCGATTAAATTTTACCCATTTGTTTCAAATATAGCAATATAGGTCAAGTCCAAATGTTCAATATCCAGAGCCACCACTCACCCGCGGGTTTGGCTGAAAAATCGATAAAACTGAGAGCGGGTATGACTTCTGGCAAAAAAAGAAAAAAAGAAGAAAACGTTACACGCGAGCAACATTTTTACTGGATGAGTTGATGTTCCTTGCACTTAATGCAAAAACATAGCTCATGTTACGAGGTTTATGTAGAGAGCTTGATAGTTTTCCTGCTAGACTGGCTTCAGACAAAAACTTGTAAAAACTGTGAAAAAAACGGGTTTTTCGTAATACTTAATATAAAATTTATATAACTTACTTTTTATCCAATTTTCTTCAAACATGTCGCAAAAAATTGCCATCATGCAAGAAATAAGAAAGTGTCATTTTAGTCTTGCTCGCTTCCCCGCGTATAACTAATAACCACGGAAAGCTGTTCAAAAAGCCACTTTTTCAGCCTGGTTTTTCATCCGATGCTTTCCGAATGTGCCATGTAAATTACATATGACATACAAATTGTCTCGGGTGAATGTATGGTTTAGATTATTTCAGTTAAATAAACGGAATCTACAAAAAAAAGGTTCAAAATTGGCTTTTGCCATTTTGCCAACAGTTTTTTTCATGATTCCATCCTAAATTTACATTCGAAAACACTTTAATGCACAATTGTTTGAGAAAGTTTATTAAATCTTTGAAAAGGAAATAAATTCTCGAAGAATCTCTTCTTAACTCCACCTTTACAGTAAACGTGCGAAGAAGGAGGGAACGTTCATGCGTTTGCACTTGCAATTGAATTAAGCTCTGACGCTTCATTCCTGTTTTTGTTTGATTATTAGATTTGTGAACAATTCCATATTATATTAAAGTTATTACGACCATAGGAAATTTACTGAATATCTAAAACATTGAAACAATCTAGCCCCGAGCAACGGCCAGAAAATAACGCTTTATAGATGGAATTGCATTAATAAGAACAATCAAACACTTTTGAAGGACATACCTTAAAAAGATGAGCGGAGAGTAGCTTAGTATACCAACGTATGATGCATGCAAGCGAGGACGCAGGCAGACATTTCTAAGACCGGGCGGTACGGGTATATAGGGGGTGCAGGTGTAGCTATGTACATGCGGGCAACGCTGCGACGTACATGGTATACAGTTCTTTATTGAGCATATGTTGTTTGAGGCTAGCATTTGCCGTTACTCTTAATTGTCGAATCTATATACCTTTTTTGTTAATTTTGTAGCTTGAACCCTGTACGTTTTTTACCATTTCATCAATCCTCCCCATTCTCAGTTTTATCATTCCCTTTCCCTTTCAATGCCTGTAACTCTCTGGTTCATCAACTTGCTTTGGATGAAACTATTACAAACTTAACAGGGAAAATAGTATAGTTCCACACGAGTCATAAGTGCGGAAGTGAACACAAGAGACTGAGACAAGATTTCGATGATTTCACATTTTCAGCCGATAACGGCTACACTACACAAACACCTTTGTCTTGAACCTATTTCTGAAATAAATCAGAGTTATCATCAGACCTTATTTTAAACAATGACATTTTTAATAAACAGAAAACCGATGGATATTTTCTTTAATTACGTTAAAATAAATTTATTTACCTGAGTTAAATAAAGCACAAATTGAAATAAAAAAAATGAACGGATGCACAGATAATGTTAATTTACTATTCCATGGTAGAAAAACTGGCCATGTTTGAAATCATCGTTTAAAAACGGCTTTTTGTTTTTGCCCAAAAATTTGGTAAACTATTGCAAAACAGTAGACGACTCAATAAATGTTTACCTTTGGTTGCTTAAGCTTAAATAAAAAGGAATTTATTAAATTAGCCTGAATGATCTTAAGTTCGTTAGATTTTATAATTACACCTGTGATCATCATATCACATTCTAAAATGCCTTATTGTTCATATGTATATTTAAATTAACATAGACAATGAAACAAGGTAAATTTGCTTTTCAATCCTCAAGCTAAATATCTATTAATATTTTTCGAAATCGTCATATTTCCGTATAAATGTACATGCTGGTCTCGAATTAACAATTACAATTATGATAAAACCTACCGTTTTGGTGTCATCAACCAGAAAAAATCGAATTCAATCGCGGTCATTTGCCTACCATTACCGGTTTTGTGTAATTAAATTCACTCCGAATGACTTTTCTTGCGCAAGCATAAATGTTGGCCTATTTACTGCGTTTACTGCTGTAACAACCGGTAAATTACTACACACTTAAGGGTCTGTCGAAAAGCAATGACATTTGTTTTTTGTTTTTTTCCTCAATCGTTTTTTGTTTTTCTTTTTATCGTAAAGCTTTCTCTTTTCAAATTAAAAAATCAAATAAATTAAATAGTAAAATAGAGCATTTTCTTAATTTGTAAATAATCATGCTATTTACAAAGTTCGCGCATTAATTATTATTTCGTTTCTAGCATTATTTTTATTTTTTTATTTTATTTTGTAGATAATCATGCTCTTTACAAAGTTCGCCCATTAATTATTATTTCGTTTCTAGCATTATTTTTATTTTGTAATTTTATTTTGTAGATAATCATGCTCTTTACAAAGTTCGCGCGCACACTGTCTTTGCAAAGAGCATGATTTTCTGACCGGGATTAAATCCGAATTTTTCTGGTTGATGACTCCAAAAGGGTAGGATTTATCATAATTGTAATTGTTAATTCAATTGTTAATGGCAAACATTGGTCTAGATTTCCAGCTGTGGAGCAAACCCTGTTTACTGTCCGGGTATTGAGTTACAATATTTTTGTTCCAACAGGTCAGGATGAATTCAAACAGCGCGAATAGTCTTCGTTCAATAAAAGCGTATTTGTTGCATTCTTCATTTATCCAGGATTCACTGATACTTTTTCTGACATAAAGGAAATTATCCGTCAATTATATTTTCATCCATTATTTTGAAGGCATAATTTATTAACATATTTTATGTGCAATGTCCTTTCATGGCTGTCCAAAGCTTCTTGTCTTTTGTTGTTTGATGTATCTTTTGACTATTTACAATCAATCATTGTCTTGGTTTTATCATCGAAGTAATGTAATGTA
>OZ038478.1:137154693-137162193 GCA_964036315.1 Acanthosepion esculentum
TTTTTAAGGTCGTTAGTAAACATCAAGAAACGAAAGTGTAAGAAAGACAGTGGTTGCCGCCTCTCCAATCTAACGATATAGATTTATTCTTCATTTATCATTTATTTATTTGTTATTTTTCATAATCATCCGTTATTTACCTGTTATCTATTATTCATTGTTCAAATAGTATACACTTGTCATTTAATATGTATTAATTATTTATTAATTTATTATTTATGTTTCTTACACATTATTTATTACGTTTTATTTATTATTCGTTTATGTATTATATATCACTTCTTAATTATTTATTATGTAAAGATCTTTTTAGTAGGACAAAATGTTATTAATACAATCAAAAGTGGCATAATTAAAATAGACAAGAGGAAAACTGAAACTTCAATAGTTAGCCATACGAAGAGGAAAAATAAAAATAAAAATTACTATACAATATAGCAATTGATTATGGCTCCTCATTCGTCAGAACTTGACCGAGGAAATTAAAATTTTGTGTACACCTAGAAAAAATGAAACGTATGGAAAGAAAATACACCCGTATCAATAAGATACTGACAGGAGTATGTTTTAATAATTTCACTCCATGCGAGGCAGTAAAGCCACTAAGACACAAAGGATTACTGAGTGTGGAATACTTAGAAAGCAGAAACATTATTAAGAGGCGAGAACAATAGACGAGTAACCAGAAGACAGTAGATAACGACTGACATTGCATTTAAAGTTTTGAAAATCAAAGTTGGCTTGAGCCGGAAGAGAGTTCCACAAGCGAGAAAAATGAGAAAGAAAATGTTAACATAGACATTACGGTTACATCGAGCCAATTCAACGGTAACCTGATGAGACCTTTTTGCCAGTCTAGTACTGCGCTTAAATTCTTAAGTCCAGGTACCATAAGCAGGAGCGCATTTGAACAATTACCATCAAAGTAGTTATAGACAAGGCACGTGGAGGCAACTTTACGGCGGTGAGAAAGTGACAGAAGCCAATACGTCCGGTCAGGACCAATAATATTGCTGATTCTTCTTTGGATTCTATCACGGATCTCGAGATATACTGGAGAAGTACCAGACCATATTTGGCAGCAATATTCAAAGCCTGGAGGAATGGTAGATTTATAGATATGTAAGATAGATTCAGGAGAGAAAAATAACAAGGAAACAACTTTCTTTGCAAGCATATCTATAAACAGATCACACTAAGTTCTAACCAGCTATCGAATTCTTTTTATGTTGGTCCTTATTGTAGTATTAACAGTGATATTTTCTTTAATTGTTTGTTTTTTATTAAATAGATCAGTGGTCATTATTATTAATCTTTAACTAATATTTATTTCATTGCAATTTGCCTAGCTTTTAACGCAGTTATTCAGATAATAATTGGTCGTTATTAACTAGTTACTATTTCTTATATTTGATCTGCGTTGTTCACTAATGATCGTAGATTAGCTATAAAAATCAATTGAAATTAAGAAATACTGGGCAAAAATTAATATTAGCTGACAATGTATCGCTTAATGATAAAAGTAATTAAAAAATAATATATCTGCAGAATTAGTGTTGCTTGCAGATCTTAGCTCAGCTCAGATTCGACAATACAATGAAAATGAAAGAAAATAACAGATTTTTTTCTTTCTCTTAAAGAATAAATATGGTTTAGACAAGAGTAACTATTAGTTCGGAATGGATCACCATTCCCTTTCCTATTTGCCGATAATGTGAAGCCGTGAATATGTTAGGCTTATTTCGTGGATACAGTTTTATGATTGCCAAACTTGTGGCAACCGTCCTGGGTATTACGTTAAACTACACCCGCGTCTAGGATAAGACAATAAACTACGTCCAACAGCAAGACCTCTGATCAGGAGGCTTTGAGGAGCGTGGAATCACCTCTTAATTGTTGGTGTTCCCAGGTCCACCCTGACCCGAGGTGATAGCACCTGTTACGGTCCCAGCTATGGGCAAAATAGTTAACCTCGAAACTGAGGTAAAAAGCATTATGGAAATGTAAAACTAGATATTCTTTGTACAAAATTATTACCAGAAAGAAAGAAATAGATATTTGAAGAAGAAAAACTATTACCAGCAAAACATTTTTTAATTATATTACCTGTTATATATTTTTGAGGAAAAAATATTACCGGAAATAGATTTTTGAGAAAACAAAAATATTACTAGGAAAAAAAGTAGTCGGCATCAAATGACCCATTGAGGTTGATATGCCGTAAAACAAACCAAACCAAAGTTTGTGGCAAATGAAAAAATATTACAGAAGAGGAAATGGTGAGATCTTTGATGATTTAGAGACACTTATTCAATGAAAACAATTTTTTTTTGTACTTTTTGTTCTACTTTGAGAGCTTCCTTAATTTCTTGGAAGATCGTCCATTATTACAATGTTTGATAATTAATAAAAATAAATGTGATAAAAACATAAACAAAAGAATTTAGGAATACAATTAAATCTGCCAAACTACATGCGCAGACAAGACTGGAAACAATTAAAAAAATTAAATTTCAGCGTTAATCTTCAACGCGTCGCGGCATAATTATAACGGAGGCTTCCCTTGTATATATGTACACGGTGTGATGGGTAAATTGCTGTCTAAATTACGCAGAAATTAATATAACACTGATATCTCATTTAATTTTAACAATTACACAAAATATCTTGAAATACAAAAGAATACATTTATTCAATAAAATCGCCATTGTCCTGAACCACAGCCTCCAGACGACTTCTACATCTCCCCCTCAAATTTTCTAGACTGTCACTTTGTTTAAGTTGGTGAATGCTGCCATAACCCTTGTCTTCAGTTCATATTTAGTATCACCAGGAGTTTTGTAGATTTATCACTCAACTACGCCCTATATATGATAATCAAGGTGGTTGAAGTCTGAGGAGTTAGCTAGCAAGATTTAAAGTGTGATGTGGTCAGAGAAATTGTATGAAAGCTATAAGTTTTTTCTCCTAATGTGTGGTATGGTGCATAGTCCTGTTGCCAGACATAGTTTCTTCCAGCACACACCCTCTTGACAGAGGGCAGCACTAACTCCTCAAGTCACTTTATATAGGTCTCCGTCTTGTTTCTGAGGCCCTCACAAATAAATTTAGTAGTTCCTTTCTTATCAAAACGATCTGAGTGAGTTTTCCGAGCTGACATACCTTAGTAATCAACATTAGATTTATTCAACTCTTTCCGAATCATCAGCAAGTCCTCAGAAACTCTGAAATGTTCGTATTGGGGCTTCCGGCTCGAATGCCAAGCAGTACAGCGTGTCGTTTCCAGACTTCTGGTGGAGTAAATTGCATCATGGTTCTTTTTTTTTCACAGTCGGTGCCCAATTGGACCGACTATACTGTGCAGTCGAAAAATTCAAAAACAAACAACGCGCTTGTCCAGATTTAAAAAATATATAATGACGACAATTTGGCTATCACACGATGTATCTCAATAACTTTACTATTATATATACAGGGTGTTGCAGTAAAATCCGAAACTTGACAAAAAGAAAACGAAATAGACAATAAAAAAAAAGTTGTATATGCACACACCCGGCAGTTTATTTAACAAAAGTTAGTTACATACTGCATTGTTTTTCAATGTAACCGCCGCTGGCGGCGACGACCATCTCAAAGCGGGCGCGCAATGAGTCACACGCTTTGGCGACCATATCCTTGTACATAGCGGCGAACGCCTCCACGATGGTAGCCTTCAGAGAGTCGACCGTGTTGTGGGCGTGGCTGTTGGTCTTGGACTCGTACACGCCCCAGAAGAAATAGTCAAGGGGTTTTGCAGTATGGTGAGGAGGGTGCTTACAAGTCCGGGTGACCAGTGGTGAGGAAAATTGTTGAGCAGCCACGCCTGGGTCGTCTTGGCATTGTGTGCAGAAACAGTCTTGCTGGAAGACGTAGGGGCGTCCGGCGGCGATCTCGTCCATCCAGGGCTTCACCACGCTACTCAACACCTCCTGGTAGATTTCAGTGGTGCCTCTCAGGCCCTTTTGAAAGAATAACAGAGGATGACGCCAAGGACGATGACGGAGGAGGGAAACTTCGTATGCTTCACGACGGGATCCACCTGTCGTTCTACCTAACGTTAGTTAGTTGACAAACTGTCGGGGATATGCATATACAACTTTTGTTTTTATTGCCTATTTCGTTTTCTTTTTCCCAAGTGTCGGATTTTGCTGTATTTAAAATATAATGAATAACTCTTGAAATGATTTTATGAAATCTCACACTAGAACATAAATTATATAATTCTAAAAAAGTAAAGTAGATCTTATAAGTTGTAATTCACATGGTATGTGTCATAAAATTATCTCTTCAGTTGGTAAGTACCAATTTTAATCTGAAAACACACGGGTTACATAACAGAAATTGACATTGTATACTGCTACTGCAAGAACACTACATTTATGTATCTATATAAATACATACAAACAGTAGACTAGTCCCAAGTCAATGTGGTTCAAGACACAAAGATTTTGTAGACCATTTTCGTAATTAAACTTTAATTTTTCTCGGTAAGGTCTTAAATATATCTTTAAAAATATATATTATTACATGTTAGTGAGTCGGTTTCATAGCAAATATTTTATTTCTTTTCTCAAATGGTTTGATGTAGTGTTTACTTTCTTTTAATCCTAAAAACCGGACCACTCCATTTCACTCCGTCTGACACATTGTACCGACTTTCCCTCAGTTAAAAATCGCAAATTGGCAGCGAAGTCACGACAAAACTGAAAACGTAATCATCTGGATTTTCCTGACATCAAAAACGTTTCTTATTCATTCTTATTCTACTTTGGTAACACTAAGACATAGATATTTCCTGATGAATAAACTTAATTTTAAGCAAGATCTCATTGGTTCTTTCTTAAGCGGAATTTTCACTTGTTTTCCTTACTGAACATGTTTACTCCTGTTCCTTCGTCTAATTGTTTTAAAAAAACTTTTCATTTCTTATTCTTTCGTTTTTTTATTACTTTATTAAGCTTTCTTACATTTATATCTCTGAAATCCCTTCCCTTTTTCTAGCATTGTTTCTTTTTTCGCATTAATATCTTGCTAATTTTTTGTTTATTTGTTCACTCTGCGCAGTCTATAAAACACAGGTACGTGTTCTTTTCCATTGGTATTGCTCTTTCTGATAATATTCTGAGCATGAATATGGTGTTCCTTTTTCTGCTGTCTTTAACGACCCCGCATTGTTCTTGTCCTATCTGTAGCCTGATTCTGTTGCACGCTCTATTCATCAGGATACGGATAAGAAAGAAAAATAGAAATAGTGTAACAGTTATGAACTCCATGCGTATATGAAATCGACAGGCCGCGTTCAAGTTTCAGCATAGACTGTTTCGTTCATTCACTACAGATGCCCTTGGAAAAGGCATCAATTTTTATTTGGTGCCTAGCTTTAAGATAGCCCATTAATGCCAAGTGTCCTAAAATTTATGGATTATCAATAAAAACCTATAATTAATACCGGATTTTTATAAACTTTTAATTAAAACGACTTTTTTATAAGCGTATAATGAATACCAAATTTAAAAAGGTTGCGCTCTTGATATACCAAGTGTCGAGAAAGCAATAGAAAACCACTACACTATATTTTTAGGAGCCATGTCGATTCATAAATAATAAAGTGAAGGAATCTGCGGATAGCTATGATTCCTTTTAGTTCTCAGGGAGATAAGATTAATAAAAAAAAAACTTATTAATTTCCACTTTGTATGTAAGCATGAAATTTCTATCATTAGAGAGTTTCGAACAGTTGAGGGGTGCGTGAATTAAATGTATCTAAATAGTTTGAATTTTAGTCTGTATTCATCTACGTATGGAGAAGCAAACTCGAATCAATATCTATTTTGCTGTCTGAATCGAACCATAATTTCTTTTATCTGTAATATCGTAGAATTTATTTTATTTTTAAGATAAAACAATTACATTTTGGTACAAGGAAATATTTCTTTTATATATGACAGAGTAGAATAAATCATTTCTTTTATTGATATCCTCTTATAAATTTAAAAAGTTAAAAAAAGTGTTCTGTTTATATGTTTGCATAAAATAAATTTCTGTCACCAGTGAGTGGAAAAAAGTTAAGACGTTAAGGAAACAAATCAAAATAATTTTTAAAGTTTAGTATCATTTATTCCGTAATGGACTCTAGAATTGCGTTTTATGTATATATGTATTCAGAGTATGAAACTTGCCATCATAACCCTTAAATTCATTCTCAGAACCAGTTCCTTGATTTAGATATTTCCAAGTAAATTGGCTCACGGAGAACATTGATATTGTTTTTTTAACTTACAAACTGTGTTCTACGATGTAAAACCTCTATTATCGTCATTAACGCATTCCGGTACCCAGTTCAAATAAAATAACGTGAGAAATACACCTAAAAATGTCATTCTCCTCTCGCCATCGGGGCTTCCCCATGTTGAAGGCTGAATTAAAATGACGAAAAATTGATTAAATGGCTGTTTCACCTTTTGAGATATTTCCTTATCCTCAGGGAATCTCGTTATAATCACTTTCTTATCCTTTTTCTTTCCAACCAGTGATGTTTCTGTTACACAATATGCCTACGGGCTTGTAGATTTAATTCTGATCTAGAAGTCTGGAATACTGCCTGTAAATAGAATGCAGGAAATCGTCAAATCGTGAAGCGAATGTTAACTGAGCATGTCTAGTGAGCGGGCACAAATATGATGGCACTGATTGTCAGAATGGAAGTGGACACTGTATTAATATTTATGGAAGCGCTTGGAAATACCCTGAAAAACGTTGCAAACAATAATGGAAGAATTTGAAAGTTTAGACATAGCTTAAGCCATAATGTCAACCTGTTTATTTGCGTGGAAATTGGCTGGGGGGCATGCTGCATTCAAATTCCAGCAGAAACCGTTATGTTCGCTTTTGTACGAATACCTTGGAAGGACATGAATGACTCTCTTCTCCACAAAGAAAGGATTAATAGCAAGGCAGATTGTGGTTTCTAGCCTTGGTTGGCAACCAGTCTTGGAAAACGATATCTCTGAATTCAAAATCAGTTGAATATAGAGCTAAAACATTCACTCTGTAATAACGACCTTATTACAGTCAGTACTACAGTAACGCCTAGTCTGGTGGAGATGTAGGCCTTTGTTCCAAGGGGTAGTCTACTACTGCAACATGAATTGATAAAGATATTTAGAAAAGATCTGAAATGCTGAGGAAATCACTTTGATTTTCAGAGAAACCTAGCAATTAATTTTTTAGCAAGTGTTACAGCACGCAAGCGATCATAGCTCTCCACAAATTCCTGTCTTTTGTTGTACTAAGTACGCTTTTTACTCGTTATCATACCTCCATTCTCTGTTCTGATATCCATTCACTCAAACAATTTAAATAAGAAACTCGCTCCTTCCCTGTAAATCAGCAATCTTTTTCCTTTTTTTTTCATATATGGGCAGTAAAACAGGATACAATGGTCAATAAAGAGACACGAAA
>OZ038478.1:137169693-137247193 GCA_964036315.1 Acanthosepion esculentum
TGCAGAATGGATCAAACTATAAAAAGAAAGAATGAAGGATAAAAGAATAAAAATAAAATCTCAAAAATGGAAATCACAAAGTACTTAAATTTGGCTTTATCATCTGTCACCAACTCATAAACTCTTCCACAGACTTTATCAATACTAATTAATAACCCCAATGAAATTCCAGAATGGTTCAATGATGACATTACATATCTCCTAGAATAACAGATGAAACAGATGATCCAAAATATATAGTCCACACATGATTTGATCACGTCTGTCCTGATGAAGATCCAACATTCTTCCTCTGGGACAGAAAGGATGTCGAAGACCCTCATATGGCTACAAAGATCAACTACTAAATTAATTACTAGATTAATAAATAAAATGATCCTGGGAAACTGCAGAAAAAGGATCTTTAAGGCTTTGGAAATGTACAAATTCTCTTCGGTGATAGTAAATTTCCTTAAATATAGCGTAGAACTGCGGAAAGCCATATCATACTTAAATCAAACTAAAGTTATTGCCACTTCAAGTTATTTGAATATCCGACAAGGTATCATTCAAGGAGACTCACTGGCACCCCTTCTATTCTGTCTGTCTTTATTCCCCCTTTCTCATGAACTAAACAGTAATAACTATGGATGCAAATTAAAAAAAAGAATTTGTTTAATCACCAATTCTACTTGGAGGATATTAAAATTTTTGCCAAAGACGACAAGGAGTTGAAGGGTGTCCTCATTATTATACAAATTTTCAATATGGAATTTGGTTTAGATATATGCGCAATAGTAACATTCAAGAAAGCGAGAATTACAAAAACACACTCAACAGATCTAGATTTTATCATAAAGATTAGTGAACTGGAACAAGATTCCTACAAATATCTAAGAGTCAACGAAAAATGAAGGAAAAAAATTAAAAGAATACTACGGGAACGTGTGTCTGATGTTAATAATACCAAGTTAGATACACAAAATAGAATATCAGCCATAAACACTTTGGCTCTCTGTGTGATATAATATAGTTTAAACATCCTTAAAAGAACCATAGCGGGCATTACGCGAACGGATGTCAAAATGAGAACGCTTCTCACTTGCCACCGATTGAATTATCCTAAGTCTGATGTTGGTCGCCTGTATGTGCCCAGATACAAAGTAAGCAGATGATTATTTCAACTAGAACTAGACTAGAAAACCACAAACTTACAAAACCACAACAATCTGTCTTCAAAGATACCTGGAAACTACAGAACACTGACTAGTGATTTGTGTCAAAGAACATGAAAGAATAAGAAACTTTATTCTGTAATAACAACAAATTCAAAAGAGAATTTCAAGTAGTGAAAATTGTATGTAAACCATAATACACCTACTGCAGCAGCTAAGAAACCAAAAAGAAAGCAAATTCAATGTACCAAATGCAGAAATGATGATCTGTGTCAAACACACTAATATAGACAAATCCCTTACACATCAATAAGGCGCTCGTTGTGTGATCTTTAAGAATAAGGGATCAGTTTATGCGGATATGTAGGTAAGATAATGGTTAATCCTGGACTTGAAGAGGTAAAGTTTGTAATGGTCAGGAAAGTATCCTCCTGGGATACTGTTCCACAAAGCCACAGATTCTGGGAAGATTCTATTCGAATGGAATTTATTCCTTACAAAAGGAATACAAAGAGAATTAGGTGGTTTGCCACAATGTTCACGACGTGGCCGGTCTTAACTGTGGAGTTCAGAATTGATGAAACTAAGTAATGTATTATAGTTTGTTTCAACTTTTGCCATCGATGTAGCTGTAGAGTATCAGAAGACTTGCAACGTTTAGCCTGTGGGTAAGAGGTTGTAAGCTGGAAAGCAGTTCACCACCCCCAAGGTCACATACATACTTTCTTCCTAGTTTGGTTCTTGTTAAGGTCTAACATAGCAGGAGGTCTCAGGTACTTTTTAGAACGATACACAAAACCTGCCCTTTTTCGAGCATCTTTAGCGATGGATTATATATATGAGTTTCACAAAAGTTTTTTTTGGGTGGGGGTGTTTTATTCCCAAGGGTCATTCAAGGCAAATGGCCTCCTCCTTCATTGTGATAGGCAAAACTTCAGAGGCTGCTCGGCGATGAGAGCACATTACAAGTTTCGTTTGTGATGTGACGAGCTCGTACTTTCCCTACTGGACTTTCAAAGCTAGGTTAGAAGAGAGATTAGCTGCGAGGCTCTGGTCATCAAGATTCCTGTATGTACACCCACATCTATCGTTGTATCACAGGCATAGATATTCACAAGATATCACCGTATGCTAATGCCTAATTTGCTTTTATTCAACAAATACCTATAATTATTATTACTACTTTCTGTTATCGCACCAGTAGCAACAGCACGTGTTATAGTCATCGGCGCTGGAAGTGGTATCAGCAAATAGAGTTCAAATTTCACCCTAATCTGTTGCGTTCACTTTCGCACTAATACCCTTAGGAAAGACATGAATCCTGATTTTTTTCTCCTACATGGCAATGATTTAAATAACATATTGTGCTGGGTTCTATAGTCTTGGATGGCAAGCAGTTTTAGAGAGGAAAAAATCTGAATTCCAAATCTTGCAGGAAATAACAGGAAATCACCCAACTTTCTATCCCCAGAAAGAATAGCAATTCTCTGGTGAGATTATGGTAATTATCTAATGTTTTGTTTTCTTTTAAACTGATCTGTGATTTTCTAGATCAGAGAAATCTACTATATGACTTGTCTTTCTTTGTTCACAACGATATAGTTATATCTTTCCTGATATTACTACTGCTGCTAATATTAATATTGTTAATAACAAGAGAAATAATAGTAGTAGCACCAGTACAAATGTTATTTTTTTATTTTCATTGCTGATTACTCATACTTCTTATTTAAAACATTTAATTAGCTCCTTGCGAGTTTTCAAAACTATATAATACACGTGGAAATTCACCTATTACATCGTTACATATACAAAATTTTATGACTTTAACAAAATATTATAATAGCAGTAATTAAACGGGAATGACAGTATAAATGAAAAGAAATGACATTGACAATTTTTGTCCATTACATTAAACGCATGAACGTCATCGCTTCCTCTTTTTTTCCTTTTTTTTTCTTTCTTTCATATTGTTATACATGCTTTCATTTTCTCATCAAAACCAGTCTCTGATATGCATTTCTCTTCCGTCTTTTCTTGCAATCAAAACGGAATGATCTATTATTTATCTGAGGTTATTGGTGTTCGAGACACTAGGACGCTCGCTGATTGTCACAGCCGATTGGCCAGTTATACTTCGCATTTGAACCTGTTGTGAACAGCGATGGGACGAAGGACTCACTTCTGCTCCTGTTACGCCGCCATCCGGTTGACACGATAAGCTCCTTCAACTGATTATTTCTCCTACCGCAAGTTGTTTCTTACGTTTTTGTTTTCCGTTTGTCTGTTTAACTACATTTTTCCAACTACCATAAACAATTTATTCAGCTGTTTTCTTAAATACCTGCCTTCCCGATTCTGGCTAACACTTTGCGATACTAAGTTAGACTTTGCAATTGAGCAACACTAATCAACCACTATCAGCATCACTTTTCCCCATGCCGCCAAAAGGAGGATACGTCTTAGCCTTCGGTCTACAAGAGCGTCCGCTAAAAGGGCAAGAAGGGCCCGCGGGTCCAAGGAGCAGACTACAATGCGATTATCACAGGTCGCTTAACGCAGCGCCCTCACGCAGGCCTCGCAGTCACAAGAGGAGCGTGCCATCTGCTTGGCTGGGAAAGCTGCCTATAGGGCTTCGTTGTGGTCAAGGCTCAAGAATGCACAACGGTCGAGAATGAACGCACAGTCTGCAGCAACCACCTCTGCATATAGGGCTTCCGAGACTCATCATCAAAGGCTTCTTCGTAACATAAGAAACGCTGCTGTCAATGCAAACTCAAGGGTAATAGAGACACCTGACCGCTTGAAATGCTACGAATGCTGCCACCACTGCCAGGTCGAGGGTAGCTGAAACATTTGAGCGCAGGCGTGCCCGTCAGTCCCGGGACGCTGCTGCAACAGCAACTGATAGGTCTGCTGTGACACTGCTCCGTAGGTCTGTTCGAAATAATAGAAATACTGACAATGACACCACTGCCAGATCCTGTGCAGCTGAAACATTCAACCGTAGACGTGCCCGTCAATCCAGCGACGCTGCTGCAGGAGCTAGGTCCAGGGAGTCCGAGACAGAGTTGGGCTACACGGAACTTATTTACAATAGGGCGCTCATTCAGGTTTGAGACATTCCTCTTGAAATGGGTGGAGCTGCGCTACATACATACGGGTTACCTCCGCCAGTGCGAGATGGCACCGCCGACTTATCACCGGAAATACTGCACGAAACGACTTATAGCAATGATTACCTCGACCGCTATCTCCGAGAGAATGAATTACGCCTCCTACCAGAATAAAGAACAGCTTACACCATGGCGATGGACGCCTTCCGACAACAGCGCGGTGGTATCTTCTTCCTAGAATGCAACCGGTGGCACCGGGAAGACGTTCGTTACAAAATCAATTCTAGCTAAAATCAGGCGGCACGGAGACATCGCGCTTGCTGTTACCTCACCCGGGACTGCGGCCACATTGCTGCCGGGCGGACGGCCGGCGCACTCTATGTTTAGACTTCCGCTTGATATTGCCAAGGCCGAAATTCCAACTTGCAGCATTTCAAAAGATTCGGATCAAGCTGTCGTATATAGAGGTTGTACACTCATAGTGTGGGACGAGTGCATTATGGTTCGCAAACAAGCACTCGAGGCGTTGAATAGGTCCCTTCAAGACATTAGAGACTCCACTGTGTGGCTTGACTCTCCTTTTGTCAGGTGACTTTCGACAAACCCTGCCTGTTATGACTAAAGGGACAAAGGCCGATGCTGTTCGTGCTTACCTTAAGTCGTCCAACCACTGGGCCCATGTCCAGTCAATGCACCTGACCACCAACATGCGCGCTCATACTACTGGGGACAACGGGTCCGTTGATTTTTCAAGGGGCTGCCTAGAAGGCTACATTAACGTGGAACACTGTGTTCACTTGATGACACCCATGAACAGCTCAGAGATGCCGTTTCCGCATGTTATTTCCAACTACTGTGACCTTCAGTGGCTCTCTGAAACTGTTCTTTCTGAAAAAAAGACCACAGTTACAAGCATTAATGCGCAACGGTCGAACTTCTGAATTCCTTAGAACCAGGATGGGGGGCTTCCGACTCACACACTGAGACTGAAAGTGGGCGCGCCCTTTATGCTTTTGTGTAACCTGGTTCCTCCGAAACATTGCAATGGTACCCGCATGGTGGTTAAGTCTTAGGCATCAAATTTAATTGAAGCGACAATTCTTATCGATTGCAGAAGGGGTGAAATTGTATTCATACCGCGCATGCATCTATCTCCGTCGGGTTCAGATGTGCCCTTTACATTCCGCCGGTCACAGTTTCCCGTCAGACTTTGCTTTGCAGTGTCTATTAATAAATCACAGGGCAAAACACTACGTGTCGCGGTAATTCACCTTGGAGTGCAGTGTTTTTTCCACTGCCAGCATTACGTAGGCTGTTCACGTGTAGGTAGAAGCGAGGACGTATTCGTTTTCACTCTCAGGGGTTCTGCAAAAGATGTCGTTTACAAGGAGGTTCTGTAAGTTGATGGGACGTAGCCGGCGGCTGACAGTTTACCTCTATGCGGTCTTCAGGACTTTATAAACCGTCGGCGACAGTACAAGCCGCCACGCAAAGCTACGGTACCCAAAAGCATTTTTCCCTCTTACCACACCTACCCAGTCTACCTGCCTTACAGACGTCCGTGAAATTTATCTCCCATTGTTACAACACCGCGCTAGATATACACTTTCTTCTACCTGCATTCGGCGTATTCGCAGTGCTGCTTGCGTTTTCTGTCAAACCGTCCCGTCTACTGCCACTGTCATCTCCATTACACCACTACCATCGACGCTGTGCAGTCATCAATAATTGTGTTAATCGCCCCCCCCCCCAGGTAAATGCATCGTTGATGCTGCATCCAACATTTTTGAATAGCTGAGCGCTACAGGGAGCTTGCAATGACAAGCGCTTTCCCAAGGTTTCAGTGTTCAGTCCCATCATACAGCTGATCACCGGCAGTGCAACATGAAACGCATCACAGACATCACCCTTCACCTTTGTGTGATTAGTTTGGAATCTTTGTACTGGCCTTAGCCAGGTTTCGCCAATTGAATTAATCCACACCTGTACAATTAGTCTGCTGCAGGGAGTTGGCATCGTGGAATCCTTCTGGGGCCAGCCAGTTAATTCCGTCTCCGCCTTGCTTCTCACACACCTACCTGTTGACCTGTTTGCGGTAGTGCCATCGCCATCTTTCACTGTGTTGCGCTACCGTTGTGTGCTTTTGTGTTTAATGAAGTCAGCTGTTTAAGGTGCTAAATCCATTTAAAAAAAAGATGATTCAAGATATAATTAGAGGTTGATTTATTTCTAATTCCAAAATTCCCGTCACCTAGAATTGTCTGCTGGTGATACCTCAGGCTCATACCGTGATGCGCTAAGGCAAAACGTACTTGCACTACTATGTGCAGTACCCGCTGCTTTAGACTCAACTCGAAATCATACAATTGCATGCGCTCACGGGGTTGGAGGGGTATAATTGAACGGGGTCAGGAAATTCAGGGCATTCGATGAAGTCAGCGACGCGTAGATGTTGACCCAACGGTTGACACTTTCAGTTGAGATGCACAATGCCCCCACTACTCGCTGCACTACTTCAAGCGTCGATTCAATAGGCTGAAACAACACTTCAAACTTTACGGAAGGCCAAATGGTACATTGCAAGCTCCATTCCTTTACTGTGTTTTTCCCAAAACCGTAACAACAGCTACTCACAGTACTCTGAATTCCCAAACCATTGCGCTTAACACAACTATTGACCCCTACATGCAGCTATGACAATTACCGAGTGTGTGCGAGGGAGAGTCACGTGCGTTCGTTCACTCAATTTCCCGGGGGCGGTGAAGGGTTTCATGTTACCATAGGAAATGAAGACAAATCATTCTCGCTTCAATAAATGGACATTTCAGTCTTATGCCCCCCCCAAAAATGGAATGGACACAAATTCAACACTAGGTCAAGGGCTTTCCAACAAGACTAAGCAAACCGTAGTTAAGTAGGGTCGGTAGGTGAACGAGTGCAAACTGGAGTAGAGCAGCTTTGCCGACCACCGATGCCGATATGTTAAGCGAGTCTTACAGTGAAAACGCAACCACTATTTTACATTGCCAGAATTAAAAATCTTGACTGATTATGAACGGGTGGCAATCTTCGGGTAAGCACGGAGCAGCAACACAGCAGCAACCGGTTGCCCTTGATCTCATTGATTTTGCTACCAGTGAGATTCCTGGCGTATCAGGGGCATCGATAACTGCGGATACGTGCCTAAGTTCAATAATTCAAACCCCAAAGCAATTTAACTACATAAAACCCCGAGCAACGCCGGGCTTTACTGCCAGTTATCTTAATAAAAACGAATCTACCTTAAGCAGTTCTTTACTGAAAATGATTAAAATGTCGGCATTTTCTTTTTAATCGTCGTGTTTCTTTGGGGCGTAAGCGATCATGGCTCTCCACTTCCCCCTATCCTTTATAGCTCTCAATAAGTTTTCTCTCTTTGCTAATTCCTTCAGACTATGTTCTCTCATCCATTTGCTTAAGCTCGCTAGGTAGTCATATGTTGCTTTCCTTTGTCTCTCTTTCCCTCTATACGACTCGTGAGTATCAGGTCTTCTTTCTCATTACGTGTCCCAGAAATTCCATCTGCCTCTTCCTGGTGTTAAGTATAAGCCTCCTCTTTGTTTGCATCCTCTCCGAGACCTCATCGTTGGTCTCACGCTCGGTCCATGATATCCTTAGCATCCTTCTCTAGAACCATACCTTCGTCTCTTCTTCATCTTTGAGGGAACCGTCCAACATTCGCTACCTTAAATAAGGACACATGTCACGTAGCAGGTCAGGACACTTTTCTTTGTTAGCGAAGAAACCCTACTGTCTCTTAATACACTGACTAGGTTTTGGAATGCGTCATTAGCCATGCCAATACATCTTCGGATCTCAGCGTCGCACTAACCGTGCTCTGTCAAAACACTTTCCAGATATATAAATTTCCGCACCTGGTTCATTTTAGTGTCCCCGACCTGTAAGTAGCATTTCGGGCTCATCCTTTTAATGATGACCATGCATTCATCATCTCGTAGTTTGAGCTTAATCCTATCTTCTGACTTACCTTCGCTACCTTCTGTCGAAGGTTTTATCATTTCTTTTGCTTGTCTGCTCTCAGTACTGTGTCATCTGTATATCTTATGCTGTTAAGATTGTGGCTGCTCATCATGAATCTCGATAGGTTTTCCAGTTCTGTCAGAATTGCCTCGCTGTATAGGTTGAAAATGTCTGGCGAGAAGACTCATCCTTGCCTTACACCCTTTCCTATTTTTATATACCTGCTGAACGCCTTCTCTATGCGCATGCATGCCGTTTGCTGCCAGTATAGGTTCATGATTATTCTAATATGTTTCCTGAATATATCACGGTTGCTGAGTAGTTCCAACAGATCTTTGTGGCCATCTTTTCCTGTCCTCCTGAATCGAGATGTTGATATGTTCGTTTAAATTATTAGAAAAGTTCCTATTCTATTTCATCCCGTAACAGATTCCGTATTGAAGGGAAGGCATTATTTCCCTGATTGATTGGTCTGTGTGTCGTGTGCAAAAGCAATCAGAAATTGTAAATTTATTCATGTTGCCAACTTAGGGCCTGTTTTTCAGGGTAAATTATAGTAACAGAAAGAGTTAAAAAGCGGAGAAAAGCACATGCTCGAGAGATATAAATAAATCGATGCATGGAATCTTGCAAGTGCAGAGATAGATGTAAATACATTGATTGGTTGAAGGCTTGTAACGTGAGAATATTCAAAGATAGACAGATATATCAGTAAGAAATGAATAGTGTGAAGACAAAATATTAAATAGGTATGATTGTTGAGATAGATAGATAGATAGATAGATAGATAGATAGATAATATATTCTACCATTTGTACATTGTTGCTCCATATGATCCGGTACCCTTACTATTTACCTTGAGCTCCTTGATAAAATCCGAAGAATTATCAGGTATATTATCAGTCCTGATATGGCGGCTCGGTTTCAGTCACTTTCTCACCGCTGTAAGGGTTTCAATCCTGTGTCCTTTCTGTATATATAATTTCATGGTATTTTTTCGGATGAGCTCTTCGCTATGGAACATACCTTTAGAATTTAAGCGCAGTACTAGACTGGCGCCGAGATTTCATCAATTTACAGTTGAGCTGGCTAGATATAACCGTAAATTCTATGCTTAAAATATTTTTGACAATTCGATCGGTGAGTAATAGTAATGACTGGCTGCTCGTATCCGAGTATGCCTATGTGCTAGAATGGCTAGCCAATCGCTGTTGTAGACGCCTGCTCCGACACATTTGTGTTTGTTCAAGACCCACATATCCCACCTGTGGTTTATACTGCAACTATGCGAAGCTGACCTTAGATACCGTTTCTGGTAAAGAGCGCATTAACTGACATGACTAGCAGGACAGTCCGCTCAGACACTCAGCATGGTAAACTCCCAAATAGTTCCGTCTTCCGAAATTCACTCTCAATGCTTGGGTGAGGTCTGGTTTACAGGCACTTTCCATAGGTGCTGCACGCTGGGGTCGCCTCTCCAGGCCGATAACATCGCGAGGTTTCCTTTCTGACAAATCGATAACGAAGGGATTCGAATCCGGGTCTCATGATCGGAAAGCAAGCATCCTAACCACACTCGACAACACGAGCAAATCGCTGAGTATATCTCTATCCAGTAATATGAAACCTGTTACGAGAACACCGATTGTCCGTATTTCGGATTATTAGAAGAAAAGTTCGTACATTTGTGATTATTTAAATTTATAACTTTGTTACGGCAGCATATCTGTTACTCGAGATTGAGATTATTGTTATATGCATGTCTGTGGGGAGGAAGATTTTTGTTGGCCTCATCTCAGTCGAACACTTTCAACAAATAAAAATGAAAACAAAATCAAGAATGATTGATTATTAACTAAATGATCTTTATATTTGTTAAATAATATATCACGAAGGTTTTAGCAAAATGTCCTTTTCGCTCATTTCAACAAGAGATTGAAAAACATTTTAAAACTTATTTTTTGACTTGTTCACTGTAGCGTCCATTTTCTAATCTGATCAGTTATCCGAACAATCATTTATACGAACAAATTACTTGTTCGAATTGACGATGTTTGCCATCATAAAAACATGCACACACACGCACGAACACATATATACACACACACATTCACACACACACACACACACACACACACACACACATATATATATATATATATATATATATATATATATAAAGCAAAATATGAAAATGTAGGAAGAATGACAGTTATATATATATATATATATATATATATATATATATATATATATATATATATATATATATATAGATAGATAGATGGATAGATAGATAGATAGATTCAACGACGAAATTATTCGTACACCCATCAATTTTCAATATTTTATCTCTCAGAAACAAATGCCCCTATGATACCAGGTTGTTTATATGTTAATAAGTACGATGAGAGGAATATAAAATCGATTTTCCGAATAATACGTTAAATAAAACAAATTTGCCAGGCGATTTATTCAAAATAGGAAAAGACCAAATTATTCGTACAGTAGAAAATATCGCTTTAAATTTATTTATTCGTATAAGTAATTTACATAATTATTTTATCGTTGGAGCCTTCTCGACTATTTATTCAGTAGAATATTTGAATATTTCCAGCAAAGAACATCATGTGGTGCATAGAATGTCATGGGAAAAACTATGGAGCTTAGCGTTGACATCAGACAGAGAATTATTAACAATTCCGACCCATTATCCATTACACCAGCCACATAGGCAGACTTACAGCTATATATATTGAGGCGATTTCTCGTATAATTCAACAATTGTTCCTAAATAAATTCGAATTATATCTTATACTTTTTTAATTGTTTCACCTCAAGCAATAAAGACACTAAGATGCAAGAGGTAATTTACAGTAAGGCACAAAAAGCATTTGGCATAAAGGATCATTTAAAGAAAAAGTATTTCGACACTTACTACTAACATAAAACTTGGGGTGAGCGGAATACATTAAATGCTAAGTATAAATTATGTATAAAGAGAAATGAAGAAGTCTTACATAGGTCGTTGAGAATTGTACATTTGAAATAATTTCTTTTAAAACAATTTACTAAGTCGAAAATATTTATCAAGTAATTTAATCGCTCGATTATCCACAGTCCATTTGCATCAATGTTCTTATAAGTTATCACATCCATTGGCAGATCTTCTATTATCACAATGTGGGTTTATTTAATAAATGATGGAAACATAAACAAGACGAAAAAGAACCAAAACGAAAGTGGCTTATTATATACACAAAATACGTATTTAAATATATTAAAATAATTATTTTAAATGTAAAAATTACGAAACCCTGGGTTGACCTTCGATATGTATAAAACGTTTATACTTCTAATTTATAACAGTTATTACTTTCATCGAATAATGAGCACTTTATTAGCTGCCATTCTTTTAAATTTGATAAATTCTATCATTTTACATATGAATAGTGATTATAGCTACCATTTTTTCATTTTATTTTAAACTTTATATACCTATATACAGTGTAGCGAACCCATCTCATTTCCTTCCTATTTCGTTAGCGATATACAAGTTCCACTCAAACGACTTCTTCTTATCAACCGCTACTTTGTGGAACCGACCCCCAAAACGATAGTTCCACGATCACAACAATTTTTATCTGTTCAAGTCGAGGTAAACCGTTATCTTCCCCACATAATATAGTAAACTCTGCCTCTTACATCTTACTTTTAACCTTCTACATCATGTGGCTCTTGAGACTTTTACAGGGTGTACATTATTGTTAACATATATATATATATATATATATATATATATATATATATATATATATATATATATATATATATATATATATATATGCCTGGGTGTAAGTGCTTAGTAATTTTTGTAGATTATTTAAAACCAGAAAGCATTTTCAATGAAGCCGAATGAAATTTGAACTTTCTATTTGTATTTAAGGAATTTTTTTTAAACAACTGACATATACGGTTCATTTTTGTTGTTATAGTTTACAAAAGTCCCTGAACATGCAGATCAAAATTGTCTACTGATTTTTCTTCTGTTTTTGTTTTTGTTGTTTTAGTTCGTGTGCTTTAGACCGTTTACTCATTATCGAAAGCCCAACTATAATACTAACAATTTTTACGTCTTGATAGTTACCGAGAATGTCAAAAGCACACGAACAAAAACTGAAATGATGAATACAATGTAAATGATTTTTACGTGTTTCTACCTTTTCATTTTCCAAACATATTCAGATAAGGCGTTGAGATATCTATATATTTTATTTAAGTTACGTGATTATTGTTGCGCACGTATTTTTTTAATAATTTCACCCCAAGTCAAGCTATAATAACACGAGTACGTATAGCGTTATTGGGAGTGAAACGTAATGGGAAGACGTTAGCAAGGAGAAGTGGGAAGAAAGGACAATAAAAGAACAGTTTTCAGGAAGGCAGAAGATGGCGATTGACGTTGCATTTAAATTTCAAAAGATTGTAGCTGGCAGGGAAACAAGAAATCGGAAAGGTGTTTCATAGACTGGAAGTACGAGAAAAGAAATTATTGGAATAGCGCATACGGTTGTATCTCGCTAGTTCAACAGTACAACGGTGAGACCTAATTGCCAATCTAGCAGTATGCTTAAATTCTTGCGTTGTCATGATGCAAGATGACTCCTTCTGACTGATGACCGCTGCGTTTGTCCCAACAGATAAGCTCAAATTCCTTGCAATGTCATCCACTGTCACCCTTCTGTCAGACTGAATGAGGTCATTGACTGATTCGATCATCTCAGGAGACCTCACTTCTGTAGGCCACACAGGCCTCTCTTCATCGTCAACACTGCTCCGTCCATTTTTAAACAATTTAGCCCTCTTCTAGGCATTTTTGTTTGCTGAAACATGTGGCACCATACACAGTTGACATACTCCTTTTAATTTCAACTGGTTTGCACCCTTCAGCAACCAAAATCTTGATAACTGACCGATGTTCAATCCTGGAGCATGCTTCTTGGTCAATCATCTTTGTTAATCGCCAAAACTCACAAATTCTTTTTAATCTCCAAAAGAAATTAAATCCATGTGAAAAAGAAGTAAAACAAAAATAAAAAAGTGTAAGCTACTATCTGTATTAGAAATCCATATACCGAAAAATTCACCTTATTTATTGATTGACCTTCGTACATATATATATATATATATATATATATATATATATATATATATATATATATATATATATATGTAAAAGTGAAGATTGAAGTCAACACTTAGAGGCGAAAGTCTGTTCCATGCTAGACGGAATCGTCAGGCCTGACGATTGCGTCTAGCATGAAACATACTGTCGCATTTAAGTGTTGACTTCAATCTTCACTTTTATATTTACACATGCTCTGTCTCTGATATTGAGAACTTTATCTTTCCAGGGAGGGTGAAGAACGTAAACTTTTGTTTAACTTACGTATATATGATACTCCCGACTCCTAAATGTTCTTCGAGTCTTTCTTTATATTCAGGCATTATTGACAATCTTCTGATAATTGTTGTAGTGTTATTCCAGGTACATTTTGTAGTTTTGAAAGCATTCTTTTGCACATTTCACAATCTTTTGCTGTGTCTAACCCTTGTACAAAGATGAGACACTTGAAATTGTCCGGTGTTAATTCTGCCAACTTGAAGTCGTCGCAATGTTTATTCACTATTGCGGCAGACGTAGAATAGTCCTCATTTTCGCACTATATCAGGTTAAGACATGTCCATCCCCTGTGAAAGAGTGACCTTTTTGGACTGAAAAGATCTGTAAGACATGTAACTGCTTCGTCAAACGTTAATTCGTTCGTGTTTTTTGGCAAAATGCAATCCACAAATTTTGTGTATTCTTCCGTTCCTAGTTTTCTGAGCAACAGACGTAGCTTCTTTGCTTCTGTCCAGTATTGACAATCGATGTTAAAGATGCCTTCGTGTCGTCTAAAATAATCCCCGAAATTTTTATCCTCTTCTAGGGAGTATTTGTAAGTTTCTATCGTATTCTACACTGCGTCTTTGGAAAAAGAAGCCTCATTTTCGATATTTTATTGTTTGTTACTCGCTACCTTTAATATTAGTTCCTGCGTTTTTAGTAATGGTTTTTGCCCTTTTTCTTCCATTCATTCCTGGAGTTGTAATTGCTGTTCATTTTGGTATTTTACAAGTTCTACTAAAATAATTTTAAAATCCTCCATGATAAAATTCTTACGAAAACTTGTTTTTCCGTACTTTAGTCCTCGTAAATCTTTTATCGCCAAGTTGTTGTGGACACTGGCAGTGTGAGTTCGAATACATCGTCGTCAATTTGCGGTGGACAACGAGGCAGAATTTTGTTTCGATTTCCTTCCCGTGTGAGTTCGAATTCCTCGTCACCAATTTGTTGTGGATTCCGGGATGAATCCGATATCAATGAATGACAAACGCCAGGCATGGATAAGGAAAATAAATGTATTAACGTAATAATACAAACTGGTAATACGGGTTAGTAGATCCAGGAATGCAGGTTAGTAGCAATAATATATATACAGTCTTGATATTGACTTATCGCAGATGACTCCTTACTTAGTCTACATGCTCGCTAACTGTGTCTCTTGTGCTATCCTCCTCTATTACAGACAGTATAAACGGGATCGGGTTGGTCAACCTCCCCGAACGAGACTCTGCCCTTCGGCGGAGCCTCGTCCGGATTATTCTCTGCTCAGAGGAAGAGATTTCGACCGTCTGGCCGAGAAGGCGTCGCCGTCTCCTGTATTACAAACAATATTTACTGTCCCCCCCACGAGAGATAGATGTGGCACAAGGTCGAGTTTAACGGGGGTATTCCTGAGCCTGTAGGCTCGGCCAAAAAATGCCCGTAGAAGCCGCATAAACGGCATCGGGTTGGTAAACCTCCGCGAACGAGAATCTGACCTTCGGCGGAGCCTCGTCCGGGTTCCTCTCTGCACAGAGGCAGAGAGTTCGATAGTCTAACAGAGAAGACGTCGCCATCTGTTCTGTTGCAGACAGTATTTACTGCCCCCCCACGAAGGATAGATGTGCCACAAGGCCTGATTTAAAGTGGGTTTTTCCCGAGCCACTAAGCTAAGCAAAAAACTGCCCGTAGATCCCGTATAAACGGGATCGCGTTGGTCAACCTCCCCGAACGAGTCTCTACCCTTCGGCGGAGCCTCGTCCGGGTTCCTCTCTGCACAGAGGCAGAGAGTTCAACCGTCTAACAGAGAAGACGTCGCCGTCTGCTCTGTTGCAGAAAGTATTTACTGCCCCCACACGAGGGATATATGTGGCACAAGGCCGGGTCTAAAGTGGGGTATTCCCGAGCCCGTAGGCTCGGCCAAAGAATACCCGTAGATCCCGTATAAACAGGATCGGGTTGGTCAACCTCCCCGAACGAGACTCTGCCCTTCGGCGGAGCCTCGTCCGGGTTCCTCTCTGCCTGGAGGCAGAGAGTTCGACCGTTGAACAGAGAAGACGTCGCCGTCTGCTCTGTTGCAGACAGTATTTACTGTCCCCCCCCACGAAGGATAGATGTGGCACAAGCCCGTGTTTAAAGTGGGGTATTCCCGAGCCCGTAGGCTCATCCAAAAAATGGCCATAGATCCCGTATATGGCCATAGATCCCGTATCGTCCGGGTTCCTCTCTTCTCAGATCTAGATGTGGCACAACCACTCCCGACACGAGGTGGTAGTGACGAAAATTAACGACGCGAGATTCGGAATGGGTACAATTCAAATCCGTTAACGAGGACCAACCGGAGTGCAAGTCTGGTCCCATCAGCCGCAGTAATTCTAGCTCCGCTAGAGTATATTAAAGTTGTTGCGATTAAAAAGCTCGTAGTCCGAACTCGGGTTCGTGGTCGCGTTCGCGGCCCCGGGACGGCGGCGCTGCCATCGTCCGTCGTTGACTTTCGTTGTCCGTGCGCATTCCCAGCCGGTGTCAACCTCTTGCATCTGTTAAGTTAGTTATTCATGATGTCTCCCTGCTCCTCTTTCCTTAAACATCCTAGTTGCTCACATGTTCAGCCCACGATATTCTCAACATCCGTGTGTGGGACCACGTCTCTGTCACTTCGATTCTCTTCTTCTGTTCAGCATTCACAGCCATATAAGAGGCTGGATATGGCATAGTAATTCACTATTTTTTTTACTTTTAAGAAACCATCTTCACGTGATCCACAAATTAAAAATAAATTATCATTTGCCTATATTTTATGCTAGTTATGTTAGTTTATCCTAACACTTGAATGAAAAATCCCCGTTATGGTATGAGGCTACAAATTATAAAATCCTTAACTAAGTGAAGTTAGAGGTGTTTCTAATTCATATTCACCCGATATAAAGCTCAACAATCAGCGTAGATGGTTATTGAATGAGTAGTGCGATATGAACTGTTACAAAATGTGAAGCTCATGGCCAGAATGGTCAGCGATTGGTTGTGGTGCATTTGTGAACGGGTTATTCTCATATTGAAGTTAGAGAACTGAACAACTAGTGATGGAAGGAAGGTCACGTGTAATAGAGACAAAAAGAAAAACCTCGACAATCCACTAACTGAACATGAGACTGGAAGCAATAGTGAACGCTAGCTGCCATTTGTAAGTAGAATATACTTTACTCAAATTTGCCCAACGGTCTGTGTGTGTGGGGGGATATTTGCTAATCTAACACTTAATTTTTATTCATTTAATTTACTTATGTACTTATTTTTTTCTTGAGTTCTAATATTCTAACCTAATTTGTAATCCAGAAGTCGCTTAGTTAGTTGAAAATCGGCCCTCCAAAAAAAAAACGTCTTGGTCAGCACGTGAACCTAACTTGTCTGCATTCTTATGTAGTAGTGGGACGTTTATTATTGCTAGATAAAATACATACTAGCGTGGAAATGTTTTGCTGTATCTGTCTTCCCGGTGTCTATGTTATTGAAAGCGAAAACCCCAAGGCCAAACTGCGTTCCTTGAAACTGAAAGGCTTGTTGCTATAAAGTCGGCCTCGACAATCCACTAACTGACCATAGCTGCCATTTGTAAGTAGAATTATATGCCACATCCGCAATACTGGATAACCAAATTTGTTTTTAGGATAGGACAATGGGACATATACTAAGTTAAAATTTAATGTAATGGAAGGCATAGAAATAAAATCCCATTCCCATCCCTTAGTAAGTATGTCTACAATGTCAGCTCGGACCTGTCAGCTGCGGGTTTTTTATGTATGTGTAAGCGTGTGTATGTAATAAGAGTAGGTAGGCTTTTATGTCGTCGGGTCAATACTCCTCCCCCTTCTCTGGGACAAGAGTAGAGGCTGACACCTTTTTTCTTGTTTAGGAAGGGGTTCCCGGAACTCTTCCTTCCTATCTCTCTAGCCTCAGTACTGGAGCTGCCGAGTTTCTCCTATAGCGAAGAAAACGGCGACTTATCTAGTCAAACCAAGCGACAGCGCGTCGCGTGTATCCTACGACGGAAAAGAAAAAGGGCACGTATTCTGCATGACATGCTGAAGACGGAATATTTAGATTAAAAACAAGTCCGTCGCAGGAGACTCTAAAAAAGTATTTTGATATGCAAAATATTTGGCCTCCTCTCCCAGTTGTCGACGAATGAAAAAAATGCTCGGCGATAAAAGCAGTTGTTCTCGAATCGAGGAGTGGATTGGCAAAAATAGCTACTTTATTGCTCTCATTCAGTAAACTTTTATTTCTATAAACTTATTAATATAGAGATTCTCATGTATGTACAAAGGACATGGCTCATTTAATGGCCTACATATTCTAGCTTTCATATTAATTTCATTTTACTGTTGGTGTTTTATTGGATTCTTTTAAGTGCATGGAGTACTCTGAGAGAGGTGGATTGAACCGGTATGAGTAGAAGGCATTTCACGATAAGGCTTTGGAAGATGTTGTAGGTTGGCCACCCGGAGTATGTAGGGGAATGCCGAGGTGGTAGCCATCGTCACCATAAGGGAAAAGTAAAGGGTACTGCAATGCGTCATATAATCGATGGGTCTCTGAAATCCTGTGAAGAGCGCCGCCTCATGATTTGAGGACAATATCGCGATTGCGGTCTTGCTCCCCATATAGAATAGCGACCTCTTCGTTCCACGCAGGAGCATTGAAGCGACATTCGTGTTCATCATTATGTCGTTTGTCGGTGTCAGTTACAATGCCGAAGGAAGGAAAGTGCGGATTTTCCAAAGCATATTTGAAACTGTGAATGCTGCTGTTAACCTCGTGAAGCATGGTCTGCGAGGAACTTTTCCCGACGGCGGCAAAATACCAATCCGGGTTTCGACCTGAATTTTGGCGTAGAGGTCTCCTCAGGCATCAGAGATCCAATGCGTTGGTATACTTGCCCCTGTACTTTGGAAGTGGGCATCAAACCCTTTTGTCGAACCACCTGAGTCCCAAATGAGGTCATTTGAAAGGAGTTTTTGTATTGCCTAATTGTTTTAAGGAAGTGATTGGAGTCGGGATGGGAGCCGACTATTAGTCCCCTCAACGGTGTAGGTGGTTCATGCAGAGGTTGTAGTCGAACTTTGCCGGCCCATTTGCGGGCGTTGCAGAATTGGCAAACGCAGGTCAAGGAGCCTAAATTGATGTCATCACGCGTAGTTAAGTTGATGCCGGGGTCGTAATTGAAAGCCAAGGAAGAGTAAAAAGAGTTACTGGGACAGGTAACACAACGTCACCCGCAAGGCGCTGAATGTCTCCATGCGGGCGTATGCGGCGAGCTTGGGGAGTTTGAAATAAGCACACAGCGGCCATGTTGGTTGCAGTCCTTGAAAGTCTGTTTGACCTTGTCTGTGAGCCCTCAGAGTTTCTGGCAGCAGATGTCGCTGCAGCGTTGCCGGCATTGCGGGTTGCTCCCTGCAGCTCTGTCTCGGACTCCCTCAAACTAGATGTTGCAGCAGCGTCCCGAGATTGACGGGCGTGCATGCCGTCAAATATTTCAGCTGTGCTCGCCCTGGAAGTGGTGGTAGCATTCCTAGCATTTTGAACAGACCTATGTTCCGGAGTTTCAGCAGGCATAGCGATCACTGTTGCAGCAACGTCCCTGGATTGACGGGCGCGTCTGTGGTTGAATCTTTCAGTTGCCCTCGATCTGGGAGTGCTGGCACCTATCCTAGCATTTCGCACAGACGTACGTTCCGGTGTCTCAGCAGCCCTAGCGCTCGTTCATGCAGCAGCGTCACTGGATTCACGAGCGCTCCTCTGGTTAAGTGTCTCTATTGCCCTTGATTTCGCAGTGGCAGCAGCATTTCTTACGTAACGAAGAAGCCTTTTATGATGAGTCTCGGAAGACCGAATGGCGGAGGCGGTTGCTGCAACCTGTGCGTTCATTCTCGACCGTTGTGAATTCTTGAACTTTGATCGCAACGAAGGCCTTTAGGCAGCATTCCTAGCCAAGCAGATGGCACGCTTCTCTTGTGACTTCGAGGACAGCGTAAGGGTGCTGCTTTGAGCGACCTGTGATAGTCACATTGTAGTCTGCTCCTGGGAATCGCGGATCCTTCTTGCCCTCATAGCGGACGCTCTTGCTGACCGAAGGCTAAGGCGTACCCTCCTTTTTAGCGGCATAGGGAAAAGTGGTGCTAGTAGTGGTTGACTAGAATTGCTCAAATACAGGAGTACAAAGTCTAACTTAGTATCGCAAAGCGTGAGCCAGAATCGGGAAGGGAGGTATTTAAGTAAAACAGCTGAATAAATTGTTTATGTTAGTTGGAAACATGTAGTTAAATAGACAAACGGAAAGCAAAAACGTAAGAAACAACTTGCAGTAGGGGAATTGTTAAGTTGAAGGAGCCTGTCGTATCAACCAGGTGGCGGCTTAATAGGAACAGAAGTGATACGTTCGTCCCACAACTGTGTACAGCAGGTTCAAACGCGAAGTATTACTCGCCAATCGGTTGCGCCAATCAGCGAGCGATAATGAAACTGAATGTCAGCCCCTCATAACTGCTGATAACAACAATTCTCAACCTAATTTTCGTGGAAATTCTTCGCCATTTGCGAAAAATATAGCCAAAAATCAGCCTGACTGGATATGAATTGTAAGTCAAAAGTGGCATGATGTTATCCCAAAGTGATCGATTTTATTGATTTTTCCTGATAACTGATATAAATATTTAAAGAACAGCACCTCAAAACTATAAGTAAGGACATTGCTCAACGTGAGTTTGGTGGATATCTCTTGTAATTTTTTAATTTATTTTCGAATCAATATTCGACCCCCTATCGGTTTTACCGATTTTACCAAAATTGGAGGAACAATGGAAAAATCCGAAGACATCAAGTATGAATGCTGTAAATTCCCGATCTTTGTGAGAATTTGCATGCAAATCGGACGAACGGTTTGCTCAGGATGAGGTAACAAGTTGACAGACACACTGACACACTAACAGAATGCCATTTATAGATACATACATATATATATATATATATATATATATATATATATATATATATATATATATATAATTACACAAATATATCTTAAATACGAAAGAGTAAGTTTATTCAATAAAATCGTCACTGGATTCAACCACGGCCTCCAGACAACTTCGGAATCTCATGCAACACTTAGGGGCGGTCACCTTGTTCAAGTTGGTGAATGCTGCCATAATCATTTCCTTCAATTCATCTTTGGTGTTACAAGGAGTTTTGCTTCTCTCTCGCTCAACTGTCTCCCACACATAATAACCAAGGGGTTTGAAGTCTTGGGAGATTATTGGCCATAGGTAAGGGATGACGTGGTCGCAGCAATTCTCTAACCACCATCTTGACCCAGGGCAGCACTACATCTTTCCGAATGCTCTACTGTCCTCAGATTGACACCCTAAAAACTATGTAATGTTTATATTGGAGCATCCGGCGCGAATAGCAAGCAGTACAGCAAGCCGTTTCCAAATTTCTGATGGAGTGAATTGCGTCATGGTGGTCTTATTCTCACAAACGGTGCCCAACTGACCCCACTATACTGCGCCAACGACAAAATCAAAAACGAACAACGCGCAGGAGCAAAATTAAAAATATAAAATGGCGACAATTTCCCCATCGCACCCTGCATATGTTAATATTATTTATGTGTGTGTATATTCTTATATATTTATATCTGCATAAATAGAACATACTTTCAGAAAATGGTGTGACCTAATAGTTTCTCACGACATCAAATGACCGTCTTGCTAAATGACGATGAATCGGTGATTTATTCATCTATCTTCCTCATTCGAAACTTATAAGCTTTATCATCTGACGTATTTTACCTTCATGATCAGTTGATTGGAGCAAGTATACTCTAAAAAAGACTAAATAAGTGAAGTTGACATGACTTATTTAAGGCAAAAATAAATAAAAAAATGTAGGAAATCATTACTTCAAAATTAGAGTGGTGCCGTGTAGACTTTTAACATTCCAACAATTCTCTTTAAATGCCTTACGTCTTTATATAGCTTTGTTAATAGATATATATTTAATTATCAATATATTGACCAGAAATTTCAATCACTTTATCCCACGTCTTTAATGCCACATGTATAAAATTATTTCAGTTTTGAACTGAAATAAAAGACTAATTCTCTTTCGACCTCATCACTTGAAGTTAATTTAATTCCAGCGAAATAACTTTGCAAAGTTCAAAACAGATGTTAACACGAAAACTGAGGAATATGATGGATGAATCATTATTTCCCAAGCGTGTTTTTCCAAAAAATCTTTGATTATTCGTGTAGTGTTGTGCCGTACATTTTCATGCTGAAAGAGGATCAATTTCTCTTTGCGAAAGATAGACATTGTTTTGCCAGTACGTGATTCTAAACACCTAAATTGATTATAGCAAAATTCAGCTGTGGTTGTTTGATTTTCGATTAAAAGCTCGTAATAAACGATTTCCTGCATATCCCACCATGAATTCAGAAAATCTTTTCTTGGATGCTGTCCCGCTTTTCGCCGTGACTAAGCTACTGATGCCTTTTCTTAACCTTGTCGTAAAGGATGCATTTATCATTTTCGGTAAATTAACATGCACATGAATTTGACGGGAAGACAATGGTGCGCATTAATTGAACTTTTATTTGAGATTATCTGCTGACAGATACTGTTGAACCCACATTCGAACCTTTGAGGCATACCCAAGCTTTATAATTTTAGATGGACAGGTAATGTTGAAATTTCCGCTCAGCTCCCAAATTGCAATGGTTGGATTGCTTCTCTTGCGTCAAAGTCAAGTTTTGTTGAGTCACCATCTCTTGAATTATCATTCAAACTGAAACTCGCGAACTTTAAACAGGAAAAACCTCTCCTACATGTTCACTCGCACACTATGCCCCTATGACGCTTTCGATGAATCTTGAAACAGTATTCGAATTATTCCCTCATTGGAATTCATAGCGAATGACATGACGAATGTTTTCTTTACTTACAAATAATCTTCACAGAATCTAAAATAAAATGAGTTATATTATCCATATAGACATTGGCAAATATTAAATAAAAGATTGGGTATCATTAAATAATGTTCAAAATATACCGTGTAAAACTCGGACAGAAATTTCATTTCAATCACACACACACATACAAATGAAGGGGCAGGTACGCCAATCAAATTTGGGTATTCTACGGATATATTGAACGAAGGACAACACGTTCACAAGCCCTATCATCATTTTCCCATTTACGGACACATCAATTCGAGGAATTAACTCTAGCTACCCCACATATGATACTGACTGGTTGTCCGGCCATCTGAAGTTCGTTTATTTCACAATACATTTTAACCCAGCTCAGATTCTGGCTAGGACAGGAAACTATAAAGTTTGTATGCAAATTTTTATTCTGTAAGGCTTAAGGCTGTATAAACATACTTCCACATGAATAATATACAAGGGGTCGCTAGGAAGCTCTTAGTCAACGAGGCCCTTCCAAAACTAAATGTGATATTTTGTCATTAAGTCAAATTTTAGAAAGCGGTTCGGACAGAGCATTTTCAGCTTCCGCTCACGCGTACTCCAACACATGAACACACATATGTTTATGTCATTACTAGATAAGACAATCTGGACAAATTTTATTTCGACATGTTTCGCTGATCAAATAGTGTCGTCAGAAAAATGGATTTTATTTCGGCCATTGGTAAAAACAGAACATGATTTACGCTACTCAGATGAAATGCGAGATGTGGTCGAAATAAAGAAACATTTTTCCCATGGCGCCCTATTATATGGGAAACATGTCAAAATAAGAATTTTCCAAATTGTTCTATACATTAAACATGCCGGCGAATTGTCATCCATATATTTATATATAGATAAATGTACCAAAATTGTTTAAATATATAGATGAATAGATATGAAAAGAATGAGATAGATAGATAGATAGATAGATAGATAGATAGATAGATAGATAGATAGATAGATAGATAGACAAACAAACAAACATTCATGCGTCTTCCAAAGGACTGGATGAGAAAAAATGTTTTGCTCTTGTGTTTGCAAATTCTTATTAATCAAAATTCAGACATTTTTTTCTATTGCATTTATAAAACCAATTAAATCGAACAATAATGACTACCGCTATCTCCTTTTGATGTTAATACTTTATTGGTCTTCGAGAATCTACATACAATCATTTGAAAATTAAAACACCACATTCAAATGAATTACATTGCATAAATAGTATTTTTATGATACATTTTGCTACAAACATTGCTTTTCCACTTATACTTATCTATTTCAATACATACATCTCTTTTTTCTGTCTGTTCATAAATATCTATCTGTTTATGTATCTCATCTTATTTCTATCTATCTATCTATCTATCTATCTATCTATCTATGTAATTCAATGTATCTCTGCTCATATCTGTCCATCGATCTATGTCCACACATATGACGCTATGTTAATGGCAGACACAGAAGAAACTTCGAGACAAGAAGAGAAATTCGACTACTTGTGGAAAGTGTTTCAATTCTAAAAGCGAGGTAAATATTTATAAACGGAAAACTTCGTTTGCAAAAACAGGAAAAAAAAACTGCTACACGGCTATATCATCCTATGTGACAGTGAATGCTGGAAATCTGTTTAGAGATTAAATAAAGATTTGAGGCAATAGAAAGGCCGTTCTATAGAAGAATGTTAGAACTAACATAGACGGAACATGAGAGAAACGAAGATATTTAAGTTTCTCGATAGCTAGCTGTTTTTGCTTAACTTTCCTTATCACTTTGTCATCTATTTATGAATCTCAATATTTTCTGACAAATTTCAAAGCCTCCAATTCCTCTCCATCATCACCTGTAAAATGTAACGGTGAAATCTGTATCTATAAATGGCATTCTGTTAGTGTGTCTCTGTGTTTGTCAACCTCATTCTGAGCAAACCGTTCGTTTGATTGGCAGAAAAATTCAAACACAGATCGAACATTTACGGACTTCGTACTTGACATCTTCGGATTTATCGATTTTCTCCTCGGAGTTTGAAAAAAATCGATAAAACCGAAAGGGGGTCGAATACTGATTCGATAAAAATTCATCAGTTTTTCAGTGATAGTTTTCACAAATTACAAGTGATATCCATCAAACTTTAGTTGAACAATGTCCTTATTTATAGTTTTGGGGTGCTGTTCTTTGTAAAAATTGATATCAGTTATCGGAAAAATCGATAAAATCGATCACTTTGGGACATCCGAATCAAATCCAATGTAGCTGATTTTGGCTCTATTTGTTGCAAATTGCAAGGGATTTTCACGAATATCATATTGAGCATTAGTTTTATCAACAGTTATTAGTTGCTGACCTTTTTCTTCAATATCGGTATCAATTATCGGAAATAATCGATAACATCATGCCACATTTGACTTCCAATTGAAATCCAGTCAAGCTGATTTTTGAAAATATTTTTTGCAAATGGCAAAGAATTTTCAGCAAAATTGCGTTGAACATTGTTTTTATCAACGGTTATGAGATGCTGATATTTATTTCCAATATTGATATATTTCGTTTTCAATATTGGTTTCAATTATCGGATAAAAATCGTTGAAATCTTACCATATTTGACTTCCCATTCAAATCGAGTTTACCTGAATTTGGCTATGTTTTTCGCAACTTGGGATTTTGATTAAATTTATCGGCTTTAGCTGTGACAAATAAAAACTTTTGCACTTTTGCACTGTGAGCAGCTTTGTGACCAACTAATACCCGAGGGAAGTCGATACAGTTATGTCTTCACTGGAATTTGCGAATACGCCAATCAATCGTATGTTCAACTGAGACGTCTACACTACAGACTCTACAGCTGATCGTTATTCACGCACGCGTGACCATGTTTCACATAGCCGTATCTCATTGGCTTAGTGCAGTACGCGGTCGATGATTGGTGTTGGAGACCCTAGAACGCTCGCTGATTGACTCAACCGATTGGCGAGTAATACTTTACATTTGAACCGGCTGTGCACAACTGTGGGGCAAAAGGAGAGATGTGTGTGTCTGTGTGATAATTCGTCGGTGATATATTTGCGTAGTTATCACAGACGCACTCGGGTAAAAAACGAGGCCTTTAAATGCTGAATTTCTCTGAACCTTTAAACAATATCATTTAACTAACTGGTAATGTAACCAGAAATATAATAACTAGGGTATATTTATGTTTGTATTCTCGATGAGATTTATGTGTGTGTGTATGAGCGCGCGCGCGCGAGAGAGAGAAAGAGACAGTAAGAGAGTGGTTCGTGTGTGTAAGTGAATTAAAATTTAATCTTCAGCCGGCTGGAAAAAGAAAATTTCCCTGGCCAGGACAATAGTCGGGTTGTCACATTTGAGAGCAAAAGAAAGAGACATTGATGGTTATGTCCGTTCTGTCATACGCCTGAAACAGTTTCACCTAGCTGACTTCTTAGTATGCCAGCTGGCGGTAATCCTCACATCCTCCACAGATTCCTTTTTCTTATTATCTGTGAATCGCTATACATTCTTCGGATACTGGAATGGTTTCCGTTGACTTCTGCACGGTTTGAAAGTTCATCTTGGACTTTTTTGATGACCTCCTGCATGTATATTTACGTGGGTTTCTGGAGAGTAAGGGATTGCATGTGTTTTCTGTATTGTCCATTGACGTTTTCGGCCATTTATTTAGTCATTTTCAGTGAGGCCTGTTTTAGAGTGTTCTTAATTTCTCTTCATGTTTGTTTAACTGTTTAAAATACGATATCGTATTGTTTTGAATACAAGTAGGAGCGTTTATTCAGACCTCTGCGTATTGAGCTCGGGTGGAATTCGAATGAGCGTCTTTGTACTTTTTTAAAAATCTACCCAAACATTTGAGGTGAGGTTTATAGTGATTGCGAGATGTTTTATATACAAGGCCTCTCTCAGAACGAGATGCTTCCGGTAATGTGATGTATACAGAACTTTAGTATTTTCGACCAGAATTTTCTATAAGGCTTCTTTTATATGGTGTTCTTTTTATAGGACTTTGATCAAATAAGTGGCATGTGAAGCATCTACAGAAGGATATATATATATATATATATATATATATATATATATATATATATATATATATATATATATGAAATCTTTATAGATCGGACCTCAATCTTTAACTGAATATAGTTTCACACATTTTTATTAAATTTTCTACAATGCTAGAATAACCAGTTCAGGAATAAAAGTCTCCATGGAGGTAGGTAGTTTCTTTTGCAAAAGAGTTTCAAGTATTATTGTCCTTAAACTCTAACAAGGAAAATGCAATACATTCCAAAACACCTGAAACATATTTGAAGCTTTGATCGCATTTGAAATACAAACATTCTTCTACCTCGAAAAAGAAAACCATTTTAGCTGAAATATAAATGGATGTTGAAGAAATACTGACACCCAGATGTTCGTCACAAATCTGCCTAATTAAATAACATTAATTTAGCTCTCTACAGTGAATATATATATAAAAGAAACAAAGATCATTTTTCAGTTCCCTTTTCTTCTTACTCACAGGGATTATTAAATCTAATTGTATTTTTTGCTATGATTATGCATTTCTCGATCGATGTTCCTATTGTAAAGAATGGAAAGCCGTTTAAAAATAATTGTTTCAATTTACATCTCTGTAACTTCCAAGAGATTATTATACTATAAATTTTAATTAAAATATTATATGACATTAATAAACATTATGAATGGCATATATAGCCAAATATCACTCCCCTTATTCATTAAAATATGTCTATCTTGGTAAAAGCTATTCACTTGCGGACTTTTTCCAAGTCCGAAAAAGCTTTACGACTATTGCTTGCATATGTAGATACTTCATTTGGTGATTCTTGCAAACATGTTTCTAGTTATGCTTTCTTGTATAAGATGTACGCGTTTATTTATCACTCAATGCTGCTAACAGTTTTTCTTTTTTTAGTTTGTTTCTAAAGTTTACTTAGTTTCTGGCACAAGGCCATAAGCATGCTGCACCCTATATAGATCAAACTAATAATCAAAACAGCAGTAATAATTAGCGCGACTAACTCCTTAAACATTGTCCCACACCGAATTGGTGGTTACATTTAGGCATAGAAATAATTAAGCACGAGGGCCGAGTTTATGACGAGATTTCTACACATTAAAACATTCTAATTTCCAATATGGAACCTGGATAAGATCCACAACCGCTGAGAAAAAATGCCACCCCATATTTAAGTACAACCCAACAAGATAGAAGGAATAGGATTTGAACCTGTCCTAACGATCTTTGTTTCGACAATGAAACTTAAGATTTTTTCATGAATCATATTTTTAAAAAGATAATTATAATGAAAATTTAGGCTCTACTTTTGTATCGAGCACTGTTTTTTTAAAATAAAAACAAAAATACTACAGAACTTCAGATTATTTACCTAATATGTTCTTTCTTATTTTTCTACACACACCCACACCCATATATATATATATATATATATATATATATATATATATATATATATATATATACACACGTAGGAGGTGTTACATGCAAAGTACGTCGGAAGATAGAAACAATCTGTTATACATTTAATGTCATATATCTAGGCATGCGAATAGCTTTTTGATACAACGTTTTGGACTGCAAACTTCTAGTATAATGACGGATACGAGATCATTCATCTTACTTTCGAGGAATATGTAACCGTGCAAATCTGTAATTGTTATGGCAATTTACCCATGCACGCATGGACTCCCCCAGCTATAAATAAGACCAGGTGCCTTATACCGTTGGAGAATGTAGTTTCCAGCAGTCAGCTCTGACAGGTCGGACCGAATATTCTTGCTCGTTTGTATATGTTTTGAATTACTTTTTCTATTAATATATTTGTTTAACTTAATTCGTCTCCTTGTGTCTTTATTTCAGGTCCCAACAACTTGGCGATGAGGACCCTTAAGGACCCTTTAATGACCCTAAAAGAACTATGTTGAAATTGTCAATACTGGTTCTATTCAACAGTACATTGCAATCCAGAAAAGGAAACCGAACGAAAACAAAAAGTGTAACTAACTTACACTGAACTTTATGAGAATTCATGTCTCTCAGAGAAAAAACACTCGTGATTCCCTGAATGGTTATTTTGTTTTATTTCTCCTCAATTAAATTCTATTTCGGTTTCACAGTCAAACATGGACGAGTTCAAATCCGCCATGCTCGATTTTCTTATGTTCCAATATGAACAAGAAAATCAACGGGAACTAAAATGGCAAGAAAAACAACTCGAACAGCAAAAAAGAATGGATAGACTCCAGTTGGATATACAAAAAGAACAGCTTGAAATTAAGAAAAAACTGAAAAAGAACGACTTGAAATTCAATAGGAAAGTCTCGCATTACAAAATCAAACAGAAATCAAACAACAAAAGCATAAAGAAATTCGACTTCAAAGTCTACAAGAGCAAAGAAATTTGCTTGAACTGACAAACAAGGGACACATTTGTGAAAACGAAAATGTGTTCTCATAAAACACGATCTGGGCGCAATAGACAATTTTGCATATTCTACGGATGAGGATATAACGTTCGCTTCCTATTTTAGAAGGTACGAACTATATTTTACCCCGTAAAACAAGCGAACTGACATTTACCGAAGCGGTTAAACTTCTTACAGTCCTAAAACTTCACTTTAGTCCTAAAACTTCACTTTTTAATAAGAGCTGAAAGTGTACGAATTTAACCGGAAAGGATAGTGAAGATTACATTACATTCACGTCGGTCGTGAAAAAGCATTGCGACGATTTTAAACTGTCAAAACTGAGTTCGAATAATTTCAAGTGTCTGATATTTTTTCAGGGCTTCGTTTCATCTAAAGTCGCTGAAATTAGACGTAATGTTCTGAACAAATCGTAAAACGAGCCAAAACTTACTCTCCAACAAATAGCCCAAGACTGTCAGAGATTCGTAAGTGTATCAGCGTAAAACATCAAGGAATCTGGCATAGCACACATAAGAAAGTTACGCCAAAAAAAAAAAAACATTACTACATTGGTATAAGGATTGCCCTTACCGGAATAAGAAGTGCCTAACTTGTAGTCGTATCGGGCACAAGAGCTCACAGTGCCGAGCGAGCAAAAAAGGTTAGTACAAATCCTAAATAAAACTAACAAATTACTGTTGGATTCTTGGTCAGATTTGGCAATCATAAATCTACACACTTGTGAAAAGTTGGGAAAATCAACCATGCTAAGATCTATTAAAATGGCCAGGTCTGTGACAGAGTGGAAAATCAAGTTTGACGGAGAACTTATCACAAATGAAACATTTCATGGAAGGACGTTAAAACTAATAATGCATGTATTAAAAAATACGACTGGATGAAAAAATTTAGGTTGTTGGACATGCCAATTAATTCATTTTGCCAAAAATTCGAAAACGTGACCACCGAGGCAAACAATTTAATAAAAGATTTAAAATAAACGTTTCCAGAAGTGTTTTTCTGGGATGTTTGCTCGGTGTAATAAGATGACGGAAAAATTTGAGTTAAAAGATGGCATCCAGTCAGTGTTTAAATAAAAAGGAAATGTGCCTTTTGCCTCTTTACCACAAATAAATGAAGAATTCGACAGACTAGAAAGAACCGGGGCTCTTGTCGAGAATGGAGTACAGTCAATGGGCTTCACCAACCGTCTATGTGAAAGTCAAAGGAGATCCGGGTCTGCGCCGATTTTTTGACAGGGCTTAATGATGTAATCAAAGACTATCACTATCCTTTACCAAGCCTGGAAGAAATTTTCGCGAAACTAAATGGGGGATTTTTTAAAATCGTTCTCAATGTCGCATATCTTCAGATACCAGTAAGGAAGAATGTTCTAAGTTGCTCTGTGTCAAAACCCATCGTGGTTTGTACAAGTTCCAACGTCTACCTTTCGGGATCAAGGTTGCGCCGGCAATCTTCCAATATGTAATGGACAATATGCTGAGCGGTCTTAACTTTGCGGTTGCATATTTGGACGACATATTAATAAACAGCTAATATGTAGAACGACACAAGGAACATGTTCATAAAGTCTTCTCAAGAATTCAGGAGTACGGATTCAAATTGAAATAATCCAAATGCGACTTTTTTATGGAGAAGATTAAATACTTGGGGCATATTATCGACAAATATGACAGAAGGCCAGACCCAGAACCCGCTACCGCATTCAAGGACATGCCAGCTTTCGAAAGCGTTACTTAATTATAAAGTTTTTTTTTAGGATTGGAAAACTAAAACCAAATGTTTATACCTAATATGCACGAGTTACGTGCTCCTCTAAACGAACCTCTGAAAAAAGACAAGGACTGGGAGTGGACACCTGAATGTCAGGAAGCATTCGTCAAAATAAAAGAAGTCTTGACATTGGACTTGTTTCTCACTCACTATAACCCAGACCTGGGCATTAAAGTTGCCAATGACGCCAGCTAGTATGGTATTGGGGCATGCACAAGATGCCAGATTGATCTCACAAACCAGTTGCCCACGCGTTGAGAACACTTCTTGCTGCAGAGAAGAAATACTCCCAAATTGAGAAAGAGTCGTTACGGATTGTTTTCGCAGCAACGAAGTTACACTGGTACAATTAAGGTAGACACTTTACATTGCAGACGGACCATAAACCATTACTTACCATTTTCGGTTCTAAAAAAGGTTTGCATATACATATAGAAAATACACTACTGAGATGGGGAACAATCCTTTTTAAATTATAATTTCAAGATGGAGTTCCTACGGTCTAAAACCTCTGTCATGCTGATGTACTATTCAGATTAATTCCGAAACACAGGGAATCGCTTGAAGATACTGTGATTGCTTGTCTTCGAACAGAGGGAGAAATTAAAACCACATTAATCGAAACAGTAAGGGAAATCGTTGTAACTCTCGACCAAATCAAACGAGAACCTCTAAATGATGAATCTATCAGTCAAACCAAAACCAAAATTCGTGAAAGAATCAACAGACTTCAGATATTTCCCCCTATGCGACGAAGTACTGTCATATGTTGAGCGAGTTGTCATTCCCACAACGCCTCAAAGAAGAAATCTAAAAGATATCCATGCTAGCTAGCCACCCGAGGATTACAAGGATGAAAAGCTTTATGCGCAGTTATGCGTAGTGGCCGAGCATGGATAAGGATATCAATAAAAATCCTCTAAAGGCTGTGCTTTGGCAGCTAAAGCACACCTAAGCAAATATAGTCCTTGGCCTAAAACGGGACATGGTCCCGAATATATATGGATTTTGCAGGTCCGCTAGACGGATTCTAATATCACATAGTAGTAGGTAGTTTTTCAAAGTGGCCCCGAAGTTCTTAAATGTAGAATACCCACTACAGAAGTTACAATCGAATTCCTACACGAACTCTTTGACAGATTTGGGGTAATCGATTGTCTAATGTCCGACAAAGGAACAAAATTAATGCCCGTCGACTTTAAGGACTTTTTGAGACCTTCAAGATCAATCATATCACGATTGCTCCATATCATCCAAGGTGCAACGGACAGGCTCAGCGCTTCGTTGACACGCTGAAAAGAGCCGTGGAGAAAGCTATGGACACACCCACAGACAAAGCCCTACATGTGTATAGAATAACGCCCAACGACAACACACCATCATCCTTACCCCCAGCCGAGGTAATGTTTGCGCGTAAAATCAGGTCTGTGTTCGACAGGCTACTCCCTGAACAAACAAAACCTGGACTAACAAGCAATGTACCAAAACACAATACCGACCCGGAGAGAAAGTTATTTTTCCGGATGTTTCGTGATAATAATTTTTCTGGGAAATGGGTACAATTGAGAAAAATGTAGGAAATAATTTAATTATCAAGGGTCCCCAGTTTACTCACAAAAAACATTTGAACCAAGTCAGGAAACGACTGTCGGACGATGCCGACAGCCGTCCATCTCAAGTAAAATATGTCATGGATGTCGTTTATGATACTTTTGACATACCAATACCACAATCAGCCCCGGAGCAATGCCGTGTAAAGAGGAAAAGGAAAATGACGTACTTTATCGTCGTTAAACAAAAGAAAAAAATTAATTCTTAGGAGGCGAGGTGTTATGGTAATTTACCCATGCACGCATGAACTCTCCCAGCTATAAATAAGAGCAGGTGCCTTATGCCTTTAGGAGAGTGTAGTTTCCAGTAGTCAGACCGGATATGACTAGTGGCTACCACCTGACGTTTTTTTTCTGCAATTCAACTGCTTTATTTTTGTGAACTTCAGGTTCGATTCTGTTAAGTCTGTTTTTATATTACGTTTTCTTACGTTCTTTTTTTTTACTGGCTGTTATTGAAAAGTTTTTGATTTTTCCTTTTCAATTTCTTACCCTCCCCATTTGTTTTATTTTTCCTTTTTGCTCTTATTCTTTTATTATTTGCTTTTTGATTTTCTCTTAATTTAAAATTAATTTTTGATTTTATTTTTCCGTTTCCTTTTAATTTTCTGCAATCGCCCTTTAGAGTTTATCTGCATAATATTTCTACGTCTGACTTTATTTTTCTTTGTTTATTTTTATTTCGTGTTCGTTCTTTGTCTTTCTTTTTAAATATCCCTTAAGTCTTATGTGTTGTACTTGTTAAATCTTTTGTGTACAAAATCGAAACAGGCCAAGATTCCTCAAAGAGAAAACACCTAACACAGACAGTACCAACAAAGACGATAAAGTAGCGGTCGGGGAGACGCCCTCTTGCTGGACGTCCCCACAAAAATGTAGTATCACCTTTACGGAGTTCCTGGAGAGAGCTAAAAGCTACGCTCATCTTATCACAAAAGATGGGCTCTTGACAAATCTTGAGGAACTACAGAAAATTGAAAAAAGACTTGTATCGGTCTTTGTGGTGCACAAATTTGACGCTCCACAAAAGACACCATCATAAAATGGTTGATGTCCCTGGGGATCAAACCACCGAGAGTCATAAAAGGTAAAGGCTATTGGATATGAAACTGAGGAAATATGAAATTTCGAGTATCTATGACGAAAAGGATTCCACTTAAAGTCAATATTCAGCCTTGCTTAATTGGTAAATGTTCTTCGTACCTGAGTCAGTATAAGCACGTCGAATCAGACAAAAAATCCGATTATGATACAAAGATAGAACAAAAACTCGCTGACCACTCCAAATTTTAAATAGTTAACAAGAAACTTAACAACCAGCTGAAATGAAATACCAACAAATAAATTACAGCATACACTGTAGAGCAAAATAACTTAGAACTTCCCAAAATAATCGGTCAATGTAAACCTGGTTACATAAAATAGACAAACCTAATTTCCCCTGCGTCCTATTTTCATCCAAATCTACACTCCTGTTTATCGATTAACCAAAATCATTAAGCAACTTATTACACAATGCATTCCCAGAAAATACAGCAACAATTCGACCCTAGAATTACTTCAAATCCGAAGGTGAATTTAAGCGTACGACTGTATTGGCAGCTAGGTCTCATTGTTTTATTGTTGAAATAGTTACATGTGACGCCCATGGTAATAGTTTCTGAGCCTATTCTCTTCTTCACATCGACACGTTTGGTATTGTATTTTTACCCCGTTCGCATCATTTGCATAACATTTTAAATACATATATGTGAAGAAATGAGACAAAGTAGAAATGTTGTTGTTTTTAAGGACAACGCGTTTCGTATTTCCGTGTTTGGTTGGCATCTTCAGGCCCGAATGCAAGAAAAAACCGTGTTTTATTTTTGTGTTAATATTTGTTAATGTCTGCTTACTAAGCATATTCAGGTATGAATGACAGAACAAACATTGGATTTTTCCATTAAACCGTTAAGTCACATAAGACCAGGTTCTTACATAATATCACCGATCATCACATAACAAAGATTCATTAAAAAAGAAAAGGCCTTTCAACTTTATCAAATTCTTCCACTACTGTTCGGATACTATTCTACATCTTACTAACACACATGCAAACACAGACATACACATATACACGCATCTACACATATATACATACATTCATATATTTACACATCATTCACAATTTTTGCTTGTAGGTTGAAATCGACAGAATTTTGTCTTTTTCTTTTCTGATCCATTTTCTTCTTGGATATTCGTCGTTTCGCCATTCTGCATGAGTCGATTGTCGAATCGACACATTATGAGTTGTCTTTTGGCACAGCATATTGGATATAATTAGCTAGCGTAACACTTACTTAATTTCAAACTACATCAAGATAAAATGATATTTTCCTGATTGTCCGTGCTGTGCAATGCAGACGGACTTTTTTCTGCAACACAAAAAAAAAACAATTATAAATGAAATGTTTTAAACCAATTCTACCTTTTGTCAATTCTATATTCTTTTGGTTTCATATGGGAATTGTGAATTGTTCTCAATTTTCTGTCCTTTTTTCTCGGCTATTTTTTATCAAACGGAAAAACAGCGTCAGTAGGACAACAAACTCGGGCTTCTTTGCTGACATCCGGGCACGAATATCTTTCGTTCGTTCTCATTCTTTCCTACATTCTTACTCTTTCCTTCTTCCTTATTCTTTCCTTAATTTTTATTCTTTCCTTCATTCTTACTCTTTCCTTCATTCTAATTCTTTCCTTCTTTCTAATTCTTTCCTTCATTCTTACTCTTTTCTTCTTTCTAATTGTTTCCTTTTTTCTTATTTTTCTTTCATTCATACTCTTTTCTTCTTTCTAATTTTTTCTTTCTTATACTTTCCTTCATTCTTATTCTTTCCTTCTTTCTTATTCTTTCCTTCATTCTTACTCTTTTCTTGTTTCTAAATCTTTTCTTTTTTTCTTACTGTTCCTTCTTTCTAATTCTTTCCTTCTTTCTTCTGCTTTCCTTTATTCTTACTATTTCTTTCTTTCTAATTCTTTCTTTCTTTCTCATTCTTTCCTTCATTCTTATTCTTTTCTTCTTTCTTATTCTTTCCTACATTCTTTCTCTTTAGTTCTTCCTAATTCTTTCTTTCTTTCTCATTCTTTCTTTCATTGTTACTATTTCCTTCTTTCTAATTCGTTTCTTCTTCTAATACTTTCCTTCATTCTTATTCTTTCCTTCATTCTTGCTCTTGCCTTCTCTCTAATTCTTTCCTTCATTCGTATTCTTTCCTTCATTCTTACTCTTTCCTTCTTTCTAATTCTTTCCTTCTTTCTCATTCTTCCCTTCATCCTTTTCTTTCCTCCTTTCTAATTATTTCCTTCATTCTTATTATTTCATTCTTTCTAATTGTTTCTTATTCTTTCTTTCATCTTACTCATTCCTTCATTCTAAATATTTTCTTACTCCTTCCTTCATTATTAGTCTTTCCTACTTTGTGATTCTTTCCTTCTTTCTTATTCTTTCCTTCATTCTTAGTCTTTCTTCCTTTCTTGTTTCCTTGTTTCTTACTCTCTCCCTCTTTATATTTCTTTTCTTCTTTCTTATTCTTTCCTTCATACTTATTCTTTCCTTCATTCTTACTCTTGCCTTCTTTCAAAATCTTTCCTTCTTTCTAATTCTTCCTTCATTCTTCCTCATTCTTTCCTCTAATTATTTCCTTCTTTCTTATTCTTTCCTTCATACTTCCTTACTCTCTTCTTTTTAATTCTTTCCTTCTTTCTAATTCATTCCTTCATTCTTCCTTTTTACTTCTGTCTATTTATTTCCTTCTTTCTTACTCTCTCATTTATTCTTACTCTTTCCATCTTTCTAATGCTATCCTTCTTTATTATTCTTTTTTTCTTTGTTACTCTATATTACTCTATTCTAATTCTTTCCTTCATTCTAATTCTTTCCTTCATTCTAATTCTTTCCTTCATTCTAATTCTTTCCTTCTTTCTTATTTCCTTCTTTGTAAGTTTTTCCTTCTGTCTCATCTTTTCCTTCATTATTACGCTTCCCTTCTTTTTAGTTCTTTCCTTCTTTCTCATTCATTCTTATCTTTTCCTTCTTTCTAATTCAATCCTTCTTTTTCATTCTTTCCTTCATTCTCACTCTTTGCTTCTTTCTCATCCTTTCCTTCATTCTCTTTCTTTCCTTAATTCAAACACATTCCTTCTTTCTAATTCTTTCCTTCATTCTTATTCTTTCTTTCATCCCTGCTCTTTCCTTTTTCTCATTATTTCCTCTTCATTATTCTTTCCTTCTTTTTTACTCATTCCTTTTTTCTACTTCTTGCCTGCATTCTTATTCTTTCCTTCATTCTTAGTCTTTCCTTTTTCTAATTATTTTATTCTTTGTTACACTTTCCTTCTTTCTAAATTTTTCCTTCTTTCTTTCTTTTTCCTTCATTTTTACTCTTTCCTTCTTTCTAATACTTTCCTTCTTTTTTCTTTCCTTTATTGTTACTCTTTCCTTTTTTCTAATTCTTTTCTTATATTTTCTTCATTCTTACTCTATCCTTCTTTCTTATTCTTTCCTTTTTTTCTTATTCTTTCTTTCATTCTTACTCTTGCCTTGTCTATAATTCTTTACTTCCTTCTTATTCTTTCCTTTCATTCTTACACTTTCCTTCTTTCTAATTCTATCCTTCTTTCTCATTCATTCTTTCATCCTTTCTCTTTCCTTCTATCTAATTATTTCTTTCATTCTTATTCTTTCTTTCATTATTAATATTTCCTTCTTATTCATTCTTTCCTTCTTTCTTACTTTTTACATCATTCTTATTTCCTTCTTTGTAATTGTTTCCTTCTTTCTTATTCTTTCTTTCAACAACTCATTCTAAATATTTTCTTCTTTCTTATTCTTTCCTTCATTCTTAGTCTTTCCTTCTTTCTAATTATTTCCTTCTTTCTCATTCTTTCCTTCATTCTTACCCTATCCTTCTTCTAATTCTTTCCTTCTTTCATATTCTTTCCTTCGTTCTTATTTTTCCTTCTTTCTATTTCTATTTTCTTTCTTATTCTTTCCTTTATTCTTATTCTTTCCTTCTTTCTTGTTCTTTTCTTTGTTCTTACCCTTTCCTTTTTTCTAATCCGTTCCGTCTTTATCATTGTTTCCTTCTTTCTTACTGTTTCCTTCTTTATAATTATTTCTTCATTCTTATTCTTTCCTTCATTCTTCCTCTTTCCTTCTTTATTTTTGGGGTCTTTCTTATTTTTCTTTCTTTTTTGTTTCGTTCTTTTTCTGTTTGTATTTCTTCTTTTCTCGTTCTTCATTTCTTCTTCTTTACTACTTCTTCACTTCTTTCTTTATCATTTTCTTTCTTTTCATTTTCTTTTATTAGCATCGATTTTTCTCTTCGTTACTCTCTACATCACTGTATTTCTCGATTAAAATGTTATTATGTATTCTTCTTGTCCCCGTCCCATTTTCTCTCTTTTTCCTTTTTTCCTTCCTACCCAAATTTCCTTCCCCCTTCTTTCATTAACTTATTTTCTTTTTCAACCTATTCAGTCTCTATTACATTTCTTTCGTTTTGTATCTTAATTTATCAGATTTTTCTTTTTCTTCATTGACTCCTTTCTTTACCTTCTTTTTATTCTTCTTCTGCCTTTTCTTCGACTCTTCTGAATTCCAAATAAATACACCATGATTGACCCATTTACTGAAGTCGGTAACGACAGACTTGTCAAGTGATTAAAGCAAATTCTCAAATTTACAAAATAATGCAATGCCTGCAGGTAAGAACTTTTGGTCACCAAAAGATTGATTATTAGTAGAATAAACACGAGCCATTGAAGTGGGAACCGCGTTATATTCTTTACGGGACTGTAAATATTTAATATTATTTGAACAGATAAAAATCACCTCGCTATGCACTCCATTGGTTTCTGTAATCCATTATCTGGAATGGGTTATTCTGCCTGATCCTGCAACTAATTCTATATTGGCGGTTGTCCCATCGATGGCTATTTGGGTTTTGAATGGAACCTGTGTCGCCCTTACGAACCGGGGATAGGGCATGTGCAGTACGGTTGGACCTCTCGATGAGTCCTGTATTGCGTTTGAAAAATGTCTTTTCACATTTTTGTACTGCGGTTATCCACTCGGGTGCGATGGGATAAAATCCCGTAGACGTCTATGAAGCAGGAGTTGCGCTGTTGATAAGCCAATGCCTTGGATAGGTGTGTTTCTATATTGCAGGATTGCTTGTGCTGCCATGTCATTGTCCAAGGAACTCTGGTGTCCTGTGCAGTCTTTTATGAGTCTTTTTGCAGTCTTGACTGATAATTCTAGTCGTCCGTTAGACTGGGGATAGGCCACTCATGTAATTCTTTGTTTAACAGCCCAGGTTTTTAGAAACTGTTGGAATGAGTGATCTGAGAAGAGCGGTGCACCATCTGTACTAAGTTCCTCAGGTGCATCATATGTTTGGAATATTTCTCTGCAGATCGATACCAACCAGGAGGCAACTGCTTGCCCTGGCTTGATGCGGTACACAATGAGCCAATCTATGAAGCATGATATTCAATTTGTGTGACTAATGCCTCCAACATGTCCAGGATTCTATTTGCTTTTTCAGAGAAAAAGTTGGGGTTTGTGTTTATGATTGATGTTTGGCCAGTCTCATCGGCACAGTTGTATAATTGGATGTTGGTCTGTGTAGGGAGCATGTTTGTCATTCGTAAAATACCTCCCAGTCAATTCTGAACTTTCGGAATTGCTGTGATGTCATTTATGAATGGAGCTGGGGGAGTTTGACTGCAGGGCCATTCGTGTAGCTGTCTGATGTCAAAGACTGCTCCTTTGTTAGTTTCATGATAGTTAGCGCATGTCCCATGGTTGTGACCCCTAGTTCTTTGACGATTTCCCGGTCTATCATGGAGAAGCTATCCTTGGTAAGCTTTCTTTCCCAAGAGATTCAGCATAAGTCCTGGCAGAGTCAGCTGGAATGCCAACTTCGAGAAGTAGCTCTTGCCAATCATCGGATCCTGTTCACCTCGCCATGTAGAATATTGGTTAGTCTGACACACAAGTCGACTAGTGTAACCACCAAGTTCCACTGACTTGAGTCATTTAATGGAGAGATATATGGGTGAATGTGTTGGGCAGATCCATTCTAGCAAAATGGACCAACCTAACTGGTGCATTAGCTACTCTCCTATAAAATGAGGTAAAATTAGCTGACCTGCTTCTCCAAGAAGATACAAGCCATTTGTACTCAGTTTCTTTCGGGTGTGTCGTGCTACGATTTTGTCTTCAGCCAAAGTCTACTAGATACAACTTAAGTTTTTACTTTATTTTATTGAAAGTTTCAAAATCTTAGTTTTTTTCTTTGTATTTGTGCATACTTGTTTTTATTTGTTTACGTTTTCTCTCTTTAAACTTTTGTTGATCTCGTTTTTAATTCAGTTTTTATTTTCCGTTTTCGTATTATTTTAATTGTTGCTTATTTTGTGCGTATAAATTTTTATTTTCCACATTCTATTTTTTATTTGTTTCCTTTTATATTTTGTTGGAATTTTTGTTTGTTTTTCTTTAAGAACAAGGCATTTAAGGCGAAACTTTAATTTTAAGCCATGGGGGGAAATACTACCATGGCGGACTTGGGTGTAACGACGGTGTCTACGCAAAATAAGTCACCGGAGAAAAAAAAACGGCCTGGGCGGAAAACAGGCCCAAAAAGGATTCATCTTATTATGATGAGTTAAGACCGAAATTTGAGCAATATGAATTATGAAATATGAATATATGGTAATGAATTTCTCACGATTCCGGAGGCCCTGGAAGCAGTTAATGTAAAGATAATTTCCCTGCTGACCTCCAACGTGAAAAGTCAGAAACTGATAGGGGTCAGCAGGGAAACAATTGAAGAAGCATTGAAAAGCGTTAGTATTGAAACCAAAGTTGTTGGCGAGAAAATCTCATGCGATGTGTGAGATTTTACTGGGAAGTGAACAGGAAGCAAAAAGGCTTGCTGGGAATACATTAACCACACCGTCTCTACGGCTCCAAACTGAATACATGGGCACTAGACGGGCTAAGATTACTGTACACACGGAGTGCCCGTGAATAGTAACGAGGATAGGATGGGAGAATTCTTTTCCAAATACGGACCAATAGAAGAGGTGATTTCCATCACCAGTAAATCAGGCATTGCAACTGGAGACATGGTGTTGCAGGTGACTGTAAACAGACAGGCGTTCAACGAAACACCCAATGTTCTAATGTCTCGCGACAGACGGATGTTGGTAGTCGTAGAGCGACGCAGACCATATTGTTGGTCGTGCGGGACTTTGGGACATATAGCAAAGGTATGTCCCACCAAGAACCCTCAGCTTCCAGACCCCCCACCAGCGGCACTGGTAACAACTCCAGCAGCAACAACGGCAGTTCTTGAAGTAGCTGCAAAGGAGAAGGCTCCAGATGGTGAGTGGATGACGGTGAAGGGATGTAGGAAGGAAACGGCACCCTCGCCTCCAAAACAAGATGTATCGACCCCACAGACACAACGGAACCCCCCAGGAGATGCCCAAGGAGGGGCAGGAGTAGAGAAATCCTGGAAAACAGTCACAAAGGCAGAAGGGGCCGGAAAAAGAAAAACAACCGATAAAGCAGGCCCCTAAAGAGCAGCAGCAGCTACAACAAAAAACAGCAAGAACAACGACAACTAGAACAACAAGAAGAAGAAAAGAGCAAGCAGCAGCAATCCGACAGCGAAATGGAGGTGGAACAAATGCCTCCTGCATCCCTGCATCCCCGAAACGAGCAGTTATAATCTCCAAAACAAGGAGTCTTCCTTCCTCCCCTTCCCGTGCTTCGTCTTCCCCTCCTTCCACCTCCTCCTTCGCTTCTATATGCACCCCACCTCACACTTCTACCCCACCTCACACATCCAACCCTTCCCCGCCCCACCCAAATAAAGAAAAGAGAAAAAAAGAAAAAGAAAAAATATTTCAATGGCCCTAAGATGATCTGCAAGGTGGACAGGAGGGAACTAGAAAAGGACTTGTCTGCACATAAAAAAGCCCGACTCGGTCCGCTGTTTAAACTGACTTCCGTGGAAGGCAAGTCGCTGGACGACCCGCGGAATTTCCCACAGGCCCCTGGTATCATTACTTTCGTTAGGGACGTAGGGGGTACTATCTCCATGAATGTAAGAATGTATTCCCGGATATTAGGGTTTTTGAGATAGGTAAACCGGAGCTGAAAAAACTTTCTGTGCAGGGAGGGTCCCCGTATTACTCCACACATCTGTATACAGGGCATTTAAATTAACCTACCCTATGGACGTCGGTGGGATTGTCCCAGATTGTCGGATGACGACAGAGTTGGTTACTGGGAGACTGGGACAATCCGTCGGGGTCCTGTCACCCGCAGATTTCCGTCCAGTATGCGTTTAAGGGACTCTGGCTTAAACCATGACAATCAAAGTAGCCAGTTTAAATGTGAGGGGCCTGAGAGATCAGGGTAAGGATGCCCACCTGCTTTGTGATCTCAGGTCCTTTACAGTGGATGTAGCTGCGATCCAGGAAACACGCTTTTTGATACCGATGCTCGTGTGCTGTCTAGCGACTTTGTTGTCTATTCAGCATATGGGGACCAGCTGGCCAGAGATGGTTCCTTGTTGGTTAAACGTTCCCTGCGAGGGTGAACCTTGGGCGCGGAGGGCCGCTTGATCTAGGCCGATATTGCCTTGAGAAGTGGTTCGTTTCGGCTCGTTGCGGTTTAAGCGCCCAACGACCAGAGTGAGCGGCGTGTCGACTTTTTCCGTCACTTGGGGCCATTTCTGGTTGATTCGTCGCGCTTAGTCTTAATGGGGGATTGGATGCCGTCCTGGACCCCAATATAGATAGGAGGCGAGGAGCTAACGGGAAGACATCGGGCGATCGTAGCCTGGTTGATCTGATCGGTGAATTTGGGCTCGTCGATAGATACTGAGTCGATGATCGGAGGGAGGAGATGTGGACGTGGGTTCGTAGTTGGCCGTCTTCAGGTAGCTGGGTGACTGAAGCGAACCTGGTTCATGAGGACGGGGTTAGCCTTGATTCTCTTTTTTAAGTCCCCTTAGCGAAACGGGACGGATTCCTGTGGATCCCCCGGTTAAGTTAATGTGAACAAGTGTTGTTCCTGGCCTGTTCCCGGCTTTTTCTTCTGTTATGATTCATGTCGAGATTCCCAATCTCCCCAGTTTGTTTTTAGACACCCTTTTTCATCTCCGGTCGAGTCAGCCTTTGATTTCCTCATTCCGTCATTTATTTTTCCCTCCCCATTCCATTTGCGAGTGTGCTTCTTGATTCTACCTATCGATAGAATACGGCTGCCACTCTTATTATTTTGAGGGGTGAACGGTTCTTACTAACATTGATTTTTTTTGTTTGGGTTCATCTCCCCTCCCCATTACTTCATGTTTCATGGGATTTTTAATTATATATATATATATATATATATATTAACATTACAAATTTTTACACCATGGGGTGTTTTTGTAGGACCCCTGCGAATATGTGGTATTGTGTGCAGGATTGTAAGGTGATGGATGAGTTTTGTGGTGAATGTGTAATTGTAATGGATGAATGGGTCATGTCTGCGGATATTTAGGAATAGGATATTAGTGAAAGGCCAGCCTCTGCCCACTTCCCCTTCAGCCTTGTGCCAAAATTTTGTAATTTTACAAAATAAATACAAGAAGACACAAGTCAATCTGAGTATTGTGTGTGTTTCTTTGGATTACATCGAACGTTTGAAAATGAACGGTTAGGATTTTCATTTGTTTGCAAAGTTTTGATTTTTTGATTTTTCCCACCTTTCTTTGTACATATTGCGTTTTATTTCTGCATTCCTTTTTTGTTTATTTCTTTATTGTAATTTTAATTGTAATTCTCCCCACGTTTTGAGTATTGTTTACGTTTGAATTGTTGTTTTTATTACAGTTTGTAGTTTTTACATGGTTTTCATTTTTATTTTCTACTTTTTTTCTCTCTTGTTTAAAAATATATATATAGAGAGAAAGGGAACTTTTATTTGCCCAGCCGCGGGTGTGAAGCCCCGATGGCGACAAACAGAGAACTTTTATCCACACAAACGGTGCAAAGTGAACATTTGACACGGATAAAACAACGGCCTGGGCGGAAAAACAGTCCCTAAAAGAAAGATGCGGCCTTATTACAGCCAGATAAAGGGGAAGTATGACAATTATGTCAGAGAAACAGAGTTCCTAACTATCAAAGAGGCACGAGATGCGGTGAACTCAAGAATAATTTCCCTGCTGACTTCCGACGTGAAGAGTCGGAAATTGATTGGAGTCAGCAGGGAAACGATGGAAGAAACTCTCAAAAAGTTAAATATCGCACCGAAAGTCTTGGCTAGGAGAATAAATGCCATTTGGGACATTCTCCCAGCCACTGAGCAAGAAACAAAACAGTTAGCCGGAAGTACCATGACCACCGGAAATGTAAGACTCCAGACGGAGTATATGGGAACCCGACGTACCAAAATCACGGTACATGGGGTGCCCGTGGATATTTCGACGGATAGAATAGGGGCCTTTTCTGCCAGCTATAGCCTAGTAGAAGATGTCACCGAAGTTATAAGCAAAACTGGGATAGCTACACGCGACATAATCTTGCAAGTAACGCTAACAAGGCAAGCGTTTGGGGAAATCCCAAATGTTTGTTGTGCCGTGATAGGCGAATGCTAGTGGTTATGGAGGGACGTAAGCCGTATTGCAGCAATTGCGGAGTGTCTGGGCACATATCCAAAGTGTGCCCAGGTAAGGCTTCGAAACCTCAACCCCAGCCAACAACGACTGCGGCAGCGACGATGAAAACAACGACCGCAACAACAACCACAACAGCAACAAATAAGCGGAGGCAGCAGTAGTGATATCAGCAGCATCGGATAAGGCTATGGAGGGGGAGTGGACAGTGGTGAAAAGCAAGAAAAACGCAACCTTCATCCCCAAAAAAACGGCAGGCTCCAGATCAGCAGCGTCCACTGCAGGAGCGACTAAAGGAGGCACAGGACAAACCGGTGAAACCCAAGATACCGGGTCGATCACCGCGGGGGGAAAATGTAGACGTGGGCTCAGAATTGGCCTTTTGACAAGGTGGTTAGCTATCTTGACAGAATGTTAGTTAGAGGAGCCCACGTAGACTTATTAGATTGTCCCACGTTCCACTGGGTAGGCTATTCGGATCACAAACTCGTTTGTACCCGGATGGCGTTAGATCATAGGCCTAGAATGGCTGTGTACTGGAAGTTTAATCTGTCTTTACTGGACAGGCGGGACACCTAGGAGCAGCTAACTAGCTTAGTGCAGCGGGAGTTAGTGGGGGCGGTTATCGGGAATAAGTGGTGGGAGAGACTTAAATCACCACTGATTTCAGCAAACGGCTCGCCCTAGATAGAGCTGAGAAAATGAAGACACTTAAGGCTAGATGCCCTACAGATAGCCTTAACTAGGGAGGCTCTAGAGCGTTTGAATAGCGAGCGCTACATGATCCAAGATAATTAGACATAGGTTATGTCTTCCGAAGCTGTTAACATGGGCGCAGATCTGCGAAGGGAAGAGATACGTCGAGGTTCCGATCGTTACATTCGTGAGGTCAATTCCCCGTAGGGGCATACTCTTCGGGCAACTGACGACATGTGCGAGGCGTTTCAGCAGCATTTCGAGAGCCGGTTTAGCAAGGAGCCTGGTCTCCGTGAGGAGGAGTTTCGCAGCTATTTGGCTGACTTTCCTCGGCTTTTGCCGAGTGAAGCGGCTAGCTGTGAGGGTGAGATCACGAAGAGCGAAGTCCACTTGACATTGAAGAAGGTTGCAGACGTAATTCTCCGGGACTTGATGGTCTGCCCTACGAAATGTACTTGAGGCTGTGGCACATCTCTGTCCCGATTTTGACAGTGGTGTTCAACAACTGGTTCCGGTCGGAGTCCATCTCCAACCATATTTCCAGGGGTGTCATCACGCTGTTGGAAAAGGGCAAAGGTGTTGGGCGGGATTTAGATGATTACAAGCCCATAACTCTTCTAAACATAGAGTTAAATATTTTGTCCAAAACTCTGCAGGAGCGTTTGCAGTTAGTTGCCGAGTCTTTGTTGGGTCTGGAGCAGAATTGTTCTGTGAGGGTCCGAACAAGTCAGAGCAACCTGCATCTGATCCGCTCGATCATATAGGGTGTAAAAGACGACGATGGCGCCGCGCTGATCAATTTATATCAGTACAAGATATTTGATAAGGTTGATCATCGCTATCTTGCGGCTGTCCTGCAGGTCGCCGGATTCGAACCGGACTTCTCTCGCTGGATTAGCCTCATGTATCACTCCACCAGTTCTGTGGGGCAGGTGAACGGGGAGCTGTCGAGTGATTTTGCGCTGTCTAGGTCGGTTCATCAGGGTTGTCCATTACTCTATGCTTTGGCATTGGAGCCTCTCCTTCGCCGGCTAAGGGACAGAGCCTGCATTCCGGCCCTACGCGGAATCGCTGTTCCTGGAGTTGCTCGAGCCAGGGTTTCACCACACGCCGATGACGTATCAGCTTTTGTGCCGTGCCGCAGCGACATTGAGGCGGTACTGAAGGGGCTTGATCGGTACGAAAAGGTGACAGGGGCCAAAATTAATCGCGACAAGTCGTCCGGCTTTCGGTTAGCTGCCTGGAAGTGGGTCGATCTTCCGGGCCGCTTCGGTTGGACAGACGGTCCTCTCCACATTCTTGGAGTGTGGTTTGGACCCGACCTCCAGCTGGAAAAAAATTGGCCTGAAGTACGAGCAAAGGTCGACGCGGCCTGTCAGACTTGGCGTCGACGGAGGTTGTCTGTGAAGGCAGGGCGGAGGTGTGTGCCACTTACGTTTTCCCTCCTGTCCTTTATCGATTGTCCTTCCTTCCTCTATGTAAAAACCATCGGAAGCAGCATAGCGCTCGCTATCCTTCATTTTATGGAGTGGACGCGGGAATCTGGTCGAAAGACAAGTCTGTGCACAACGTCAGTGTCGTGGGAACTTATGCCCTAGTTTAGTGCTGACGATTTGGTTGAACGGAGGGGTATACCATATGATCTTTCTTTTCCTGTTTTTCTTACTATTGGTACTCTTGTTTCTATAGCTTATGTCAGCGCTTTTGTATCCGCTGTTTTTAGGGCTGTGGACGGCCATATTGGTTAGGTGGTCGAAGTGGGGTTTCCTCAAAATCTTGTTTGTTGACCACAAACAAGATTTTGAGGAAAAACCCACTACCAGAATGATAAACCCAACTAGACCCGACATAGGAAAGATAAGCAAAAAAAATCCTAGAAAGGATCACTAGCCAAATTAAAAAAAAACGACTCGGGTTAACACTCTGGATGAATACCAAAGAAGTCATCAATTGGTTTACCAACATCGACAATAAGCCTGATTGCACCCTAATTCAGTTCGATATTGTGGATTACTACCAGTCAATATCGAAAGACCTCTTCACAACTGCCCTGGAGTTTGCTACAGTATATTCGGACTTAACTAAGGAAGAAACAAACATAATTCTTAGTGCCAAGAAATCTGTCCTCATCCATAATGGGGACCAGTGGATTAAAAACACAAATGACAATTTTGACATCACCATGGGATCTCTGGACTCTGCAGAATATTCGGACCTTGTCGCTCTATTTATACTGTACAATCTAACCGCGCACCGTGAATTAGACATTAAGGACATCGGGCTATACAGAGATGACGGTTTCATAGTAGTAAGGAATTCCACAAATTTTAAAACAGATAAAATTAGAAAGAGAATTTATAGTGAATTCGGAAAACCAAATCTAAAAACTATAGTCAACACTAAATTAAAAAGGATAAACTTCCTCGACGTAACTCTAGACTTAATAAACAACATTTACACACCCCACAGAAAACCTAACACTAATCCCTTGTATGTACACCCTAAGTCAAACGACCCTCCATCTATAATTAGGCATATACCCACATCAATAGAGAAAAGAATAAGCATGAACTCCGCAAATAATGAAATATTCCGTCAGCACAGTAATTTTTATAACACAGCCCTGAAAAACAGCAGATACAAAAGCGCTGACATAAGCTATAGAAACAATAGTACCAATAGTAAGAAAAACAGGAAAAGAAACATCATATGGTATAACCCTCCGTTCAACCAAATCGTCAGCACTAAACTAGGGCATAAGTTCCTACCTTTAATTGAAAATCACTTTCCCACTAATAGCAAACATAGCGAGATCTTTAATAAAAACACCTTAAAATTAAGTTACAGCTTCACTGAAAATCTAGAAATAATCATAAAAAACATAATAATAAAATCCTGGAAAAACACGCATGCCAAAACAGTATCAATAAAACTCCTAAACTGCAATTACACAAAAATAATGAAAAATTATGTGATTGTAGAAACCCTAAAGACTTCCCGTTAGAAAATAAATGCCCCACAAAATCAGTGGTATACCAATGCCCTATCTCATCCATTGAAAGTCCTAAAACTGATAGGATATACATTGGGTCAACGAAGAATAAATTTAAAATTAGATGGAGACAACACAAGAGATCCTTCAACAATATTCAAAATAGAAATCAGACATCTCTATCCCAATATTTCTGGCATTTAAAAGAAACGAATAAAACAACAAAGTAAAATGGGAAATAATAAATAGAACAAGAACTTGTAAAACCTGGAATGACCCATGCCCTTTATGCCTACATGAAAAACTACACATCATTAAGTTTCTAAATAATGAAAAGTTATTAAACGATCGGCAGAGGTTAACGGTTTAGGCCGACATCAACAAATTTTCGCATTAAATAATTAACATAAAAAATAGATAAACAAATAAATTCTATAGTTTAATAAAAGTCTTAAAAGCTTAGCCCAATCATTAAATAGAAAAACCCTCTGTGAGGTCGTCAAATAAACAAATTGTAGTCCAGTCCAACACGTTTGTATAAGAAATAGCCATCTGAATAAACAAATAAATAAAGAGATTAATAAATAGATAATAATAAAACAGAATCCTCTCGACATTTAACGAACTGCCGTAGCGCCATAAAATATCTTTCGCTTTAAACTAACTAGACGGTGACCGCCACCATCAGATTTGAAATAAAGACCCCACCATAACCTGACACAAACTTTCCGAAGGTGACGGGTCTGTAGATAAGAACTTACTCTTCGACCACCTAACCAATATTGCCGCCCCCAAACGTTTCCATAATAATTAATGTTGCAAGAGACCATACATATAAACACGCATAAACAACAAGATAGCTTATTCCTAAATGTTCGCTTAGGATGAAACGGGACGTGACACCTTAATTCAACTTAATTTAAATAATTATATTGAGGGTCTCGGCTCTCGTTTTTGAAACATGAGAACTCTTATGTAGCGAAGGAATCATATTTTTTTAAAATATATTGTAATATAAGCTCTACATCTGTATGGAGCACTGTCTTTTTAAAATAAAAACAAAAATACTAAAGAACTTGATTATTTGCCTAACGTGTTCTTTCCTATTTTTCTGCATACCTGCACACACACACACACACACACACACACACACACATATATATATATATATATATATATATATATATATATATATATATATATATGTATATATATATATATATATATATATATATATATATATATATATATATATATATAGGCATATATGAAAGTAGCAAACGCATGAAAAAGAAGAAAGATAAGTTATATTTTTCATGTAGATAAAGTATAACTAAATCTGTGCACCATTATTTGTATCATATGATGTTGCTTGATCTCTCTATTCTTTACATTTTTATCACAATGACACCATTTCATATAAAAATCTCTTCTTACTGACTCGACTTAATATAATGGTTCTTCGAACAGAACAGAAAAGATCGATAAATATTCAGCGGTATACAGAGAGGATCAACACAGAAACTGAATAAAATTAGGAAAGATAGATAAAAAGCGTTTCACACTGAAATCCAAAAGCGCATAGAAAGAGTGGACGATGTCTTTCAGACTCTAAGTAAAATATTAAGAGGTTGGAAAATATACTTAGAAAAAAAAGAAAAAAGTGCCGGGCCGCTATGTAATAGCTAATTTCCTATATGCCAGTCAATGCTGAACAATCTCCTCACACGTGAACAAGAGGCTTTATGCGACAATAATAAGATTCTACTGACGAATGCAGAAAACACTATGGGCATGAGAACAACGGCGACATTTTGGGGAGAATTGGAACTTCACGCAAAACACTGCTAAAGATGATGGAAAGAGAGCTGAAAACACGAGAAATAAATCTTGTAAAATTTCGAACTCACAAGACGTTTTGAAGTCAGGAGAATCTAAAAAGAAACCGCTAATAAACGTCTTGAAAAGTTAGTGGGTGGGTGGCAAAAGAATGGATAAATGCGGTAGTAAAGAGATAAGTTACTTAGATAACAAAGACAGGAAGTTGTGGAGCGCCATAATCGCTCACGCACTGAAAGGATATGTCATGCGAAAAAAGAAAGTAAAAGAATGTATAAAGTGTCTGGCAAATTGATGAAGCGAAAGCCTTAATATTTGTGTTTTTTTAAACTTTAGATATTTGTATTAACAATTTTAGCAAAAGAATTCATTTTTACAATATGAGAATTTAACAAAAATATGTGATATAATTTTTGAAGATAAATATTTACTAATCTTAGCATACAAAGAAACTACGAGGAGTGAAAATTTATTACCCAGAATGACCGCAGCGTGTCACTGGAGTAATGAGTCAAGCAAATATTTAAAACGATCACTTCCAAACATGCTCCATATTCCTCATTTTAGAGACGTTGAGTACAGGAGTCATTCGTTGCCCAATAGTAAAGGAAGTTCTACGTGTCGATTTTATTTTGTTGGTGAAAATTGAATAAAAGGAATCTGTAGCAGCGAATTCATTCTTTAAAAAATTAATGTATGTTTTGAGTATATAATCTAACCAATTTCATTTACATTCTTTTCCTTTTTGTTTCCATCATCTTTGTTAGTAAATATCTTGCATTGTGATAATAGAAGATCTGCCCAGAATTGTGAAAGATTGTAAGAAACTAGACGCAAATTTACTGTGGATGATCTAGCGGTTAAAGAACTTTCTAAACATTTTCGCCTCAATGATTTTTTCTCTTTTAATTAGAGTAGCAGTTATGTCATAATTTAGGTCAGTCTCATTTCATCTATTTTGTATTCATATAATATTTATAAACTTCTTGAAACAGAAAATGCACTGCTATTTTTATTTAATTGTTGCATGTTGTACTACTTGGCATTCGTGCCGGAAACTCCAATACGAACATTTCAGATTGTTCGGGTTTCAATCTGAGGACAGTGCAGAGGATTCGGAAAGAGTTGGATGAGTCTAATGATGATTACGAAGGTGTTTGGGGTGATCACTAGTGATGGCGATATTATGCCTCCATTCTTCTTCCCACATGGTCTCAGACTGAACATGGAGGCGTACATCAAGTGCCTTGAAGAGGTAGTGTGTCGCTAGACCAAGATAGTAGCTGCTGAAAGAAAATTTCTGCGACAACCTCACTCCTTACACCTGGCCACCTAACTCCCAGACTAATGAAATTGATAAATGGCCTTCAAAATGAGGAGTATCGGCAAATGACTCTAATGCATTTACAACTGGGAAAGTTGTCACTAGAACAGTGTGTTGAATTTGTTCAGCAACAAGAATTAAAAGTTACGGATCTGGTAGAAGAAATGGACACATACGCAATAAAGGAAAAACAGTAAGGTGTACTTTTTGTGGATATTAACATCTAAGAGAAAAACAAAACTGTACGGCATATAAAAATAAGTTTGCCGTATTACCAATTATCGTGATAAACTGTGAAAAGAATCACAGTATAATAGAAAAATGATGTATTAAGCATACATTCGACAAAATTAGTAAACAAAGTCAAAGTAGAAGAAACTGGAATGTTAAACTATGAAGCAAAGTTAAGATTAAAGTAAAATGTCTCCTCCTCTTATTTTAAAGCACGAAAAATGCCAGCCCATCTTCTACCAATAGTTGTGGAAAAACTAAAATAGTTACCGGAACAAGATCTATATGAACGTGTTCTGCCGGGAGGGAGATAATGGGTCTAATCTTCTTTAAGAAAGAAGCATAGGGATCTACAAATTTGTGGTGACTAAAAATAATATCCTCTCCCCAATGTAGAATGGCATTTGAACTCCCTTGCGGTTATGAAAACATTCTCTGAAATTAATCTAAAGTCGGCATTGACGAAGACTTGAAAGAAGTAACAATAAACGCGCCAATAGGCTGATTAAGATGGGAACGAATGCCGTAGGGAAATAGAACCTCAAGTGCGATTTTTCAAAGGGATATAGAGCAAGTTATTGGTAGCGATAAGAATACAATATGCTACCAGGATGACATTTGTGTGGGTGCCATTAACGACGAAGAATTAAAATGGAAAACCAGTATGGTATTGAATAAGTTAAATAATTATGGATTAACAATTCACGGAAAAAATGTGTGCATAACACTAAAGAAATAGCATGATTGGGATATTCGATATCTAACGAAGGTGTGACACTATTAAGATGGCGCTGGTAAATTGGGGAAAAGGCTTTCAAAATAAACTGGAAAACAAGAAAAAAAAACGATGTTTTTCGATAGACCGAATATATACTGGTAACAAGAAAAACGCGAGAAACGCTGTTTTGTTTTAAATAAATTGAAAATATAAGAAAAACAAGAAGAATGGAGGGATAAGATTTTTTTTCTTTTCTATCGCCACTTCGGTGTTCGGGTGACGATGACGACTAGCATCTGGTCATGGTCAACACTAACTTAAGTAAGAGTATTTTTTTAAGTACCCACTCGACCCGCGCGGTAGAATAGATTACATTTTAACGAATTCAAGTACCCTCGACGGCTAAGATCGAATCTCTAGCCAATATTCGGTCAGTTGACAGGACTTAGAAAATAGGAATGGTTTTGTAGTTATATTTTTCCTTCGTCTGCCCAAAATTTATAAAGTGGAATTTTCTCTTTTTATCGCTTATTGACCAAAAAGCTGTCGAGAGAAGGTGACAGGCATTGGATCCCAGATTTAACCTATCACCAGGGACGCAATAAGTATTTTCCGCTGATGGAAATTTTGGATGATATTTGAATTTAGCATTTTGGGCTAGACCACACCTAGGCTGAGGAGACAGGTTTGATCAGGAGACAGAGAGGTAAAAGGCTCTGGTGGAATTTCAAGGAAGACGGAGAAATTGCATGCATCCTTCGGGTCGTGATAGTGAGAGGCACCTACGCGAGATGGGACGAGTTGTGCGGATCGATATTCTACCAACACTCCTCATCGGGGGAGGGATCTCCTCAAATTTGATCAGGCAATCAATTTCCCGACCACCTCATATCCCGCACCGACTTTGTCCATAAATACAGACGAGTGAAACGAGAGACAGAGAAGAAGGAACCAGACGGCTTAAATTGCGGGTTGCGAGAGAGACACGTGCCAGTTGGTTCATGATCCGTTTTGCCAAACCCCGCACAGCTTCTGCAGAAAGAACTTAGACTCCGGCCTTGTTCTAGACTACCAAATATACCTGAATGGTCGGCTCGAAGATATCACAGTCGAAGAAATCAGACTTCAGGCTTGTACCAGTTTACCGAGCGTGGCTAAACATAGTGTCACGCGATATTAAGGGGAAAGTGGTGGAGACATACATCACCGAAACAAGAGAAGCAGAATTGTCTGTACATGTACTTGTAGACATCGTAGACATGCGAGGCGAACTTTGGCAAATCAATGTTGAAGTGACACAGCGCATGCGTTATCGGCGAGAACGAGACTAACACAAGCGAGAGATCTCGGTTTCTTGTCCGAGATCGAGGAAGGATAAAAAGATCTGACTTTTTGTTTCAGGAGCAGTTTGTTCTTTGAGATTGGTGAAGGTTATACCCGTGTTCCTGAGAAAGAGAAATATTACTGTTATTTACGCTGTGCAGGAAATAGAATCCCGAGCGAAGCGTTGTTCCGGTTTCCCCGTTAGATGTCAGAAGAAACAGATTCGAGTTGAAATGTATTTTCCTACCAGCCAATTTTCGTTTAAATCTCTCAGGGAAGGTACTGAAAATCTGCATGCTTCTAATCAAGTGATTAGAAAATTCAATGTATGAAGTTTTGATATAATGTTTTTATGTTACACAGCTGACTCTAAATTTGTTCCTTATGACGTCATGTCGCCAAAGCTGCCAGAGCAGCCACGTTGAGTATACAACTCAGCATGCGCCCGCCCTGTGATCGAAAACAAACACAATTTGGGGCAGGGTGGGGATTAAAAATCAGGTAACCAGCACAAGGGCTGGCCGTAAGGTTCGACCCCAAACTCAACCGGTGACTGAGGAGGGGATTGCGACGTTATATAGACCAATCGTTAATTGAGAAAATATTAAAAGTTGAAATGCCTACAAGCAAAAAAAGAATTGGGATCATTCTTAGGACTTGTCAATTTCTACAGATGATATGTAGTGTGATACTCCGAATTAACAGGCAAAAACACATATATAGCCTAAAGAGTCCGAGTCTTGTGACAGGGTACACATGGATCATGCCTATGTTAATGGAATGTAATTATTACAAATACTGGTAGATTCGTATTCAGGCTGGCCAGAAATAAGTTCGACCGTGGAACAATCTTTAAGTTTATGGATCATATTTCCAAGAAATAGAATTACGAAAACTCTAGTATCTGACAACGCTACAGAGTTTAGTGACAAGAAGCTATGTCAATGGTTGAACAGAATTGGATGTAAACCGGATAAAATCCCACCGTACCATTGACAATCAAACGGATTAGTAGAAAGGAGGTGCGAACTAGAAAAAACGGAATAAAATATGTGCACAACAGAAAGAAAGATAAAAAAACATATCTTCCTAGATTGTTGCTAAATTGTAGGACAATACCTAGGTACCTCCGTAAAATCGATAAAAATAGAGCAAAACGCCAAAAGACGCTAAAAGACGCCAGACTTGACGAAAACAAAATTTTATCGTCTAAATGTTTATGTTATTATGATTATTATGAAGACGAAAGACCAAAGTATTTTTTAATTATTTTAAAAAATGTCCTTCTTTTTAAAACATTCTAACTTTTGACTAAAAAAAACCCTTGTTTCTCTTCGTGTTCAGCGGAACTACTAAATAACATAAAATTTTAGTGAGGTTTTTTTCTGTATGACAGACATTAATTCGGAAAATCTTGCAAAAATAAAAATAATTGTCGGATTTTAATGAAAATTGCAGAAACTATTCATAACTGATGTAACTTATAAATATGTTTTCCTTTTTTAAATCATGGCATTTTTTAGATCTATTACCCCGCCCCATAACTAATTTCACGAAAACTCTATAATTTCAATTTTGGACAAATTAGTGATTATATTAGTTAAAAGCGCAAGGCTTTGAGAAAACCAAATCATGTTTTTGTTTTTGTTTTTTTAGTTCGAACAACTGCACCTGAAAATGATCTCTGAATTGAATCAAGGAAACAAAGATATTACTTCATTTCAAATGCTTTTCATTTCTTTTATTTGTTTTAATATTGATTTTGATAATATTGTCTGAAAGCAAAAAAATGGTCGATGAAAAATGAATTTTTAAAACAATTATTTGTATTTCTGAACTTATTTTATTATTTATACATTAAATGTTGTTAATTCTTCTAAAATTAGTGAAACGTTTGTAAAATTTAGTCAATGGTATTATTAAGTAGATCTATAATTTCAGATTATAATTTCTAAAGCTTCTTATAAACTAACGAACACCAGTATATAAAAAATATAATTTATTTCCATATAAACGACTGCAATTCTAATCTACGGAAGGCAAGAAGTATCATGAATGCAATAAAAAAACGTCACGTGAATTGAGTTTCTGTCTAGTATTTAAGGGTTCTTCTCCACTGTTTACGGCTTTATGTTTACAAATTGCCCGTGCCAAACACGTGCGGAGTATTTTATTTTCCCTATTTAATGAAAAAAACATTTAAGATAATGTCGGCTGCTAAGTGTTGTTGTTATCACCCGGGTCACGAGTTGCTAAAAAGACAAAACAAAACACATCAAGCTATTATTCAAACATCGGCTTGAAAAAAATAATAATCCATATCAAGCCTTTATTACAGATATTGCCCCTTTTTTCACTCTTTGTTCTTGTCTGGTAAGTGGTGGGATTATTCAAACTGATAAGAGCTTGTTCTATTGCTAGCTGGCTGGCCTTTGACCTAGATATGTCAAAGTCAATTTGGTTTAAATTTCCTTATTGTTGCTTTAAAAAAAAAACAAAAAAAAAACATTTTTTTTATCATAGGAGATCTGAATTGACTTTATTTAATTTAGTGGGGGATCTATTGGGGCCCTCAAACACCTGTGCAGCACTTGTTTTTAATTTTTTTTATAGAATTTCTCCAGATAGTATCAACAAAAAAACAAAATTTAAAAAAAAATTGGAATGCTGAATGTTATTTTTTACTTCAATAATTACGAGGTACTACACAATCTGGTTCACTTAAAAATGTCAATTCTGTCCTTCCATATGATAACTCAAGTCTCCCGTTAGCTGTCAATACGTGATGAATGTCATCATTCAGCACTTGTCAATCGCCAACGAAGTTAAGATCGGCTCCATTTTATTTTAAACAACATTTTTCTGCGAAGAAAGTATATAAAAGTTTCTTCCTAAATATATTAAATAAGCTTTAAATTTTCTTCAAATAAATTTTGAAATACGTATTCTTGATTTTTGAACGAGTTTTAAACGAGGAATTTAAATTAGTTTACAATTTTTTTTTTAAATGGCTGACATGTGCTTTTTTAGTAATTTCGCTGACAAAACAAAACAAGATTTTTAACTATAAATGTCGGACATGCTAAGAATGAGTAAAAAATTTAAAAAACAATGAAAAAATATTTTATTTCTTCTTAATAATAAAATATACATTTAAGATTAAAAAAATTTTTCAGGCCGTTCTTGTCATGCTATCGATTTTCATGGAGGTACATAACAATACCACATGCTGGAAAATCGAAAAGCACAGCCGCCCTCATGGTAGACAGATTTGAGCTTTATTGACCATGCCTTATGCCATCAACAAAACATTGTAATATAAAAAGAATAATGAATCTAATCTACAAGAGGCAAGATTCATAATGCAAATTGAACTATGAGAATAGAGAAAAATGGAAATTGAATAAGTGTCGGTTAGCCTTGAATACTATTCCGCGGTCCAGTGACCTGTCACGGCCTAGGAATGTCTTCTATCGGGGATTAGTGGAGGGGCGCGCGAAGGATTCCTTACGTTTTCGGAGGAGTAGTTTCGCTCCTACTGGACTTGGGCGCCAGCGGCGGATTATCTCAGTAACACTGAGTTTTCGCTTATCTGGCGATTGGGACGGACTCGGCTGCCTCTCAACGACAAGGCTTTCATATGGGGCTTGGCGGATTTGCCAGACTGTGAACGGTGTGGCCTTGGTTTAGAAGAAACGGCTTCGCACGCCTTCTACCATTGCCCCCGAGTCCGCCCCTTATGGGACCATGTCGGCGAGCTGACGGCTCGTCTCGCTCCGGAAGAACTCGTGTCCATTGATCGCGCATACGCATGTGACAATGTGTCGCCCCCGTATTCCGGGGTGAAACGAATGGTGTTTCTGACGATGATAGCCACGGCTCGAATGGTTATATGGACGACGCGCAAGGAGGTAGTCTTGCGAGGCAATCGTCTTTCGCATCAGGATCTAATCCGATTCTTTGAGCATCAGCTCAGGATGAAGATTAGAACTGATAAAAAACGATTGCATTCGACAGTCTTCAGCGAAAGGTGGCTAAAAGAGGCGAGCTTGGTTCGTTTGAACGGGGCTAGCCTTGATTTTCTTTTCTAGGTCAACCTAAGTCACATCGTGGTGGTTTCCTGTGGAACCCTCCCCTTGGTTAAGTTAGACAAGCTTAAGTGTACCTAGTTAATGAGAGTAAGTGTGTTCCTAACCTGTTCCCGGTTATCTCTTATGTTATGATCCAAGCCGAGATTCCCAAACTCCCCAGTTTGTTTTTGGCCTCCTTTTATATCGACTTGGTCATTCTTTTATTTCCCCATGTCCGTGTTATTTTATCTCTTTCCCACTCCCTTACCGAGAGTGCTTCTTGATTTTGCCCTCCGGGCAGAATACAGCGGCCTCTCTATTTTAAGGCTACAAAATGTGGACGTGGGCTCGTAGTGGGCCGTCTGACAAGGTAGTTAGCTACCTTGTCAGAACGTTAGTTCCACTGGGTAGGCTATTCGGATAACAAACTCGTTTGTGCCCGGGTGGCGTTAGAAAATAGGTCTAGAATGGGTGGTTACTGGAAGTTCAATCTGTCTTTACTGGACAGGCGGAACTTCCAGGAGCAGTTAATTAGCTTAGCGCAGCGAGAACTAGTGGGGCCGGTTATCGGGAATAAGTGGTGGGGGCGAATTAAGGATAGGATTAGGTCTTTCACCACTGATTTCAGCAACCGCCTCCCTATAGATAGAGCTGAAAAGGTGAAGACACTTAATTATTTCCCGGGCGGAGGCTGAGGGGATTCCCTAGAGATAGCTGTAGCTAGGGAGGCCCTGCAGCGTTCGAATAGCGAGCGCTACATGTGTCAGTCATTTAGACATATGTTAAGTAAGATGTCTTCTGCATCTCTGAATCTGGGCGCAGATCTGCGTTGGGAAGAAGTCCCTCGAGGTGGCGATCGTTACATTCGTGAAGTCAAATGCCCGGAGGGGCGTACTCGGCGGTCGAGTGACGACATGTGCCAGGCGTTTAGGCGGCATTGCGATGGCCACTTTACCAAGGAGCCTGGTCTTCGTAAGGACGAGTTTCCCAGCTACTTGACTGAATTTTCTCGGCTTTCGCCGACTGAAGCAGCTAGCCGCGAGGGAGAGATTACGGAGGGCAAAGTCTACGAGGCATTGAAGAAGGTCGGCAGAGGCAAGTCACCCGGTCTGGATGGTTTGCCCTATGAATTGTACGCACTTCTTTTGACAGCAGTGTTCAACAACTGGTTTCGGTCGGGATCCATCCCCAACCGGATTTCCAGGAGTGTGATCACTCTGTTGAAAAAGGGCAAGGGTGTTGGGGGAAAACTAGACGACTATAGGCCCATAACTCGGGTAACCACAGACTTAAAGATTATGGCCAAGATCCTGCAGGAGCGTTTGCAGTCAGTTGCCGAGTCTCTGTTGGGACCTGAGCAGACTTGTTCTGTGACGGGCCGAACAATTCAGAGCAACCTGCATTTGATCCGCACGATACTAGAGGAAGTAAAAGACGACGAAGAAGCCGCGCTGATCAATTTGGATCAGTCCAAGGCATTTGATAGGGTGGACCATCGCTACCTTGCTACTGTCCTGCAGGCCGCCGGATTCGCACCCGACTTCTGCCGATGGATTAACCTCTTGTATCGCTCCACCAGTGTTGTGGCACAGGTGAACGGAAAGTTGTCGGGCGCTTTTGTACTGTCTAGTTTGGTTCCTCAGGGTTGTCCGCTGTCGCCTCTCTTTTATGTTTCGGCGTTTGTGCCTCTCCTTCGTACAAGTCGTACGGCTTGCGGTTAGGTGTCTGGAAGGGGCGTGATCTTCCAGGCCGCTTAGGTTGGACGGACGGTCCTAACCGCATTCTCGGAGTGTGGTTTGGACCCGACCTCCAGCTGGAGAAAGATTGGACTGAAGTACGAGCAAAGTTCGATTCTGCCGGTCAGACTTGGAATCGACGGAGGTTGTCCGTGAAGGGCAGGGCGGAGGTTTGTGTTACATACATTTTCCCCCTGATTCTTTATCGATTGTCCGTACTTCCTCCTTGTAAGGCCCACAAGAATGCGCTCGAGTGATCGTTATCCTCCAGTCGAGTCCGTGTCATGTGGGTGAGGCTGGGAATGCTACACTTGATGAGTCATATCCGTGCCTCTAGGTTGGTTTACTACGCCGCGCATTGACTAGAGGAGGTCCGATTCTACAGGGGATTGTTAGGGACGCATTCACCGGCCTTACCATCAGTACCCCATCTCGAGGGTTGAGCGCTGTCGTAAACCCCGGGATCAATCGCTTTTCCTCCGCGTGTATCGGTCAGCTTTGGAGGCTATTCCGCGGTCAAGTGACCTTTCACGGCCTAGGAAGGTCTTCTATCGAGGATTAGTGGAGGGGCTACGTGCTACGCTCTGCTTGCCGGAGGAGGAGTTTCGCTCCTACTGGTCTTGGGTGCCAGCGACGAATTACCTCAGTAATCCTGAATTTTCGGTGACCTGGCGATTGGCTTGGAATCGGCTGCCTCTCAACGACAGGGCTTTCATATGGGACTTGGCGGATTTTCCAGACTGTGAACGGTGTGGCCTTCGTTTAGAGGCTTCGCACGCCTTCTACCATTGCCCCCGGGTCCGCCCCTTATGGGACCATGTCGGCGAGCTGACGGCTCGTCTCGCTCCGGAAGAACTCGTGTCCATTGATCGCGCATACGCGTGTGAAAATGTGTCGCCCCGTATTCCGGGGTGAAACGAATGGTGTTTCTGACGCTGCTATCCACGGCTCGAATGGTGATTTGGACAACGCGTAACAATCGTCTTTCTCATCAGGATCTAATCCGATTCTTTGAACATCACCTCAAGATGAAGATTAGATCTGATAGAAAACGATTGCATTCGACAGTCTTCAGCGAAAGGTTGGTAAAAGTGGTTCGTTTGAACGGGGCTAGCCTTGATTTTCTTTTCTAGGTCAACGTAAGTCACATCGGAGTGGTTTCCTGTGGATCCTTCCCCTTGGTTATGTTAGACAAGCTTAAGTGTATCTAGTTAATGTGAGTAAGTGTTTTTCCTTGCTTGTTCCTGGCTAACCTCTTTAGTTATGATCCAAGTCGAGATTCCCAACCTACCATTTTGTTTTTGGCTCCCTTTTATCTCGACTGGGTCAGTCTTTTATTTCCCCATGTCCGTGTTATTTTATCTCCTTCCCACTCCCTTAGCGGCCTCTCTGTTAAATTAATTAAATTTGTCGAATTTTTAGTTGATTATTGGGTTCATCTCCCTCTCCTATCAATTTCTCATTATTAGAATTTTAATGTATTTTTATCAACATCAAATTTTTATGGTGTGGGGCGCGTTTTTGTAGGTTCCCCTTGTGAGGATGTGGTATTATGGTGTATGGAGGAATGAATGGTGATGGACGAGTTCTTGTGAATGTGTCAATTGTAGTGTATGAATGGGTCGCGAATCTTATTAGCTAGGTATAGGATAGTTAGTTATGACCAGCCTCTACCCCTCCCCTTTTTCGGCCTTGTGCCACAATTTGTACAGTTCGTATGAATAAATCTCCTAGTACTAAAGTACACAAAATAAAGTACACACACTGTTAACCTTATCTAGCGCGAGCCGTTTGTTCCCCCACTAGTTCTCGCCACACTACACTAGTAACTTGTTCGTGGAAGTTCCGCCTGTTTAGTGAAGACATTTTGAACTTCTAATCGCCAGCCATTCTCGGCCTACAATCTAACGCCACCAGTGCACAGACAAATTTGTGGTCCGAATAGCCTAAACAGTAGAACGTGGGACAATCTAGTAAATCTAAAACGGCTCCTCTAACTAACATTTTATCCAGGTAGCTCCCCACATGAATAAAAAGCCAATAAAGAGCCCACAGCCACATCTTCGAACAGATCAACCAAGCTACGATCGCCCACCCTCCTGCTAGTTTGTTTCTCACTCACTATAACCCAGACCTGGGCATTATAGTTGTCAACGACGCCAGCTAGTATGGTATTGGGGAATGCACAAGATGACAGATTGATCTCACAAACCAGTTGCCCACGCGTTGAGAACACTTCTTGCTGCAGAGAAGAAATACTCCCAAATTGAGAAAGAGTCGTTACGGATTGTTTTCGCAGCAACGAAGTTACACTGGTACAATTAAGGTAGACACTTTACATTGCAGACGGACCATAAACCATTACTTACCATTTTCGGTTCTAAAAAGCTCTGTCTGTGCATACAGCAAATAGACTACGGAGATGGGGAATAATCTTCTTAAATTATGACTTCAAGATGGAGTTCCTACCGTCTAAAAACTCTGTCAGGCCGACGGACTATCCAGATTAATCCCGAAACACAGGGAACATCTTGAAGGTACTGTGATTGCTTCTCTTCGAACAGAAGGAGAAATTAAAACCACATTATGCAACACAGTAAGGGAACTTCCTCTACCTCTCGACTAAATCAAACGAGAAGCTTTAAACGATGAGACTATGACGCAAACCAAAACAAAATTTTGTGAAAAGGACGAACAGACGTTGGATATTTTCTCCCTATCATTTACGATACATTTGACATGCCAATAGCTCAAGATGTCCCGGAGCAATGCCGTTTAAGGAGGAAGAGGAAAATAACTGACTTAATGGTTGTTAACACAAAGAAAAAAGGTACTGATTCTCCTGCGGAGAAGGGTGTTACAGAAATTCACACGCAGACGCATGGACTCTCCCAGTTATATATAGGAGCAGGTATTGCCTTTTGGAGAGGGAAGTTTTCAGCCGACATGTCTAATACCGGACCGAACATTCTTGCTGCAAAACTCTTTTTGTATATGTTTGTATTACTGTTTCTGTTAATATATTTAACTCAGTTCCTCTTTTTGTCTTTTTCCTTGGCACTAAAACGGTCACAATATATATATATATATATATATATATATATATATATATATATATATATATATATATATATATATATAAACATGTAAATACATATACACTCATATATATACATATATATACGTACATACATCTAAAAAGATATAAATACATATACATAATTATATATATATGTGAATACACACACACACAAACACACACACACACACACACACACACACACACACATATATATATATATATATATATATATATATATATATATATATATATATATATATATATCAAATATAAGCTGCAGTTTAATTTATATTACAATGAATTATTCATACAAATATAAATTAGCAAAATACATTCGCGAGCTAATTTTGAAGATTTATTAACCTACCAATATAATCGATGAATGCTATCTTTCTTGTTTGTTAGGTCTCCCTTAAATACACAAGTACTTCCGAATGAACGTTCAGTCATCTTCAGGCATGAAAATTATTTTGTTTTTGGTAAAAATCCAGCTAGCATCCGAGCCCAAAAAGTATATTGCGATCGAAATATTAAACAAAATATGTTATTGATAACAAGAACAATATTGTGGAGAGTGCAGTACCAACGCTTACGTTGAATTTGTTTGAAAATTTAAGTGTCTTTTTTACTAATATGACATATATATATACATATGTATATATATATATATATTTACAAATATATATATATGCAAATATATATATACATATATATATACATTTATATACATACATATATATGTATGTATATAACTATATATGCATTCTTATATATACATATATATGCATATATATACATATATATACATAATTCTATATATATTTATATATATATATATATACATCCATATAAATACATCTATATTTATACACAGAGATACATATATATATATAGAGAGAGAAAGAGAGAGAGATAAATATATATATAAATATATATAGATACATATACAGTGTAACCCGGATATAAGAGACCTTGGATATAAGAGAAACCCGGATATAAGAGAGATTTTATCGGGTCCAAAATTAGAGCCTGTGTTAATAAAACAATATAGACCAAACCCGGATATAAGAGAAACCCGGATATAAGATACTACTTCTCCGGTCTCTTATATCCGGGTTACACTGTATATACATATAGAGATATATATATATACACGTATTGATATATATATATATATATATATATATATATATATATATATATATATATATATACACTGCATGCCAAATTATTATCGATTTAACTTTCTTTCTAATATTTCAAAAACTGTCCAATCACTTCATCACACAAGATTTTCACACAATGTTGGCAACACTGACCTGCGTAATCCCTGAAATTTTCTTCAACATAATGGCGCCATATTTGTTATCAGCACGGTGATTTGAGCGTGCCAAATTATTAGAAAAGTGTAAGAAGTTAGTGTACTTTTATTTGTATCTGTTGTTAATTGTTTGATTATCTTAAAAAATGAACTTCTTTTGATCATAAACATTCACGTGCAACATTCATAAACGTATTGTTTGCTCAATTCTGGGAATTATACTATACCTTTCAAATAATTTGACACGCGCAAATCACCGTGCTGAAAACAAATATGGCGCCAATTGGTTTACATTGCGGAAATCAGTACAAAGATTTAAGTGGTTGCGCCGGTCAGTGTTGCCAACATTGTGTGAAAATCTTGTATGAATGGGTTGAACGGTATTTGAAATATTAGAAAAAAGTTATCTCGATAATAATTTGACGCGCAGTTTAGATACATATATATGTATATACATGCATATATAGATACATATATACATTAAGATATATATAGACATATATATATATACATATATATAGATGCATATATATATACATATATATAGATGCATATATATAGACATATATATATATATTCATATATACATACATATATACTTATATATACATATATACATATACAAATATATATTCATATAACTACATATTAAAAGCAAAATACCTCTTATTAATCGCATAGATTACAATATTTCTGGAAACAATGTTTATAATATATTTCTTCATAATTAGATACACCACATAACCATTTCATTTTGAACTCTTTAAATTTTAAATTTTATAACGTATTCTTCGATCTTTTGGTTTGTATAATAAAAATCTTTTTCACGCCTTCACATGATTAAAAATCTTCGCCATGCACGTGATAACATCATCGGGTCTTTTGAAATTAAAATGATTTTGTAACGTTTATTTAGTTTGTAAAAAAAATAAAATGTAGCAATATGATTCCGCTACAAGACAATGTGCAAATGTTTTTAAAAATTTGACTCTACATATATATAAGACATTGTTAAAAATTTTGACCTTGAAGATGAACAATGATGTTCGAAAGTACTCGGTTATCTTACGGACAATATTCATTTCGATATAATTTTCAAATAAAAAGTCTCATTAGAAAATATGAGAAAATTCAAAAAAGAATATGCAGGACGATGTTGTCTTTGACATTCAACACAACATGTTTAAAATATATATATATATATATATATATATATATATATATATATATATATATATATATATATATATATACAAATATATATATATAAACATATATATGCAAATATATATATATATGTATATATATGCAAATATATACATATTTATATATATGCAAATATATATATACATGCAAATATATATATAAAAATATATATATGCAAATATATATATACAAATATGTATATATAAATATATATATACATATATATGCAAATATATATACATATGCATACATATGCAAATTTGTATATATATATAAATATATATATATGCAAATATATATATATATATATACAAATATATACATATATATATACAAATATTTATAAATATATTGAATTATGCTTATTATGAGGAGCGAAAAAAAGCATATTTTAAATCATGTAATTTATAATATATATACATATATATGTATATATATACACATATATATGTATATTTATAGATACAAATATACATACATATATATATATATATATATATATATATATATATATATATATATATATATATATATATATATATATATATGTATATATATGTATATATATACATTAATGTCTTCAAAAATAATTGTCGGATTTTGTCCATTTCATAATGTGTGTCATCAATTGTTTACATTTGGATACGCAATGGACATATATGTATGTATGAGAGAAAATCATGGAGAATTGTGTTTAAAAGATTTATTCATTATAATCTATACGCACACCACAAAAATATCATTACTCATCATTCAAACCTACAATTACTCCAATACCACATATACACAGGATACCTACAAAACAACCGTATGGTGCAAAAATTACTCTGTGCAAATGTTCAATGTCTATTTCTTTATTTTTTCCTCCAAAAATATATAAAATTTCATAACTCATGAAATAGTTGGGGAATGAACCGAAAAACAAAATAAAAATATAACAAAATCAGCCAAAAACATGGTGTTAGTAGGACCCAACCACCCCTAAAAAATAATAAAAATGGCTGCTGTAGTCTGCCGTTCGACAGAATCAAGAATAATGGGTAAGTCAAAGATTGCCCCAGCTGGGATGAAAAATGAGGACCAAAACAAACTGGGGATGTTGGGAATCTCGACATGGATCCTAATATAAGAGAATACCAGGAACAGGTAGGGAACACCAATTACTCAAATTAACTAAGCAAATAGTGTATAACTTAACCATGCGACATATATATTTAGTAAAGATCTGAGAGTATTCTTGAGCAGACCAAGTGGAAGTTTCCTAGAACTTCCTGTCAGTATTTTTCTTCTTATTTGATCTTGAGGCAGGTTAAACTCAGCTATGTTACAATTATCGCGATAATACAACGCTGAAATAACAACGTTTATCGAGAGGAATCTCGCTGTGAATTGTTGCTCACACCCAGAAACTAGATCTTACCTGATTAGGCATAAATCATACATGCTTTCGATGCAAATAATTATATATCTATGCTTGATTAAATATGGAAAATGTTTTAAAAACAAGATTATGTTTTAATCATATTTACGTTTATGAAATAATTTTGCAATATATTTTCCAACAACAATCATATCCCTTAAAACTTAATGTTGAAGATTCGTGTAGTCTGAAATACAGTTACGTCATAGCTTTTCTCACTTTTTCTTTCCTTCTCTCTCTCTCTCTCTCTCTCTCTCTCTCTCTCTCTACGTATGTATATATGTATGTATGAATGGATGGATGTCGATTTATATGATTTTGCTTGTATCTGGCTTAAAATCCTGTTTACATAAAATCGCGTAAGATTAAACCTTTACAAACGTATATATCTGTATATGTTTTACATGTGGAGTAATGAAAATAACGTTAAAAATGTAAGAGTGAGTATTATCATACACACACACACACACACACATATATATATAACTCAAGTTTACACGCACATACACATAAATGGAACATAATAGATAGATAGATAGATAGATAGATAGATAGATAGATACATACAACGTTGAAAGTAACCGAACGTTGAACAGAAATCAAAGAAAATCAAAAAAGAAATTGAAATCAATGGTAATGGTAATATTAGCCGTTTCCCTACAATGAAACATTTGACATTTATTGGTTTTACATTTATAAAATCTTTCTAATGAAACACCTTTTTGTAGGAAAACAAGTTTCTCAAGTGCAGTCGCTGTTCTTGCAATATCCAGTAGTGAGAATGTTTTCTTCTTCCTAACCTTCTTTTAGATGTTACTGCTGTTGGTTGTCCTCAAGTGGTGTAGTTTCTGTTATTGGGTAGGGTACTTTATTTGAGATTCTGTAGCGCCAATCCTTATTCTTCAAATAAGGATGATCTTGTTGAAATGCAGCTCAGACCAGACACCAGGTTGACAGGGTGCAGTTTCTTTCAGTCGCTTGTGGCTTACAAAAATATTCTCCGGCCAGGACGTTAACGACGAGTGAAAAACAATTTCTGTTAGTAAACCAGATTTTGTTCTTGGGTTGTAACATACTGCTCTAAGCGAACGAAGTTGAGATGAGACGTAGGTGAGGGGGATGTGTACAGACTAACGGGTGTCTTCCTTATCCGTTCTCAGAGGCGTGTTTCGTCCCTCTGAGTTCCTTTTCGCGGGATGGTCAGTTTTATAGATAACAATTTTCTTCGAACGTGCTTGCCTGCCAGCTGCGCGTGCGAAGCGAGTGGCCATGGTCTGTTCGCGGCCGCCGGACGAATGTAATGCGCCTTAGTCGGTCTGACGTACGGCCGTTGATTCCGAGCGAACGTTCGTAGAAAAGCCAAATCAAACGTGCTTGCCTGCCAGCCGCGCGTGCGTCATCTTCGTCTACGAAAGTAATTTATCTTCATTCCACGACTTTCTTTCTGTCTGAGCCTCTTGCTCTGCACTTTGCAGTTGATTTCACTTACTGATAACCATCGTTTGAAAGTAAATGTCCGAATCCATTTTTGCGACAGATCTCAGCTGTTTTCAATTTAAGAAGATCTCAGCTGACTGACAATGCTAAAATCTTTCCAATATCTTTTTTATAGCTGATCCATACACCGGATGCATCCGAAGTATTTAGTATTTACTAATTAGAAAGGTTTATCTTGAGTTCTATTTCTTGGAACATTTGGCACATGAATTTGATTTTCTGCTCAAGATCATTCTTATCCCAATTATATGGCAACATAAGAAAAAGAAATATATTGTATTTGTAAATGAAGCTAAAGAAAGTTTTGAAAAAATAAAAAATAACAATAAAATTTGACTGAAAAGTAAGAAAATATTTTTAAAAGTTTGTGAAAACAACGGCAAAATAAGTCGAATATTAAGAACATTGTCGAAAGTTATGAAAGAAATTAAATTAACATCTTCAAGTAAACATAAAAATGAAACATGTAAGTTGGACGATGATTTACAGAAAAAACTGAATTTCTCATCTGTAATTTTTAGCGATTAATTTAGAGCTATATTTGATGGAATTTTGAATCAGTCATGAAAATATTCAACCAAAACGAAGGCAACTGGTGGGTGTTTTAGAAAAGTTTTGATCTTGTATTTGAGGCCACAAGATTAAAGGGCTATTCAAATTTGACGGAAAATACAAAGATCTAGTGTAAATGCTTGGATAAGAGGTTTTTCGAATAGCACAAGCCAAAATAAAGAAACTTTAAACTGAAGTGTATATCAATGCAAATAATGCTCTTTCATATATTTCACATAAAAAGTTTGAAAGACACCAAATTAATTGGATTCTCGCCAGGCTTTCCAAATATTATACTAATAGAAAAATTGTTGTTCATCATTGTGGCGAAAAAGAAACTCACTTACTGTTGTGGTAGGATCCACCTAATTTGCATAGTGGAGTACCGACCATATAAATATGGTTGGTACCGGGAAGACATGGAGCAAATCCAGAGATTTCGGTCTCTACTCGGCCTAAAGGCTAAGATCGCTTCTCGGCCTTTTGGCTAAGATCAAAGTGTAGTATCTGTTCGCAGATTACTCGCTGAATGATCGCCTTTAGGCCGGGAGCGATCACTGATACAGGCCGGTCGCAGGGATTCGTCCCTGCGCTGGTAGTATCGGGGGCTACGTCTGACTAGCTATGACAAGCTAAGACCAGCCATGACCAGCTATGACTAGCTAAGACCAGCTCTGACCAGCTTGGACAAGCTAAGACCAGCTAAAGCACTGCGGCCCGGGTGAAAGCTCGGGTCCACTCCCCCTCCCGTCCCACGTTAAACCCCGACCTTGTGTCACAACCTGACCGTGTGGGAGGTCAAGTAAATCCACGGCCTTTTGGCTAAGATCAAAGTGTAGTATCTGTTCGCAGATTACTCGCTGAATGATCGCCTTTAGGCCGGGAGCGATCACTGATACAGGCCGGTCGCAGGGATTCGTCCCTGCGCTGGTAGTATCGGGGGCTACGTCTGACTAGCTATGACAAGCTAAGACCAGCCATGACCAGCTATGACTAGCTAAGACCAGCTCTGACCAGCTTGGACAAGCTAAGACCAGCTAAAGCACTGCGGCCCGGGTGAAAGCTCGGGTCCACTCCCCCTCCCGTCCCACGTTAAACCCCGACCTTGTGTCACAACCTGACCGTGTGGGAGGTCAAGTAAATCCACGGCCTTTTGGCTAAGATCAAAGTGTAGTATCTGTTCGCAGATTACTCGCTGAATGATCGCCTTTAGGCCGGGAGCGATCACTGATACAGGCCGGTCGCAGGGATTCGTCCCTGCGCTGGTAGTATCGGGGGCTACGTCTGACTAGCTATGACAAGCTAAGACCAGCCATGACCAGCTATGACTAGCTAAGACCAGCTCTGACCAGCTTGGACAAGCTAAGACCAGCTAAAGCACTGCGGCCCGGGTGAAAGCTCGGGTCCACTCCCCCTCCCGTCCCACGTTAAACCCCGACCTTGTGTCACAACCTGACCGTGTGGGAGGTCAAGTAAATCCACGGCCTTTTGGCTAAGATCAAAGTGTAGTATCTGTTCGCAGATTACTCGCTGAATGATCGCCAAAGGCCGGGAGCGATCACTGATACAGGCCGGTCGCAGGGATTCGTCCCTGCGCTGGTAGTATCATAGCTAAGACTAGCTAAACCTGACCCTGTGGGAGGTCAATTAGATCCCGGCCTTTTGGCTAAGATCAAAGTGTAGTATCTGTTCGCAGATTACTCTCTGAATGATCGCCTATGGGGCCGGGATTCCTTCTCCGATACGGGCCGGCGGCAGGGATTCGTCCCTGCGCTGGTGGTATCGTGGCTAAGTCTGACTAGCTATGACCAGCTTGGACAAGCTATGACCAGCTAAGACCAGCCAAGACCAGCTATGACTAGCTAAAGCCAAAGCACTGCGACCCGGGTGAAAACTCGGGTCCATTCCCCCTCCCTCCCCACGTTAAACTCCGACCTTGTGTCACAACCTGGCCCTGTGGGAGGTCAAGTAAATCCCAAGGCTAAGATCGCTTCTCGGCCTTTTGGCTAAGATCAAAGTGTAGTATCTGTTCTCAGATTACTCGCTGAATGATCGCCTTTAGGCTGGGAGCGGTCACCGATACAGGCCGGTCGCAGGGATTCGTCCCTGCGCTGGTAGTATCATAGCTAGATTAGCTAAAGCCAAAGCTAAAGACCAGCTTGGACAAGCTATGACCAGCTAAAGCCAAAGCACTGCGGCCCGGGTGAAAACTCGGGTCCATTCCCCCTCCCGTCCCACGTTAAACCCCGACCTTGTGTCACAACCTGACCGTGTGGGAGGTCAAGTAAATCCCCGGCCTTTTGGCTAAGATCAAAGTGTAGTATCTGTTCGCAGATTACTCGCTGAATGATCGCCTTTAGGCCGGGAGCGATCACTGATACAGGCCGGTCGCAGGGATTCGTCCCTGCGCTGGTAGTATCGGGGCTACGTCTGACTAGCTATGACAAGCTAAGACCAGCCATGACCAGCTATGACTAGCTAAGACCGGCTCTGACCAGCTTGGACAAGCTAAGACCAGCTAAAGCACTGCGGCCCGGGTGAAAGCTCGGGTCCACTCCCCCTCCCGTCCCACGTTAAACCCCGACCTTGTGTCACAACCTGACCGTGTGGGAGGTCAAGTAAATCCACGGCCTTTTGGCTAAGATCAAAGTGTAGTATCTGTTCGCAGATTACTCGCTGAATGATCGCCAAAGGCCGGGAGCGATCACTGATACAGGCCGGTCGCAGGGATTCGTCCCTGCGCTGGTAGTATCATAGCTAAGACTAGCTAAACCTGACCCTGTGGGAGGTCAATTAGATCCCGGCCTTTTGGCTAAGATCAAAGTGTAGTATCTGTTCGCAGATTACTCGCTGAATGATCGCCTTTAGGATCGCCCGGGATCGATCACTGATACAGGCCGGTCGCAGGGATTCGTCCCTGCGCTGGTAGTATCGTGGCTACGTCTGACTAGCTATGACCAGCCAAGACCAGCTATGACTACCTATGACCAGCTAAGACCAGCTAAAGCACTGCGGCCCGGGTGAAAACTCGGGTCCATTACCCCTCCCTTCCCACGTTAAACTCCGACCTTGTGTCACAACCTGGCCCTGTGGGAGGTCAAGTAAATCCCGTGTAGTATCTGTTCGCAGATTACTCACTGAATGATCGCCTATGGGGCTGAGATTCGTTCTCCGATACAGGCAGGCGGCAGGGATTCGCCCCTGCGCTGGTAGTATCGTGGCCGTGGATTTACTTGACCTCCCACACGGTCAGGTTGTGACACAAGGTCGGGGTTTAACGTGGGACGGGAGTTTTCACCCGGGCCGCAGTGCTTTAGCTGGTCTTAGCTTGTCCAAGCTGGTCAGAGCTGGTCATAGCTAGTCATGGCTGGTCATAGCTAGTCAGACGTAGCCGTGATACTACCAGCGCAGTAGGACGAATCCCTTCAACCGGCCTGTATCAGAGATCGAATCTCAGCCCCATAGGCGATCGTCCAGTGAGTAATCTGCGAACAGATACTACACCGTGATCTTAGCCTTGAGGCCGAGAAGAGACCGAAATCTCTGGATTCGCGGGATTTACTTGACCTCCCAAAGGGCCAGGTTGTGACACAAGGGGAGTTTAACGTGGGAAGGGAGGGGTAATGGACCCGAGTTTTCACCCGGGCCGCAGTGCTTTAGCTGGTCTTAGCTAGTCATAGCTGGTCTTGGCTGGTCTTAGCTGGTCATAGGTTGTCCAAGCTGGTCAGAGCTAGTCAGACGTAGCCACGATACTACCAGCGCAGGGACGAATCCCTGCCGCCGGCCTGTATCGGAGAACGAATCCCGGCCCCATAGGCGATCATTCAGTGAGTAATCTGCGAACAGATACTACACTTTGATTTTAGCCTTGAGACCGAAATCTCTGATAGAGGTCGGTTGCGCTGGTAGTATCACGGCTACGTCTGACTAGCTATGACAGCTCTGACCAGCTTGGACAAGCTCTGACCAGCTAAGACCAGCCATGACTAGCCATGACTAGCTATGACCAGCTCTGACCAGCTTGGACAAGCTAAGACCAGCTAAAGCACTGCGGCCCGGGTGAAAACTCGGGTTCACTCCCCCTCCCGTCCCACGTTAAACCCCGACCTTGTGTCACAACCTGACCGTGTGGGAGGTCAAGTAAATCCACGGCGTCAAGGCTAAGATCACGGTGTAGTATCTGTTCGCAGATTCCTCACTGGACGATCGCCTATGGGGTTGAGATTCGATCTCTGATACAGGCCGGTTGTAGGGATTCGTCCCTGCGCGGGTAGTATCGCATCTACGTCTAGCTATGACTAGCTATGACCAGCTAAAGACCAGCTTGGACAAGCTAAGACCAGCTAAAGCCAAAGCACTGCGGCCCGGATGAAAACTCCGGTCCATTCCCCCTCCCTTCCCACGTTAAACCCCGATATTGTGTCACAACCTGGCCCTGTGGGAGGTCAAGTAAATCCAAAGGCTAAGATCACGGTGTAGTATCTGTTCTCAGATTACTCACTGGACGATCGCTTATGGGGCTGAGATTCGATCTCTGATACAGGTCGGCCGCAGGGATTCGTCCCTACGCTGGTAGTATCACGGCTACGTCTAGCTATGACCAGCTAAGACTAGCTATGACCAGCTAAAGACCAGCTTGGACAAGCTAAGACCAGCTAAAGCCAAAGCACTGGCGCCCGGGTGTAAACTCAGGTCTATTCCCCCTCCCTTCCAACATTAAAAACCGACCTTGTGTCACAACCTGGCCCTGTGGGAGGTCAAGTAGATACCTAGTATCGCAGCTACGTCTAGCTATGACCAGCTTTGACAAGCTATGACCAGCTAAGACCAGCTAAAGACCAGCTAAGACTAGCTATGACCAGCTAAAGACCAGCTTGAACAAGCTATGACCAGCTAAGACCAGCCATGACCAGCTATGACCAGCTCTGACAAGCTAAGACCAGCTAAAGCCAAAGCACTGTGGCCCGGGTGAAAACTCGGGTTCATTCCCCCTCCCTTCCCACATTAAACTCCGACCTTGTGTCACAACCTGGCCCTGTGGGAGGTCAAGTAAATCCTACGAATCCAGAGATTTCGGTCTCTTCTCGGCCTAAAGGCTAAGATCGCTTCTCGGCCTTTTGGCTAAGATCAAAGTGTAGTATCTGTTCGCAGATTACTCGCTGAATGATCGCCTTTAGGCCGGGAGCGATCACTGATACAGGCCGGTCGCAGGGATTCGTCCCTGCGCTGGTAGTATCACAGCTAGGACTAGCTATGACCAGCTAAAGACCAGCTTGGACAAGCTAAGACCAGCTAAAGCCAAAGCACTGCGGCCCGGGTGAAAACTCGGGTCCATTCCCCCTCCCTTCCCACATTAAACCCTGACCTTGTGTCACAACCTAACCCTGTGGGTGGTCAAGTAGATCCCGGCCTCAAGGCTAAGATCACGGTGTAGTATCTGTTCTCAGATTACTCGCTGGACGATCGCCTATGGGGCTGAGATTCGATCTCTGATACAGGACGGTCGCAGGGATTCGTCTCTGCGCTGGTAGTATCGTAGCTACATGTAGCTAAGACCAGCGAAAGACCATCTAAGACTAAGTATGACCAGCTAAAGACCAACTTGGACAAGCTAAGACCAGCTAAAGCCAAAGTACTGCGGCCCGGGTGAAAACTCGGGTCCACTCCCCCTCCCTTCCCACATTAAAAACCGACCTTGTGTCACAACCTAGCCCTGTGGGAGGTCAAGTAAATCCACGGTCTCTTCTCGGCCTTAAGGCTAAGATCACGGTGTAGTATCTGTTCTCAGATTACTCGCTGGACGATCACCTTTTGGCTGGGATTCGTTCTCCGATACATGCCGGTCGCAGGGATTCGACTATGAGGTCTCCCTGCGCTGGTAGTATCACGGCTACGTCTGACTAGCTATAACCAGCTCTGACCAGCTTGGACAAGCTATGACCAGCTAAGACCAGCCATGACCAGCTATGACTAGCTCTGACCAGCTCTGACAAGCTAAGACCAGCTAAAGCCAAAGCACTGCGGCCCGGGTGAAAACTCGGGTCCATTCGCCCTCCCTTCTCACATTAAACTCCGACCTTGTGTCACAACCTGGCCCTGTTGGAGGTCAAGTAAATCCTACGAATCAAGAGATTCAACCAGAGACTCTGCCCGACTGCGACTCAGTCAACACGTTCTCCAGGAACGGTCTTCCCAGGAATATACAAAGACTATATGTAAATATTGTGTACACTGTCTTGTTTCAATACATTTTGTTCTAAGTACATTTTGTGTTGCATTATTATTATTCCATGCATTAGTCAAGTTTCAACACTTACCGAGAAAAAAGGGGTGTTTTGTACGATATGCCGAAGATAAAATAGCCAAAATAGTATATTTATTATTCATAAAATGAATGATTGTGAAACAGGGCTGAAGGTGGTTGGAGTAAGACTGATCATCACTAACTATCCTAGACCTAGTTAATCAGATTCACGATCCATCCATTCAGTACAATTTACACTCTCACCACAAAAAATCATCATTCAATCCTACAATTGCTACAATGTCATATATTCACAGGGTAGCTACAAAACAACCCCATAATACAAAAATTACTCTCTGTACAAATGTTCAATGTCTATTTCTTTAATTTTTCCTACAAAAATATATGAAATTTCATGAATCATGAAATGGGGGGAAAGAAACCAAAAAACATCAGCCAAAAAACATGATGTTAGTAGGACCCAAACACCCCTCAAAAATAATAAGAATGGCTGCTGTTCGACAGAATCAAGAATAGTGGGAAAGCCAAAGATTGACCCAGTCGGGATTTTAAAAAAAGGGTTACAAAAACAAATCGGGAGGTTGGGAATCTCGACATGGATCGTAATTAAAGAGAGTGCCAGGAACAGGTAGGGAACAGCACTTACTCAAATTAACAGAGCAAATAGTGTATAACTTAACCATGGGAGTGTTCATATCGGTGACAGTCGGGCAACACCGCCTAGCCCCCTCTGAAGGCTACGTCATTGAGAGATAGAACATTTCGAATCAATCGCCAGTGGTTCTGTAAGTAATTGAAAATTCTTCAGATAATACTAATACCAAAGTAGTCAAATGATGAGAATATCACGTTCGATGAAGATTATACAATCTCAAAGGAAATATTAACATGTAAATAATAAAATAATAATTTATTCAATATATCGGATATTGAAATATATTTTGATATTTTATTTTGTTGATAAATAATGACTGTATCTATGCCTGTATAGTATATGCACACACACACAGACACACACACACATATATATAGTGAGCGAGAGAGGGAGGGTAGAGCTGTGTGTGTGTGTGTGTATGCGTGTGTGTGTGAGAGAGAGAGAGAGAGAGAGAGTACCGAGTTCAAGTTGCCCGCGTGTCTGTTACGTTCCCTCTCACATAAATAATATTGCGAAAGGCAGGGACACGTTAATTGTCCTTAAATAAAATTTTTGCATTAGTTTGCAACCACTCGACGAGAAGGAAGACTCTTAATTCCAAATTGTGGCCAAAGATACGGGAAACCACTTTACTGTCGTTCCTAAGAATCCCTGTCAATTCAAAACTAATAAAGAAAATAAATCTGTGGAGAGTCCTGATCGCCTACGTTTTGAAGAGACAAGCCATTTTAAAAAAGGATATACCCATCAAATATTAATTTATACATTTCTGATCCTGCTCGTAACTAATTTGCTATATTCTTATTTTTATTTTATTTTATTCCTTCTTTTATTTATTTATTTTTGAGTGGAATAAAACATGAAAGCGAGCTAATCACACTGATTATTATTATTATTATTATTATTATTATTATTATTATTATTATTATTATTATTATTTCTGTAATAATTTTGGTTCTGACTTCCCTAACTTGTGAACTTGTGCCATACTTTACTGATCTTTGGAACTATCAATATGAAAATCTTCCCTCGGGTTGTACATATGTAAAACATTTCTACATTTAATAGTTCCAAACTTACTGGACACGCCTATATGTTTAACCTTGTACCAAATGAACTGGATACGCCTATGTCTTTAACCCTGTACCAAATTAACTGGACACCTGTATATTTTCATCCTTTTATTAATTAATTGGACACCCGTATATTTTAACCGTATACCCAATTAAGCGGATACCTTTATCTTTTTTAACCTTGTAGATAATTAATCCAAAATAATTATAACATACCACAAGTGGACACACATATAGAAAATGTGGCAAAAATCAAGAATTAATTAAGAAATATGCCTGTTTGTTCATTACATTATTTGTTCATGTTTGAATTTCCAATATTAAAAAATAAACGCAAATAGAAGAAGTTGCTTCGGTGTGGTGTAGTGGTTAGATAGTTATTCTAGTTGTTAGCCATTACTATTAAATAGTGAATTTGAATTTTACTGGGTGTTCCATAGACACATTCGATATTGAACAACAAGGGTTGGCACGGTATAAAATCACCTAGCAAATAGAAAATTTTACACTTAAGAAAAACATGGCATTTGTATCATCCCATATACGTTCTGGAAATTCAAACATGAACATGTAAACCTTTCCTATGAAAGCCGCTATATTCTGAATGCATTATAAGTAAAGTACCGTTTTAATCCGAGAAGAGCCAAAATTACGAAAAGGTTGCCTCAGTACACGATACATTAATGAATCGAGTGTACTCTTTCCGGGAAAGTACGTAAACATTACAAAAATAAAGACCAAAAAGGGGAAAATTAATTGGGATATATTCATTATGTCAATTTTTCAAATTTATTTAAGTTTCCATGCATATCTTTAAAGGAAAATACCTATCTATTAATTAAGATACTTCCTGACCGTGTATCGAGCTTCACCTTTTATCTCTTTTCTTTCTTTTTATTCGTCACTGGATTAATCTTTCATTAACCTCTCGAACCTCTTCGCTATCATTTTCTTTTTCTGCATCTACTGCAAGGAAATTTGGTTCATTTTGAAGGTTTTTCTCATCAGAGTTCATCTTGCACATTTACAAATCTACCATTCGGCTGTGCATTGAATACTGTTGTCATATCTGGTCTGGTGCCCCTGCTATTAATACCGAGGTTCTTGACAAAATCGAAAGAAGGATCTGCAATGAAATCAATCCTGACTTGGCCTCTC